>VZRE01002008.1:93479-185804 GCA_013396775.1 Cephalopterus ornatus
GGGGTGGCAGGGTGCACGTGGGGCTGGAAGGGGCTGGGGGCAGAGGGGTTTGGGAGAGCTCAGTGCTGCCCAAGGGGCCCTGGGTGTCGGGGGGCTGTGGCAGCGGGGGCTGAGCTGTGCCCGTGTGTAGGGGCACCTCTAGGCTGTTGGACGGGCTCTGGATCCGGGGAGGGTTGGTGCTGGGTGCTGCTGGGGGAAGCCAGCCCTGTTCTGGGGCTGGGCTCTGGTTTGAGCAGGCTGGGGCTGTGGTCAAGTCCTGAAGGGCTGTGGTGGGCATTGCCAGGGGGTCTGAGACTGTGTGTATGAGAGCAGGGGTTGAAGGCTGATCAGCCTGTCTTGGCGTCTGGGCGATTTTCAAGTGTTAAAAACCTCTTGTAATGGTTTTTGTTTGTTTTTCTGCCTGGCCTCAGGCTTTGTTTGGCCTTTGCAGCAAGGTGCTGTGTAGAGGGACATGCTGTGTTCCCCAAGTGTCGGGAATGGGTAGTGGGTCAGTCTGTTTTGCTGCAGTTCTGATCCCTCCTGCCTGTTTCAACAGGTGTGGTAAATCTTGCAAATTTGCCTCTTCTGTGCAAATAGTGGCCTCTTTGCTACACCTGAGCTGGGATGAGCAGCTGTCAGAGCAAAGCTGAGCTTGACTGCCTGCTCAGGTGGTATGGACATGGCTTGTCTGTCTATAGTCAGCTTTGGGGTCTCTATACTAGCAGCATAAAAAATGCATGAGGGATTTGTGCAAAGTCACCTAAGATCCAAGCTAGTAACAGCTTGGATAATTTGCCTCTTTTAAAGTTTGTGATACTTGTGAAATTTTAGTTTCGTGTTGTGCAGTGTTCTTGTCTCTGCCTGGCTTTTGTGGGGTGAATATGTGGCTTGGTTCACCTGTTGTAGAAATAAAATGGTTTTATTGTGCCAAGATGGTTCTTAATCTATGGTGTCTGAACACTGTTGTCTTCTAGGAAGATCCATCCCTGGAGAGGCACTTCAAAGGCCACAGAGATGCTGTCACTAGCGTGGACTTCAGTCTCAATAAGAAACAATTGGGTAAATAGTCTGTGTTTTGGTGGCCAGATGGTAAAGAAAGAGCTTCTCTGCTTTGTTTAGATGGAGGGAGGAGTGGAGGTACTGAGCTCTGCAACAGCGAAAGATCCTGCTGGCCCTTCATGCTAACAGCAAACTGAGCACTGCTCTAGTCACCTTGCAAGCTTGTGTTTCTCATATATTTTCATGAACTGCTGAGCTGACTTTGATCAGCATTTTCAGAAGGGAGAGATGCTGGAGGGAGATGTAGCCAGGTTGCCTTTATGTCACCAACTCCCTGCTCTCTGTAACCTGTGGTGTGTTACTTGATATTTAACCTGCTGCAGCTGACACCTGCCTCTGCTTCCTAGTAAGAAAGTGATGAGATAACCTTCATTCATAGACCTTCTATGTGTTCTATTTGTGTGTATTTATTTGGAAAAAGCTTTACAAACCTGTGTGGCTTTTGCCTCTGCAGCTCTTGAATGTCCAGGCTCTTGGAAGTGAATTGTCAGTCTGAGGCAGTGCACGGGTGGCCTTGTTTTCTTTGAATTGCTTATGAAATACACAATGTGCAATATGCTGGTGAAGCTTCAAGGTCAATGTACTTGAGACTTCTGGAAGCAGGGTAGTGAACTGAGTGGGAAATGTATGTTTTAGTGTCATTGGAGGAGAACTAAGGCAAGCTTGGTGTTGATTTTCATGTTTTATTTCAGCAAGTGGCTCGATGGATTCGTGCTTGATGATCTGGAGCATGAAACCTCAGATGAGAGCCTATCGCTTTGTGGGCCACAAAGATGCAGTGATGTGTGTCCAGTTTTCCCCTTCTGGTCACCTGGTGGCTTCAGGCTCCAGAGACAAAACAGTCCGGTTATGGATCCCCAGTCTGTGAGTACCTGTTCCCTTCTGTCTCTCTTTGTGTTTTAACCGTGGCTTGGGATTTCTCCGTGCTTCTTGGTAGCAGTTCTCCAGCTATGGGACTGGGTTCTGTTTGAAGGAACCACTTAATGTGAGGCCTCTGACAGAGGAGAGAGAATTTAGTCTTGAAATTGCATGGAAAACAAAACCAAAATCCTTTGCAAAGATTAAAATCCATTGTGACTCCCTATGCTAATGTAACAAGCCGCTGATGTAACTCCTCAGTGGTGAGCTGTTGGATTTTTCTTACTTAACACTTTCTGAAATAAACATAAACAGGAGAGTGCTGAAGCACCTGTGCTTGAAAACTTAATCTTGCTGCAAGTAATTAGAAGCATTTTGTGGCCAAGATGCAGAAAAGCACCTGCCAGTGTTTCCTCTGGTCTCGTTTCCCACAGTAGCAGATTCCTTTGCTTGTGAGCTTGTAAATTGCAACTATCAAAACACTAAAGGAATGTGTACAAAAGCAGAGCTGATGATTGCGGTGGCAAATAAAAGGGATTTAAAAACAAACAAACAAAAAACCCCAACAAAACCCATACCTAACAAAGCCAAAAAAAATATATACCCAAACTTTAAAATAAACAGGTTGCTTCAGGAAGCTGGGAAAGCGTTGTTTATTTTTGATGGGTTCTTATGTTACGATTACACATTGGAAACTTTATTTGATCTATTAAACCATAAGTAATCTCTGTCATGGAACTGATGTGTTCTGAAAGTGACTTTTTAAAATTCATGATAAAAGTGCTTTTTAAATGTCTTAATTATAATGGAAATTACAATCTGCAAATTTTAGTTCTATTTCACTATAAATTATTTTTTAAATTTATTTATTTTAGTTCAGCTTTTCTTTAAGGAATGATCACAAGGACATGTTGGCATGTATGTTGTTAAAAGGCACAGGGCGGATTAGGATTAAAATTTAACCTTGCTGCTCATCAATCCCCTACGAAGAAGGAGACTGACACTGTCATTTTACTGTCTCCAGAGCTGATAACGCAGAATACTTAAAATAAATTACAGCACAAACTTGTTAGAGTTCTCAGAAGCTAATGTATGTATTTTAAGAAAGGACTGAGATGTGATGGGAAAACTGAATGTGTGCTTGGCTGATTCTGTCCTGGTTGCTTAGCCATGTGAACTCTGAGATCAAAACTGTACCTTTGGCTGTCAAGTCATATCAGAAAAGGGCCACTGTGGAAAGGGAGGTATTGTTATGCCAGTTGTTGATACCTTGGTGCATGGCACCTGGAATCTGTGTTTATTTAATATTCTCTGTCAGTTTACCTTCTCCAAATATAACAACAAAGTGTTGATGTTGAATAAGGTTTGAGACCTTCAAATTGGCACTTCTACACTGTCATTAAAAGGGGAGAGCCTGCCCCATAGTCTGTGGGGTAGGACTTTATTTCCAAATAATCTCAAAATTTACAGTCCCTTATTACAAGGGCAATATGTTACTGAAGGAGCTAGTGCTGCTGCGGATTTCTGTCTTTGGGATTTGTTTTTTATGGGCCGTGATGACAGAATTTTGTAATTTCATGTTTGTGCATGAGTTTTCGTCAGAGTTGTGGATATTCTGTGGTTTTGGACAGAAAGAAAACTTTCCTAAGAAGTAACCTTTACACTTGCTTGCCTTGTGGCAGACAAAGGATTAAATAAAACTAGGCAGATCTGACCTTTTCTGAAGAGGGGGGGGAATATTGCTGGAAGGTAGGTGGTATTTTGATTTTTTGGCCTTTATGGTTTTGGCAGTCCTCAGCCTCAGTATAAAGTTAAATCCTAATGGAGAAGGGAGTGAACCAGTATGTTTTTCTCTTCAGTCTGTGAATATGAAGCTCCTGGTAGTCCAAGAGTTCCATAAACCTATTGGACCTCTAAATATGTTTGCACCTTGTGTCTCTAGATATGCCTTGCATTTATTTGCCAGAAGAATGCCTCTTGCATTTATTTGCATTTATGCTCAAAGAAGAATAACAGTAGTACCTTGACTCTTTCCTTGCCTGGCTGAGTTAATAGTGGTTTGCTCACAGCTATACAACATCAGGTGTGCTGAATTCAGTTATGTTAGTTCTTGTGTGATGCAGCACTGGAATTGTCCAGCTGGAGCTTGGGCCTTTACAGGAACAGTTGTGAGTTCATTGCCTGCTTGGCTCTGTCCCCGTGAACTGTGAAAAACCTCCCTCCTCACCTGCCTTGTAACGAAGGACCAGGCAACAGAACCTCAGCATCTTCCTTTATATTGATATTTCCATAAATGTTGTTTGAAATGGTTGCACAAATTGGCAGTAGCATTGTTGCCCCTTTATAGGAAATGTGGGTTGTTTTCTGTTGGATTGGGCTCCCGCATTGAACTGGAACGACTAGTTTTAGCTATATATTCTGCATAGCTCATGAAGCAGGAGCAGGTTTGGGGTTGCTCAATGTTTTTTTCCTAGTGTAATCATGTGCAGCTCCCACAGAAATTGCAGTTAATAGCACTGCTCAGTGTACAGCAGTTGTGTGTTTTCAGGGACATAATGCCTTTGCTGCCCTTTTGTGCAATTTGAAAGTGCTCTTTCCTTCTGTGCAGCAAAGGAGAATCGACTGTGTTCAAGGCTCACACGGCAACCGTAAGAAGTGTTAATTTCTCTAGTGATGGCCAGTCCATAGTTACAGCTTCTGATGACAAAACAGTTAAAGTGTGGACGGTTCACAGGCAGAAATTTCTGTTCTCACTGAGTCAACACATCAACTGGGTTCGCTGTGCCAGGTGAGTACAGCTCTGTGACAAATGGCATGGGGATTTATCCCTCAAAGCAGTGACTGAGTGTCAGGGGCTGGTGTAACACACCTCTATTCAGAGTGATTCAGGTGTGTGTAGTGACTGAAATATATTGCTGACCTGCAGAGAGATCCCTTTAGGTAACAGTCTGCACCCACTGTGTATTTCTCTGTGATCTTTGTGAAGCAGAGACTTTCCTGCTTTGTGATTTCTTCTGTGCTTTGCTGTTACCTGGTAAAGCTTTTGTTCCTGTTGCTAACAGGAACAAAAGGAGAGGTTTCTACTTTTATTTCATCTTAGTTGCTTTAGACTTATGCCTCTAGTTAAAATGATCCCCTGTGCTCCTTCCAAAAGGCTGTAAGTGCTGCCCTAATAATAACATTATTTCCTGGTTTCTCAGATTTGGTTTTGAGGAGTTTTTTGTGTATATATGTATCTAGGCTAAAGCCACAGTTTCTCTGTAGGTGAAAAGTTCTTTACAGTTCTGGAGTGTGGTGCTTGCAGTGTCTGAAAGCTCTGTAGATGCCCACAGAAGAGCAGAAAGGATGTTTTTCCAGTACGTCTGATGATGTTCTCTAGTTAGGGACTCAAGTCTTGATCCTGTAACATCTGTGCCTTTGAAGAGAGATCTTGATTTGTCATGTATATTTTGAGATGGGAGCTTAATATGTTCCCCTAAGGCATTGGAATGGGGAAGGTTCTGCTGCAACTGTTGCCTTGGGAGTAATTGTGTTGCTCTGAACTCTTGTGGCAAAGGCAGGAATTGTTTTGAATCAGGGTAGAGAAACAAATTGAGACACACTTAAGTTGCAATAAGGAGGACAGGAGATCTTAAGTCAGAGTCAAGACTATCCTTAGAGTTATTTTATGTGCTTGAGGAATTAGGGATAGTTTGGGGACTTACAGCTTGCTTGCCTTTCCCTCTACTTATTAATTAGGTTTTTAGTCTCACTGATGCCAATGTGACTTCTTGAAGAAGGAGGTGTGTTTACCAGGGTCCCTTGACAGCTGGCCAAACCCAGTTGACCTTGTACACCTTAATTGCTATAACTCTTGTTTTAGGTTCTCTCCTGACGGACGATTGATAGTGTCATCTAGTGATGATAAAACTGTCAAGCTGTGGGATAAGACCAGCAGAGAATGCATCCACTCCTTCTGCGAGCAC
Organism: Cephalopterus ornatus; assembly: GCA_013396775.1. Lineage (NCBI taxonomy): Eukaryota > Metazoa > Chordata > Aves > Passeriformes > Cotingidae > Cephalopterus > Cephalopterus ornatus. Next base: position 99,341 of record VZRE01002008.1, read on the forward strand.
GCGGGGTAAGTACCTGGGGGTGAAGTCTGAAGTGGGACTGCCTGGTGAACCTACACCTGGTTTGTGAGGTTCAGAGGTCCTCCTCCTGGCAACAATAAAACTGCTTAAAAAGTACCTGTTACAAAAGCAGCCAGTGTGGGGCAAGATGCAAAAGAAGCTTCCAGAATTTATTGACCACTTTGTAGCTGCTCCGGAACCAGGGGGGTTATATTTCGGTAACTGTCCAACACATCAAGCCTCAGTTTCTTTGTGCTTATTTATTTTTGGAGATGCTTAACTTCTTTATTTCTTCTTCTAGCTATATTAAGATCTTTTATTTTGCTCTGAGTTGACGTAAATTAAAAGTGCTAAAGTCTACTGGCTTGGATACTTTGTTTCATCATCAAATTTTTAAGTAACAAGGTTATTACAAAAAACCCACTTTGTATTCAGAAAAACAGCTGTTGAATTTGGAATGTTGAGCCACAGCAAAAGTTCGTTTGTCCAGCAACACAAAACAAGTCCTTGGAGAACTGAGAAACTTCCTAATTCCTTGCTACACTGAATTTTTAAGTACAAAGTTCTTTCCAGGTAATATCCAATGATTTTAAGACAAATTCAGATGTTATTTTTTCCAGTGCTCTTAAGAATATGGCTTGTCCGAACAACCTATTGAAATACCTCAACTTCTCCAGCATTTATTACAAGAATACTCAAAGAACAATTAATTTTATCCAATTTATTGTGTGTAATGAGTAAGGAGTTACAGATGCCCTTAACTGAAGGTTCTGAGGGTTTTATTGTACTTATGTGTTCAGAATAAAAATTGATTTCATTCAGGTCCAGAAGGAAATTTGGCCTCATCCTCGCTACTTTCCAAGTGGCAATATGTGATTTCAGGCACAAATTCACTGAGTTCCATCTTAAAATTAGTTAATAGAAGAAAAATATCTCTTCGGTCTTGTAGCCACCACTCTGGAAATAATGTTCATTTAATAGAAGACTTATATTATGGAAACATTAAATGAACACTTGAAAATGTTGTTGTGACAGTTGGATCCATCAGATTTCAGGAGGCTTGTGTCTATAGCTCCTACACCTGCAATGCAAACTGTTGAGATGGTGTGCTTAGATAGGATCCTGCATTTGCTTGGGGTTAGGAGCAAGGTCTTAAGAGTAATTCAGCAAAATAAATTTTCAGGTCATCTCCTCCTTAATCTTCAATGAGTCACAATGTAGCTTCCCTTCTTGAAAACACTTTTTTGATCTTTAGCAGGAGTTGAATGTAAACAGTTGGATTTAATTGCCCTTTGCAGGTTTGTGAATCACGTGGATTTTCATCCCAGCGGTACGTGCATCGCCGCGGCCGGTACGGACAGCACGGTGAAGCTGTGGGACGTCAGGATGAACAGGCTGCTTCAACATTACCAAGGCAAGTTAAGATCTTACACAAGTTGAACCTTTCCATGTATTGATCTGAATTGTTCTGAAGTCCAGGGAATGTTTCTCCATCACCTGCTGCTTTTCCGAAAAGGCACTGGGTGAGGCCTGCCAGCGGCAGCCTTTTTTCACCAGACACTGTGCTTTGCTTTGTGTTAGCTTCAAGACTGATTCCGAAGCTGTCCCATGTTGCAGGTGGGCATGGATATTTGGCTCATGCTCACTGTTCTTGAGGAGATGGTGTGCAGTAAAAAAAGATTTGTTTTTTTTCCTGTGAATAAGACTACGGAAGGAGTCAGAGGTATTCCAGCAAAACAAAAATTAAAGTTCTTTAGGAGAAAATTATGAAAAGTTAAAAAAGGAAAATCAAATCAATCAATTGCAATTTTGTACCATCATCCATGTTTACAGTTCCTTCTCCAGAATCTGTTTGGTTTTCAGCTTCCAGAATTAGCTTTGACCAAGTTACAAGTTGTCCAGGTTGGCTTGTCCATGGAGTAGGTTTTTATCTAGGAGTCTCAATGTTTGGGTTTTTTTTTTCACCTTACCTTCCAAATGGCATTTCCTCCCATTACCTGTCCTTGTCCAACTGATTAGTGCTGATGCTTGGTAGAAATGGATTGGAGAAGGCTGCTTTCCCATCCCTGCAAGCTTCTTTGAGATTAATTGTCCTGGTCTGTGCATATTAGTTTCTTTAGCCTAAATGTGGCTTTTCTTTTCTTTCCTCATAACAATTTTTAAGGCTGCTTTGGTATTTTTAAATTGATACATTCTCAAGCATAGTGTTGATAGCTTGTTGAACCTAATTTTGGTAACTTTTCCTGAGGACTGTTTCTGGTGTGCTCGTAAAGCAGATCAGAGACACAGGGCTGGAGCTTGGTGTGTTCTTTCTGCCATCCACATCAGCTACTGTGGGTTCCTGCTGTGACACTCTCACAGCTTCAGTTATTCTTATGGATCACAGTCACTCCCAGTTCTCTGATAGTCAACAAAATCTAATAGAAATCAAACCTTTTGATGACTGTTGTTCCAGTTCACCAGTATTGAGCGTGCAATCACAGCAATGAATTCTGAACTGTGATTCTTTGTGTGATAGGTATTGTTGACTTGTGGCCCATATCAAAACTTGGAAATGTCTCTCTGAAGTCTTGTTGCTAAAATCAGTAGTGTGTTTAAATTCTTGGGCAGTGTCAGGTTGTCCTTTTAACCTGCTTTATCAGCTTTTCAATGGTGGCAAGATCTGCAGTGCATGTTTCCAGCCACAGTATAACTTGGCTCAAAAATCATCTCTTCCTGCTTTCCACTTACTGCTGTTAAATTGTTCACATCTAATGTGGTTTAGGTTTGGCTGCCAGGTCTATTTTTTGTCTTGGAATTACACATTTCCCCAGTATCCCACCCCTACAGAATGACATTTTAGCGTGACACCCTTGCTATTGAAGAGATAATTTCTTGTTGTGAGTGTTATTTTTAACAGCTACTGTGTAAATCCTAATTATATATTAAACTTTGAACTAAAAATAGTCATGGAAGCTGAAGAAAGCTGAAATTGCAGAAGAAACCTAAAATTTCCAGGCACTTCATGCACCTGTGGCCACAAACTGATGTGTTTCCAATGCATTCTGGGGATGTGTTTATAAATCTCCCTGTTCTGAGGGTTTACACCTGTCCTTTTGGGTAAATCTGAAGTGGTTTTGTGGCTCCCATGTGAGGCTGCCAGCCCAGTGCCACTAGATGGCACCTCTGCCTTCAGAACGTGCTGGTGCTGCCTGATTTCCAGGGAATCCATTTTAAAGATGGAGTTCCACGGAGGAGTTAACAGATAAGTAGCCCTGCCACAGGCTCTTGCGTCTCAGATTTGGGCCGTTTTCCAACACCGATTAGTCTTTTAGCAGTGTTGCTCTCGTTGCCAGGACTTGTTCCAACTGTGACATTTGTAAATCAAAGTTGGAAGTAGAGAGCAAGCTGCAAAACCTTTTGTATGGTGTGTTTTTCTTTTGGCCAAGTGAAATATGCTCTGGTCACGTTTGCTGTACAGTAGAACAGACACTAAACTCTTTTGTACAGTAGATTTTGTACAGCCCTTACAAAAATGGCCAGTGTTTGTTATGTATTGTTTTTTTTCCTGTCCAAAGTGGGATACCTTTGTAGCAGGTCTATGGAAACAGCTCTAACCTGTTTTTTTATTGCTGTTTGAGAAGAATAATTGGTACTTTTATCCCGTTTGGATGGGGCTGATGGTAGTTACCTGTTCAGTAGGGACTGTGCCTCTGTCAAGTCCACCCTAATTTATCTTCTCACTGGTGGTTACTAAGCATAAAAGTAGTATTTTGAGGCTTGGGACAGTTATGTGCAGTCAGTACAGGCTGTCAGGACTCAATTTTAGTTGTTAACCCCAGTGTAAGTCTCCTAAAAGGCTGTTATGTGTCTTGGGCTTGTGGCAACAGGTCACCAGGAGATCCCACCTCGTGCTGCACTGGATTTAATGCTGACACCATGAAGTCGTTAAGTGAGGTTGCAGAATGTGTTGGCAAGTTTCTGGAGGGGTGTTGTGAATGGTCTTGTGAGAGGTCTGAGCCGGTTTGGTAGAAGGGAGATGAAGTTTTCTCTGAGCTTACAGCAGCCAAGGACTCCTTGGGCTCAGAAGCTCCCACAGAAGCCCCAGTCTGTGTGACTTCTTTCCATTATGGAAAGGGTTTTTTGTGAAGCTGGAAATTATTCACTGTCTGGAACTTGGAAGATATGATATATCATCAACTTCATCTATTTCTGGTGTGATTCCTTTCAGCACTTGCCTTAATTGACAAGATATGTTTGCCTGTATCTGAATATAGACACTGATGGGGTGGGGAATATTACAAATCTGAATAAAATTCTCATGGGAGAAAGGCATTTAGCACTCTTTCATGAGAAAAAACTCCACACAGACCTTTTTCTCCTTTAATACATAGTGTAGTTCAGGGCTGGGGCAGTAGAGGAAGATCTAGCTGTGTGACAGAGGCAGTATTCACCAAGAAGAATAACTTCAGAAGTTACCTGTGTTGAGTTAAAGTTTTCTTCTGTGTTTTTTAATAGTTCAGGTCAAGAGGAGTTGTGTTTTCAGAACTTAAGCTGAGGTATTTAGTGTTCCTGAGAGTTTCAAAAGTAGAGATGTTCTGTTTTACAATTGAGCAAGGTTATTTCAGATATCTGCTTCAAATCCCCATCTGCAAAAAATTATATATGGTTATAATGTTTTAAAATTGAATTTTGTGGGGGTTTTTCACATGCACTATGGATTTAAAATGCGCAGTAGACTCTCAACGGACTATAAATTTAGTTGGGTGTGATGTATTAGGAGTAATAGATTTGAGATACCAGAACATTTGGAGGGCAGAGAGTATAATTAAGAGTAATTGGATGGTTAAATCCTTCCTCAAGCCTCGTCTTAATATTCTGTAATGTCACATACGCTCAGAAAGCTGTGCATATGTAAAGTACTGCATGTTCCCATAAATAAATATGTTCAATAGCCTGTTTTGTGAAAGTTCGGGGAGGGAAAAAAAAGCCATAAATCAGATGTTTAATGTCAAACTTAAGTGAAGTTCACCGTAACTTTTTTCCTAGAACATTTCCTCTAGTTCTTTTCAAAATAACTCTTGGGTTTCATCTTCATGCAGGGAGGATTGCCTTATTGGAAGCTCACACTCTTGATAGTTTGTCTCTTCATCCTTGTTTTAAATATTTGGTGAGACAAATTGGATGTCTGAAGAAATAATGCTTATACTGGACTATTTTCAAGTTGCTGATTCTTATTATTTCTCTTAAACCCAGCCTTGGCTGGAGTTGGGTAGCAAACCAAAAGAACCTGTGCAATGTCAACTTGAAGTGTCTTTCATTGTGATTTCAGTCTTCTCAGTGCACCTGAGAATCTGTATGTATATATAAAACCCATATAGATGTTAATCTAGGATGATTTGGGAGCGAGAACAGCAGCCCCACAGTAGTAAAATATGTCAGTGTCCAGCGCTCTCACAGAATCCTGTTGCTGACTTGCACATACGCATTTTGGAGCCATGCTGGAAGCTTTTGTAGCATTAAATCTCCCAGAATAATTGGCAAAGCTTCCTTTTTCCTTTCAGTAACGTAGTGCCTATTTTTACAAGAATTCAGTACTGTTCTTGTTCTCCAGTGCTTTGAAGAGCTTTTGTGGAATGTTTTCCCCCTTGATAATTTTCCTGTTAAACTTTATAACAGAAAATTGGAATGTGCTTGTGCTTTATTATATTCTTTTTGCCTTGGGCTTATGTAAACTGGTTTTGGTGACTGTTATATATGGTTTTTTTCCGTCCTTAGTGCACAGCTCTGTGGTCAACAGTCTTTCCTTTCACCCCTCTGGAAACTATCTGGTTACTGCTTCCAATGATTCAACTCTTAAAATTCTGGACTTGCTAGAAGGAAGACTTCTGTATACTCTGCATGGTCACCAGGTGAGGCGCAGCCTTTTATACAGTAGTGTACAAACTTGTAACAAACTGGGCAAATCTGTGCTTGAGGCTTTCGCTCTTCATGGCCAAAAATTGTTTGAAAACCTCCTTGTGTAAAACTACCGTTCTAACACTGCTAATAGTCTTTGAGATCATCACTGTTTTGAAGGGAAGGCCTATGGGCAGGGAAGGAGGGAAGGCAGGAATGGAGAGAATGAGAAAGCAGGACGAAAAGTGAGCTCCAATATTGAGGATTGAAGTCTAAGAGAAGGAGCTCAGTCAGGGCAGTGCCTCAGACTCTGACCCGGGGGCTGTCTCACACTCTCTAGTGCAGTTCTGTCTCTCTCCCTCTCTGGAGTCCTGCAAATAACACCCTGACAAAGGTGTTGTGAAGATAAAGGCTGTTCACCTGGCAGGACACTTGAGGACAGTAGCGATAAAATAGAGGAAATCTATTTTGGGTTGTGATTTGGGAACATGTTTTCATCTTGTTAACGGACTGAATTAAATAATTGAAGGTGATAAATGCTGCTGGTGGGTTAAGTTTAACTGATTGGCCTATTAGTATTATGTTTCTGGATGTGTTGCTTGTAAGGTTAATTGTATGAATGCTTGGAGCTCTCTCTCTAAATCTTAAATGAGAATAAATAGACTAATTTCATTGTCAGTGCTGAGTGGGGTGTGAAAAAGCAGGCCTGCTTTAAAGGTTCCCTTTTCCAAAGGAACGAAGAGAACAGAAATTCTTAACCCACTTGTGTCTCTTTTAAAGTATGGGCTGAGTTTTAAAGCTTAAAAACTGCCTGGGGAAAATCACAGCCTGAAGTTTTTGGGGTGGTGGGGATGGTTCTGGACAATAGTGGTAGCTGTGTAAGCTGTAAAACGGATAATTCTGGCTTCTTGTGGCTTTGTTTAGTGACTGCCTTGTCTGATATCTAAAAAGGTCAGGTTTGTTCTGTAACTTCTCTTTTGCTATACATAAATAAACTTTTCTCCCTATTTTTGGGATATTAATGGAAAGTAGGACAACTTCATACTTAGACCTTTCCATGAAAGAGCTTTGATCAAAACTGACCAGAGGGTTCACATGCTAACAGAATGGGGGCAGATAAAAAATACTGGTTATCCTAACATGTAAGCCTTGACTGTATAAAAGCTTTTCTTGCTTTGAAAATTAGACTAGGTGGATCCTTCTATCAGGGGCATTCAACACTTCTGTTGTCGTAATCTTGTTTTCATATTTGTCTATTGTGTTAATCTGCCAACTGAGTTCTTGGAAAGTAGCTTCCTGGAAAAGGGTAATGTGGAGTGACAATGGATCTTTGCACCTTTCCTCCTTCCCTCGGGAGGGGATGTGCCTGATTACTGTTCAGCAGGAGGCTGAACCTGCTTTCCATTTTTCTCCCATGACTGCAGCAGCACAAAAAATGTGTTTAGCTTTGAATGAGAGTCCAAAACTGATTATGGTGATGGAGGTCTTTAGAATCAGACACTAGGAAGTCGCTCTAGGCTAATGCTGTACTTAACTCGAGGCTTCTACTGAACCTTTGGTTTGAGGATCATCTGTTCAAAAGTAGAGTTAAAGCTCTGTATTTTTCCTCCCTGCTGCTTCAGATCAGTAGGACAATGTCTGCCACTCTCTCCTGGGCATCTGACTGGCCAAAGAAAGCTTTGCCCCGGCACAGCTGATGGGCAGCTGCCATTGTGGGATCACTGATCCTTCAGTTTGGAAACAAGTGCAAGTATCAAAGTGGCTGGTAGAGCTTCCTGGTTTCCTTGAAGGGTATTGCAGTGAGATGGCTGTGGAGCCAGTCCTGGCATAGCCCTGGCTGGCATTCCCTCTGTGGCACATGCTGTATTGTTCTTTTACTGCCTGATTTAACAGATACCTCACTTTTCCACTGAAGGCACATGTCAAGCTGTGCTTCATTCACAGTAAGCAATGCAGTGATTACAGGCCCTGCTTTCACCAGAAGCTGCTGAGGTGGATTCCTGCACTGGCTGCTTCTCCAGCCTGTTCTGCTCATGGATAAATCCAGGCTACTTAATCCTGTGACGTTTTTTTCCCCTACCCTCTGTTATCACTGTGAGTTGTGCCAGTATCCCCAAGTGGCTAAAAATGAAGTGGGGTGTGGATTTTTTTGGTCATTAGGTAGATTTGCCTTTTTAAGTGAGGGCTACCCCTTGAACAGCCTGTTCTGAAGATGTTCTTGAGTTGTGACTTTGTGTGGTTGAACATGCTAGTTTGACACTTTGTTCCTATTCTGACAGCTGGCTGCTGTTACATTGTTCTGGGAAGGCTGCATGCAAGTGGACACTTGAAGGAAAAAAACCTTGAGATCCTTTAGACATACTTTGACGCAACTGCTGGAGTGCCAGGAATTTGTTAGCAGCTGATTAGCTGTAGTTTACATGGGGAGGTTGGCCAAGTTTACATTGCTGTCTTTAATTGAAATGTAGCCGGCCCCTTGTAGCAGGAGGATCATTAGAGACAGGAGTTTGCAGCTTGGAGCTGACATCTTGCAGCTGCGAAATATCATTCTGTATTGTGCTGCATATTTTGGTTCTGGAGGGCTTCAAGCTGTGAAGTGCTCTTGTCCAGTTCCATACAGATGAGACACTGGGTTGGTATGTAAGTCCATCACTGGTACTGTGATGGTATCACTGGTGAGGAACAGAACGTTTTGGGGCCCCTAAGTCACCTCCGGAGAGTTGCTAGAGGGGAGCAGGTATGTACATGGTGCTTGTCTGGCCTTTGGAGTGGTTTGCTTAGAGCATTTCCAGACTGACTTCCTCAGTGGAATGGAAGCTGAGAGTAAACATTTAGAAAATGTCTCATGGTTATGTTTATAAACAGGAAGACAGAAAATGCAAAGTTACAATTCTCCAAGCAACCTTGACTTGGACTATGAAGGAGCTGCATTTTACCTACCTGGGTGACATAGGTGCTCTCTGCTTTGCTGGCTGCCTAATGAGCAAGAGTTCCTGAGCAGGTGCACAGGAAACAAATGTGCTCCTTTACTGTCTGCTGCCAGCTCTGCCTAGGTGGCATTAAACATCTGTGCAGGCCTGGTCCTCTTTGAAGGGTTTGAGGACATCTCAGGGCTGCACAGAAGCCACGCAACAAAGGGAGAGAAAGGTGTATCACAAACAACAGGCAATTGACTTTAGGTTAGCATTTCTGGATCTTGAAAGGAAATATGAGTGCTCTGTTCTTGCTTTGTGTTTCTTTAAACTGAAGCTTTCAGGAGTTAAAGCTACTGAAGATTCAATTATAAGATGCCAGTATAAATTTTCCCTATGTTAGCTGTAGCCCTTACTCTCTGATGAAGGAGGGTGCAGATGTAGGCATGACAGTCTTGCTCTGTGTATTAATACAGGAACTTTCCAAAGCCCAGTGGACTGAGCATCCTTGTGACTTCGTGTCAGAGGTATTCTGCATGGAAACATCCCTTGTTGCCCTTACCATCTTTGTTCCCTCTGCTTTTCCCCTTGGTTCCCTTTCCCTTTTTCTCCTTTGTGTTATCACCCTCACTGTGCAGTTTCTAGGAATCTGCCTTTTTTATCTGAACATTTTTCTTGTCTTTACTGTTGGAGATGTGGATTCTTTCCACAGTCTATATAGCTTTCCATTCCATCCCTACTTGAGGACAATACTCAGCTCTGTCCTGCACCTCTTGATTTTCCAGTGTGCCAGTGGAAGAAATAGATGAAAGTCATGACAACCAGCATCCTGTCTCAGGCCCTCTATGTTCTTTGGCACTTGAATGTGTTTATCAAGTTTTTTACTTGCTCTTGGTGTTTCCCTGATTGTCTTGATCACATATTCTTTGCATCATTTGCTCCTCTACCCTCTGTCATCTCAATGTCCATCTGTCCAAATGTGACTTGCCGCCTTCTCCCATGCATGAAGCAGCTGAAAGCACTGCTAAGAGTGTCAACAGTGAGTGCTCTGTTCAGTATTATTTCTTTTATGCCTAGAACTGAGGATACCATGCCTGGGATCCCAATGTGCTGGTTGCTGCTGGATTTGCTTCTTAGGCCTTGTCTCTTCTCGTATGTCCTTTTTCTCTTTTGTTCTGGAAGAGTTTGACTGAATGTGCTGGCTCATATCTTCTCACTTCTACATCTCCTTTTTTGGCAGTGGAAGAGGAAGCTCTACTTTAATTCAACTATTTGCATCCTCTAGATATGCCTTGTTCCAGCTCTTGGCACCTCTCTTGCTCTTTTACCTGGCTCTTCTCTACTATGCATTGGTTTTCCCAGGATTAAAAAAAAATTAAGAATCTACTGGCATCCTTGACCCCACTTGTCTCTCCAGCTTCCTTCCTCACTGCCTCTCCTTTCATAGTGCAGACAGTGCATTGTTAAACTACTCTCCTCCGGTTTATTCCTGGACTCTCTCCAGCCTGGCTCTTGTTTCTTCTGTTATGCTGAAGCCAAAATGTTAGCTCTGTTCCTAGCTGAAGCCTGGAAGTCTGGCCTCTCTTGACTTGACTGTTGGTGTTGGCCCTGCTGTTGTTGAAGTGACGTGTCTTCTGTGCCCAGCAGCTCTGTGGGGAGAAAAGGGTGTTCAGGAGGGATTTCTCTGTGATTGTCCACTTATTATTTTTGGATGGTACACTTTCATCTGCTGCCTGCGTGCAGGTATGACTGTGTGCTCCAGGCATATTTCCATTTCTTCAAACTAAACTCTTGGCCTTTCTCTTAAGTATTTATTTCAGAGACATCTATTTTTAGCTCTACCCTTGAAAGCTTTGTGTTCGAGGATGCTATTCCTGTTGTCTTATGTCATCCCTGTGTCAGTTGTTCCTGATGCTATTAGCATCCTTCCAGTCACTCACTCGGTGTTGTAATCTGTGCCCGGGCTTTGCATCCCATCTCTTGGTGATTAATGCATTCAAATCATTCAGAATAGTTCTGAACATGTGTGTTGAAGGCCAAACTTAATGTTTTATGCAAGCTGATCAACCTGTGAATTGCTAGGGCAGTAAAGGCCTTGTGATCACTAGCTTCCTTCTGTAGGAAGTGGGAAAACAGGGAGAAGGTGTAATCTCCATCTCTGGGGGTTTTAGTCTGCACATAAATTGTGTAACATGCTGGGCCTCTCCTTTCTTACCTATGTATGCAGCTAGAAGTGGGCTGTCACCTGGTGTTTCAGCTGCCATGGCATACATACCTGTCTGGCTCCTGTTCATTGGGAATGCTGCAAAGGACCAGGTTTGGTGCAGTTATCCCCTCTGTATGGCTTCCTTTTTCTTTACAATTTCTTTGCTGCATCCACTGTTGGAGTGAATTTTCCTTTTCAAAGCTCTATGGGACTTCCCTCCCTGCCTGCCCGATGCTCTTTCACTAGAGGAGATGAGATGAATATGAATTAGTGGCAATGTTCTTCTCACTCAACAATTCCAGTGGATGACTTCTTGCCTTCTTCCGTAGTTTCCCTCAAACTTTCTGCAGCCCTCCCCCAGTACCACCAAAACTGTCGTTATAATCTTAAACTCTGCTCGATGTACTCAAAAGCTGGTCCTCATGTTGCTGACCTGCTGAGGGCTAAATAGAAATGTTCCCTACTTCTGATTTGGTGTTTCTTGTTGTCCAACCCTTTGTTTTTGCAGCTTGCTGTTTAGTGTAAGGCAAAAATCTGTAGGAATTTGGGGGTTGGTGCTAGCAGCTTGTGTGGAGCACCAAGGACAACGGGGATGCAGACTGGAAATTCTGAACCTCCAGGAGATACTAATAGAAGGCCATTGTATCCTGCTACAGAAAGATGAAAGTGATCCTTTAGAGGGCTGCTTCTCCCCACAAGTTCTAGTTATGTGGGAAATAAGCTTAAACTTCTCTCTATAACTTCTATAGAAGAATATGCAGCTGGGTACTTTTTGTCACTCTTGATGCAAGCCGTAAGTTAAAAGGAGGGAAAAAGAAGGAAGATCTGAATTCTTCAGTCCCTAACCACTTGCCTGTTGTCCAGAACTGCATGAGAAATCTGTGGATCTCTGCAGTGCTTACCTGGGACAAATGGAAGTTAGGCTATGTCTAGTAACTGGCAAGTATAGCTTTTTATTTTTGTGTGGTGTGTTTATATTAAATTGAGAGAGTATTTGGCAAACTATGTTGCTACAGCAAACCTGTTATATCTGGGAAGAGTTCTGTGAGTGTATGTAGCAGGAATACTTTTCACTTAATTTATGTCAACAAATCTGTGGAGGATGTTGTGTCTATAGACTTGTTTGTTCCCTTTCTTTCAATTTATAAAGGCACATTCAGTCTTTGATATAATTTTCTATTTTGGGAGGAATATGTTCTGTTGAACTTTTTTTCCCTTAAGAATGCCATGACTTTGGAGTCAGCTCATTGCCTGTTTTGATGTGATTTGTGCTGTGCCAGATTTTATCTAAATACACTGAAATATTTAGACTGATAAAAATATTTTTGGGAAACATTGCTCCTCTCCAGTGTTCCTCACTTGTGCTTGTTCCCGAACACTTTGTCTTGGATTTTTTTTCTGCCTTCCTAACTCTGGTTTATTATAGTCAAAGTGCAGCTTCTCTTTGCTCAGCTCTGTTATCTTGCAGCTTTATTCACCACTGCAGTTTTCTGGCTATGTAGTTGTTTCTGCCCTTTCTTGCTGGTTGTTTGTCTTTTGCTTTTGCAATTTTAGAGGTTCCATTCCCGACAGCGCGGTCAGAGCGCTGAACTGCTGGGCAGGGTGGGTGGCAATAAAGGCAGAGGCTCAGCTGATTGATGTCAGTGTCTTTGGTCTGAAATATCTAACCCAGTCACTGCTATGTCACTTGAACAAGCTTAGTCACACTAGTGAGTGCATTTTGAAACTGCTGCTACTAGATCATTTCTGGCAAGTTCTCTGGAGTGAGGTGTTGCTATTAGAAGACCTCAAAGCATTTTGAATTTCACTGCAGGTGAAATGATAACATGGAAATACCTTAATGTGTTTTAAGGAAACTAAAACTCTTCACACTGGGAGTGGCCACATCAAGGTCTAGTTTTGCTGGCGTAACTTTTGCCAGCATGTAGGACACAGTAAGAGCTGACTGCTTATCCCAGATGCAATCTTTGGGTATTTGTTTACTTTCAGGATTTATAACGGTGAGTTCACTGTTACAAAGGAGAGAAGGAAGGGAAACCAGAAACAAACTGGATGTGACATTTCCATGTGATGCCCATTGGGAAGATGTGGACTCTTAACAGAATAGCCTCTCCTTGCAACTTGATGCAGAGTGGGGAGAAGCTTCTTACTTGCCTTCTGAGATACGTGATCTTACTTGAAAGAGGATAACTCTGCTTCTGAGGAGGTGTATGATTGTGTGGTGGAGTTTTCTGGGGGGTTTTGTGACTTTTTTGTTTGTGTTTTGGTGTTTGTTTTTGGTCTTTCCCCTGTTAGTCCCCCCAGCTTGTCTGTGCCATAGGAAGTTCTCATTCCTGCCTCTGCCCATTTCAGCTTGGGCAAAAGCCCTTGCCTTAGGACGTTCTGCTAGGGAACGTGTTGAGCAGCTGACACAGAACTCCCCGATCTGGGTTCTCAGCTGTTTATTCTGAGCAGAACACTTTGTCTGTTGTGCCTGTGCTTGAACACATGTAACCATTTCCCAGCTCTGTTTATCCTGCCTCATCCTTCCCATGTGCACCTTCCTGTGTGCTTGCTGGGAGGTTGAAACACATTGAACTAGGTGTGTGGTGTGACATGGGTGCTGCTGCTCAGGCAGTGCTGTAGCACTTGGCAGCATCTAAAGCCTCTCAGAACTGATTGTTTCACGCTCGAGTCTTCTTCAGAATGCAAGTGCTTGTGCTGTGTGAAGATGATCCTGGATGCATCAACTCGGGCATCTCCTCTCTAAAAGTGCTAAGAAAAGAGCAGTTTAAGCCAGCCCTCTATTCTTCAGTAAAAAACCTGGCCACTAACACGAACCTGCATGGATCATTAGGCTGCAGCTTAAAACTGACAAATGATGGTATTGTAAGGAGTGCCTGCCTACTGCAGCTGCCTGTTTGGTTTGAAACCTCTGTCGTTGCTTGGACAGATTTCTTGACTTGAAGTGCTTTTAACCTTGGCCTAATTAATTGGTGCAAGTTGATTGCTGTGGTTGATAGCTGGTCAAGCATGTTTTGAAGTTAATGTCATGGTGCAGAAAGCAAGAGCTTTAAGCCTTGGGTCTTCTGCAATGAGGAGTTTGTATGGAATGTTTGAGGGGAACAAGGAAAAGCCTGACTCTGTAAAAATTGTTTTGTTCCTGTCTCTGTTTTAATGCCGTGGATATTGAAAAGTGAGGTATCTTAAATTGGGGGCAAAAGTGTGGGAAATGGTAAGTGCCAGCATCTTAATTGTGGCCCATTTGCGTAACAGGTAAGAAAGAGCTTTCCAAATTTTGCCTTTAGTTTACTGATGTCAGATGAGAAGTACCCTGGAAAGCTGCGATGAATGGAACTTTATAACACTTTGTTTTCTTCCATGTTTTCTATCATGTTTTTTTAAATGTGTTTGCAGGGCCCAGCCACCTGTGTAGCATTTTCAAGATCTGGAGAATTATTTGCTTCTGGAGGGTCTGATGAACAGGTATCTGATTCATTTAATTTGATTATTTTGTGCCTTATTGTAACTGTTTCTTGGCATCTTTCTGCTTTCAAAGAGAAGTGGCATAGGTTGTCATCCTGTCTCTTTAAGACCACTTTTTATTTAAGGCTTTAAACAGACTGTTTAGAAGAGATTCATCCTGTTTTTTGTCTTATAGAATTATATTGGGGTCACCAGATAAAGGTTTGCTCTTGAAGTGCTTATCTAAGACAAGAAATAAATAATGCCTGTTTGCTGTTGTTTTTCTCTTCCTTAATAAAAACCCTGATATAGCTGGAAGCTGCACTTCATTATTGCTTATTTTTAATAGAAAACTTAAGAAACTTCATTTGTCTTCAATTTCTAGGCATAGCCAAGAAGCTGACTCTTTATTTGTTTCATTTTGAGCTTAAGAGGATATATTAGCCTACATTTCTTTGTTGTGTAAAGCAGATTCCTTCACAAGGCTTATGTTTTATCAGCTCTTTTGTCTCTTCTCTGATTGGGATTTCTTTAAGCAAAGTAATGCTCGTTTCAAAGTATCACCTGGTGGTGTTAAACTGAAACGTTGACTGGCAGTGCCTCCCTGGCAGGGTTCTTTATTCAGATAGGTTCATGGCAAGGGGTCCTAATGAACTTTTTTGGCAGCCCTTCCCATTGGAGCTTGAATTTGTGGTTTCGGATGTGTGTATTGGGTGGCTCTGGGCTCTCCTGTTCTTGGCTCCCATGAAGGAACTGCCTCTCTCCTTTTGGATTTGTATCTGAAAATGCAGGCAGTGCTTCCTTTTGTGCATGGAGAAAGAACTTTAGCTTAATATATATATATATGTGTGTATATATATATGTATGTGTGTGTGTATATTAAAAGCATACTTAGCCCTAAATTGGCAGCTGTGTACATGCAAGAAGCTTTTTCAGTGGAATGGACCTTGTTGAATACTAGCTTTCTGAATTAAAGAGAAATACAACAAATAATTATCAGGAACATCTCTGCAGGTCAAAAAGGATTTTTTTGGGTGGTAATTTAGACAGGTAGCCTCTCCAAAAAACCATACTTAATTACTGAGCTGCAAAACAGGACTGTTACAGACCAAAGGAGTGGTCTGAGCAAGGATCTGTTGTTCTGTCACCAGTCTCCACTGAGCTATGTTGCATTGCTCTTAATCCCCAGGTGAGAGTAAGTGGCAGTGCCCATCTTTGTTGTAATAGCGCCTTTGGTAGCTGTGAAGAGGCAATCTATACAATTAATATAGACTGTGTAATCTATACAATAAAAGAGCATCACTTTTTTGTCCTGATGGACAATGGAATGGCCTCTTTGATTAACCATGCAACTGCAAAAGAAAAATGCTTTCATGTGAAGCAGGGATGAAAAATTGCAAATGAAGAACAAACATTGATGTTTCTGATAACCAGGATGAGCTGCCTGGGTTCTTGGGAGTCTTTCAGACCTCTGAAATAGCTGACTGATTGCTCTTGAACTTCTTTAGACATGTAGGGACACTGCTAAGACTTGCTCTTAATATTTTGAAGTGATTTAGAGGCCTCTCTTCTGAAACCAGTACTGTGTTATGGAGAGCAGGGGCCTGTAAGTGGGATTTAAATTTGGCATTCAGTTGACAAACTAGCTCAAGATCTCTAATGCTAGTCTCAGTACTAACTCTTCTTTTCTTCTTAATGAATTCATGATAATCGAGTGACTACTTGTTTGTGGTGTGGCTGATAAGTGTTATAATGCCAAGCATGGTATTTTAAAATACTTGTGGTTTTAATGCTGCATTCTACGTGTTGCTTTGAAGTTTTCTAAGTCATTCTAGTTTTGTGATATTCTTGACCCAAAGAATGTTGGAAGAGGTCACTTACCCATTGAGAACTCAGTTAAGCTGTGTCTGTATTCAGTAGCATATTTACAAACAACATCCTTAACTTAAGCCATAGCAAAGCTTTCCTAGGTAAACTCTTCTCTGATGTGTTAACAAAATTGTCTTTTAAGCAAACTTTGATAGAAAATTTTAAATGGAGTCGATTTTCTTCTGCAGGTGATGGTGTGGAAGACCAACTTTGATGCAGATTATGGTGATGCACTGAAAACACAGAAGTCTGGCAGTACTGTGGATGGGTCCCATCACACTGGGGTAGGTCAACATGCAGTAGTCGTGTAGAGTTCCTTCTCAGAACACTTTCTGCGACCTGAAGGTGTTTGACTCAAGTGATTGAACTGTAGAACCATCTTTATTTGGTATTTATTTGAGCTGGAGGTATCTGGTTTTAACTTGTATTGTTTGCTTTGTTTAACTGTACTTTATAGGAAAGTTATCTGTAATGATTTTAAAAGAGAGATAAACTTAGTGCATGTATGGATGCGTTTTTTTGTTAACAGCCTCTGTTTAAGAATCCATGGTAGGCTTGAATGATAGTTCCCAAAAAAAGCAGATGTGAGGAACAGCTGAAGCTGGCTTTGCTGGCTGATGTGAATCCTTCAGGCTGGTGTCAGTCCTGAAAATAGACCACGTTCGTGATATCTGTTCACTGACAGTCAGCAAAGACAAAAAAAAATCACTCTGTGTAAAAGTCACACATGACAAGTAGGTGACATATCGTACAGGAGCTTCTTTCCTAAATACCTGGAGACATTAGTTCATATCTGTTCCCTGAACCATGTCTTAGAGACATCTGAGTTCTGACTGTATGTGAGGGATAAATCCAGCTAGTGAGTAATGCAGCCTGATGCACTGATCTAAGTGTAGAACAGATGCTGGATGTCGTGGCTGTTACAAGAGCAACCCTTAAAAGTTACTGCCCATAGGAGTTACAGTTTTTGCGTGTGGTGATTCATTTAAACTTCTGAATTTTGTCTTGTCTATCTTTGGATATTTTTTGATACATTTGAGTATACTTATAGAATTCTGCAATATGTTATTACTGTGGCTGTTTTTTGGTAAATCTTGTTCAACATGAGCTGTAACCTAAAAGGCCATTTGTGAACCAGGGGGGCTGTGCATAAGTGGCATTGCCCCAACTGAAGGGTAAGCTTCTAGCCAACATCTGTTGCTCTGCTGGCAGTGTCTTTGACCTTATCAACTTAGGTCTTTACTAGGTTACTAAACTTCTCTCAAGCATAGTAGTGTTTTTATTAAATATGACTTCAAACCATTGCTGGAGGTGTTGGAATAGCCGTAGTATTTTGTGATGGACAAGATCTGAGTCTGACGCTCTAAATCTGATGCCTTGCTTTGTGGAGTGCTCTGTAAAGAAAGCAAACAAAACCAGAGGTTGGTCAGTGCAAGGTGAGTGGGAGAGGATGGGAGAAAGCAGTCACAGAAAGAAGGAGGACTTGAAAGTACTTATTGATCCTGGGCTGGTTTTGGCTAAATCTGACTTCTTCCTTTTCCTCCCCTCCAGTGTTCTAACTCCAAAGCTATGCAGGCTATGAAACAAGCAGTCCAATGACCTCTTTGTTTATTAGCCTGTTGAACTGGTCTAACTTTGAACTCTATCTGCTTTAATTTAAAATATGGCATAGTATAATTCTGGGCTGAAATACAACAGAGACAAAGAAAAACTTTTGGGGAAAAAACCACCAGTTTCGGTTTGTAACATTCCAATGAGTGGGTTAAGTAATGTAGACAAGGTGTTGGCTAATGGGAGATGATAAGTTTACCCTTCCCAGTGCCAGAGCATATTATCCAGCAGTAATTTAAGGAAAGGAAGAAAATGCCTGATCTCTTCTAAAACTCAGTTCTTCATTATAAAACCTCTTAGGACGTCCATTGAAGGGAGCTACTGAGTAATCCCTTGAACAATGACTAACCACCCTGAGCATCTGTCCCTCTAACAAAACTGTTCCCTTGTGGAAGAGGGTTTACCTGGCAAGACATCCAATAGATGCTGCTGGGACCAGCTGTTTGTGTGCTGCTGACAGGCAAATCCACGCCACGTGGTGTTGGGTGACAAGGGTTTGCTCTGAGCTGTGGGAAACAGGGTACAGGGTATTCTGTGAGGGGTTGCTTTGGACCAGGTGCTGTGTTTTTGCAGAGAGCAAAGTGAATCCATTCTGAGTCATGTAGCAGAGACATACTTTGGTTTGGGGACCTAAATTACTTCAAAGGAGTATTTTGAACTGCCACCCAAATGCAACCTTTGGCTTGGGCATGCAGCGTAGGAGCTGCAAAATATAGTTACTACTTAATATCCTTGTATTAAGGGCAGTTACAATTGCTAAAGTTAGAAGGGGAAGAATAAACAATGTCCTCTGAGAGCTTGTTTTGAATACCCTAGGTTAAGATTAAATTTAGAATTGATCGGAAATGTTCTTTGCTGTTAAAAAGAAGCTGATATCTCTGAAAATGTCTTGGTTTGCTATTTAGATATAACCTGAGCATGAAAGTCTTGGCTCTGTAATAACTTGTCCATTCATGGCAGTCTACTCTTTTCTTTCAAGTGAATGTCGTGACTTGTATCTTTTAGAAATGCATCATGCTGGGCTCCTTAAGAGTACCCTCAATGCAAGACTTCAGTTTCACCGTATATTAATTTCTTTATTGTTTTGAGCCAAATGCGTGCTTTTTTAGTAATGGATTACTTATTTTGGTGGGTTTTGTGTAGTTGAGATGGTTATTTTTCCCATCAAATTCAGACTTTGAAACTGCCACCTGCAGATCTTGATTTCATGCCAAGGTCACCTTTTCCTTCAATGAAAAGTGAAGTTGCTCCTTCTTCCTCTGCTGCTGTGTTAGTGTGCCAGGATTCTGCCTATTTAATAATCCTGAGATTTGGCAAACATTTCAGGATGCAACTATATTTAAAATAGGCATAGAAGTTATTATTTGGTTTTTGTACCCCTAAAATATATGAACGCTCTTCTCAACACCTCTTGAATCTGTGTTCACCCTTAAGTCCAAAAGAATATTTTTCCAAGGAGAGCTTATGCTTTTGTGTAGCTGTATAACTTTTTGTTAGGCCTTGTGAAAGAACAGATACAAATGAAAACAGTGGCTGTATAAAACCACTCAGTGCAGTAACTGGTTTCTCCTTGGGAGGGTGTGACTTTACATGCAAGAAAGAATAACTGAACACAGACATCAAAACTAGTTTGTCATCAAGATGAATAGGAAGAAAAAAGAATCCTAAATAACCTGTGGGATAAGAGTCACGAAATATTGTTGGGGTTAGTGATCTTGAGAACAAACTTGCACAAAGTCAATTTTCACTTCCATAGGAAGAGGGAGACTGGAGCCTTTAGAAGATGCTGGTTTCTGAGGCAGTTGGTTAAAGTTCAGTGTGAATCAGGGTATTGGACGTGTTTGTAACAACAGATGTAAACTTCAAAGTTACTCTGCCCACCTGCTTCTGTTTGCTGTAAATACATGAGGCCTGGGAGATGCAGCTTCCTTTGAAAGTAAAACTGATCCATACAAGGAATAATGCAAATGAAAGGGAAGGTCACAGTGAGCAGCATTTGCAGTCATGGCTGTGGTTTAAAAGCATAGACATGAGAGTGTGATAAACACTAAAGCTGTCAGAAGTGAATTATAAACATGTTAGCATAGATGTGAGACTGTAAATGTTAGATCAGAAGTAGTACCTCTGCAATAAATGCTTACTCTTAAATGATAAGCTAACAGTTGTTGCTGTTAAGTATTGCAGAATCACCTTGAAAACCAAGGTTCAGGGCAAGCACTTCTGATGTGTGTGGTGTGAAGGTGATGGGAAGAAATCGAGTCTTGCAGTCCTGTGTCTTGATCCTGTGACTGTGCTTGCTTTGATCTAGAATCTAAAGGGTAAGAGTAAATTCGTACTTTGTGCTGCAACGTTTTGTGGTGAAGACCTGAAGGAAAGTCAGAATGAGAGCTGTGGGTTTTGCATGTGTTCTCAGAAATATGGGATTTTTGCCTGTCTGGGGTCAGTAACCCTGAGCATTTGGGTCTGTCTGTGTGAGGAGTTGTGTAGGATCAGATCAAAGCTTGTGTTCACTGTTCTGATACGTTTTGAAAACATTCATCATACAATTTATTTTTTCCAGGGAGGGCAGATAATGTGTTTTTTTGGGGGTTTGGTGGTGGATTTTTTTTTTTTTTTTTTTACAAATACAAGGAAAGCTTCGTATGTGCAGTTACAGCTGACGTGAGTGTGCAAGAACACTTGTTCCATTGCACGACAGATTTGCTGCTATTGCTGACCAGTTCCCGGAAGGTTGTGTGTGGTCAAGTGTCACGAGCAAATGCTGAGAGTTTGATGTCACATGGACAGTTTGGAAGTGCTTGTGTGTTCATCTGAACTTGTACACTGAAAATTGTGAATAAAAACATTGTATAAGTTAAGTGGGTAAACAGTTTTTCCATGCAATATTACAGAAAATTGGAAATATTCATTGATATAGAGATTCTCTGCTCAAGTTTAAACACAAACCTGTGTTTGTTTGTGGACGCTTGCTGTAACTCTATGCAAAATGTTTTGCAAAGGAGGAGGCTGATGAGGAGACTTTGGCCGCAGCCTCTGCATATAGCTTTCTAAAGAAAAATACTTTAAAGCTTGTTTGTGTTGGAGTACCTCAGAAACAAAGCTGTCTTGAGAAGGAGGAATAGGGGCTTCACATGTCCAAAAGACAGTGAAATGCACAGGCTACAGAGATCATTTGTGGTCTGTTATCTCAACTAAGGGTATCCTGTTGAGAGAGGTACTTGGTACAGCAGAACATCTTACAGAACCGGTTACAGGTGATGGGGAAGTGTTTCTCCTGCCACTGCAGTTGTAAATTCTGCAATCAGAGAACTTATGCAGCTTAGTTTACAGCTCCTGATAGGACTCCAAGACCTGCTCACATGAGTGGCAGGGCAATTTGGGAGACATGGGCAGAGTTGCAGAGATGTGCTTTGACACTGTGTTGCCAAGAAGTCTTTCTGCTCTTCTGAAATTCAGGAGCACAAATGTTATAAATATCTGTAGCTGCTATGAAGTTCTGTGGCACTCAGCTGTGGAGATACCAGGTTTGTAAGCACAGCAGACCTTCCCAAAGGGAAGCACCTCAGCAGAAAGGACTTTGAAACTAGTAAGTAGCCTGTCACTCTTAAATGCATCTTTCAGTTAAGACAGACATTTAGGCCTCTTTCTGCTCTGCTGGGTTTAGAACTTTTGTCCAAGCATTGGACTGTACTTATTTCTTCAGTGGTATGTTAGTCCTGTTGAATAGTGTTGGAGACTAATTCCAAAAAACATGATCTGATTATGAAATTGTCTGAGTCCTATAACTGAGTGTCCAGAGCTGACTCCACCTCTCTCCTCTGCTGGTTCCGTTTGTTTGGTGACCTCGGGTGCCTGCTGTGCTCAGCCCATGGTCTCCGTGCTGACTGCAGCAGTTCACTCTGTCAACCACTGTCCTTGTGTAAACAAATTCCTCTTGAATTACTCACAGGCCAGATGTGCCTCTTTTTTTGACCTTTTGGCTTCCAAATTGGTAACTATGTCTAATTTTGGCATCCGTTAATACTTATGAATCCTTTTGTACTTTTTTTTTTTTACTTGCTGTGAAATTCTCTCCTGGGAACCAGTTTCATTCCATAGAGCTGCAGCTCTTTGCAATTGGACGTGAATGTGTGTTGTCATTTGCACCTCCTCCACCCCTTTCTATTTATTTATTTTTAAGCATTGTAAGGGAGGAATCCTGTATTCAACAGCATGGCTCCAACCTTTCAGCATACATGTGGTCTGCAAATTATTCTTTTTCCTCATCTACTGTCACTTTACTTTTCTGAGGATTCCCACTCCAGGAAGCTTTAGTCTAGTGCATGGTTGTCTTCCTCCTGGAATAGGTAGGTAGATTATTTGCTTATCAGAACAGCAGTGTGATGAGTGCTCAAGATGTTTTCCACTGCTCTCTACTCTGCTTACCTGCCCAAGCGGAAGCTTCACAGGGACGAGCAGGAGTCTTGCTATGATTGGTCACAGGATGCTCAGGAGCTTTCCCCCGTCCTTCTCAAGCAGAGTGGTTGTGGATGGTTTCCCATCCTTTCATTGAAGGAAGCCCACTTATGGAAGCCTGTTGCAAGACGTGACCTTGTAATGGTTTTTCAAGAAGACAGAGATTCAACAGGAACAGGGGAAGACTTGAGGATGCTGGTTGATGTGGCCTGGCAATGTGCCTTTGCAGCTCAGAAAACCAAACACGTCCTGGGCTGCATCAAAAGCAGAGAGGGAGGAGATTCTGCCCTTCTGCTCTGCCCAGGTGAGACCCCACCTGTAGTGCTGCATCCAGCTCTGGGGAAGAAGGACACTGGACCTGTTGGAGCAAGTCCAGAGGATGCCACAAGGATAGATCAGAGGGCTGGAGCACCTCTCCTATAGGATTGTTCAGCCTGGAGAAGAGAAGGAGACCTTGGAGCAGCATTCCAATACCTAAAGGGTCTACAAGAAAGCCGGAGAGGGGCTTTTTACAAGGGCCTGCAGTGACAGGACAGGTGTCTCAATGAAGAACATGAGAGAGAGGAAAAGGCAGGGCATAGGCACCCTCAGCTTGCCTTTCCAAGGAGCTCTGAATGACTGCAACAACCTGCAGCAGCTTTGCCTGGTAGTGGATGGGAGCAGCTGTGCTGCTACAACTGTTTTCCCTTGTGTTCTGGTTTGACAAGATTTCTTGCAGAAATAAGAGGATCAGCTTTTAATTTCTGTCATCTTACAGTGAATAGATTTGTTCTTAGACTCTGGAACAATAAGGCGAGTCCTGACAAGTCATTATTGGTCAGAATTAAAAATTGCCTTTTAAGTTCAGCATCTCAGGCTAATTAATGTAAATTCTCCCACTTTGGTTGCTGCTGTATGTGACTTGTTTTAATGCTTGAGTCATAATTCAAAGAGAAGAGACAGAGGCAAGATTTATATTTTTTTCTAGGCTGCCGTTCTGCATCAGCTTTGAGATGGATGAAGATAGCTTAAGCTTTACAGAAAAGTTTCTAAGATCTCAAACTTTTCTGCTAAAATCCAAACTCAAGCAAGAGTAATAACAAATGAGTGTGTTATAGCATGTGTATGTGTCTGCACATGCTTACATGTGTATATGTATGCATTTTTATACATAAGTAACAAATTTAGGTATGCACGCAACATGTATGTTACACAGCATATTCATTCCTATTTCACTGGAAAAAGGCAAATTATTCTGATTAAGGGAATCAGCTGGAAGCTGTTTGCCCTGTTTCAGGAGATCACTGTATGTGTTTTGCTTCTTGCCTTGGAGACTGATGCTTTTGGTATAAGAGAACTTGTAGCTGGATAAATACTTTATTTTGGTGTTTAGTTGCTTTTTCTTGAGAGTTTTTCCCTCAGAAAACAGGATGGGGGAGCAGTAGTTCAATTCTTTGTGAAATTTCTTACCAGTAGTTTTCATATTTATCTTTTTGTCCCTCTAGCGCCTTGTTTCCACACAAAACTGTTCATTTGAGATTTTTGGTGCTGTCATTCTCCAGAAGCAGTGTTAGATTAGACAGTTGAGCATCACCTGTACAACAAAGCTTAATTATTCCGTATTGAGTTCTGGAAGACCTCTTCTTATCTCCTAAGAAAACACTAGGACTGAGGGGAGGGGAAAATTGGTTAAGGGAGGTAAAATGCCTAAGCAGAGTAGGAAAATACAAATCTGAAATGTTGAAGGCTGCCCTTAGCTTTTCCTTCTTGAGAAATACAGACCTGCTTTATTTTTTATTTTTTTTTAACAATTGGTAGACATCAGGTTTTACCTGTCCATGTTCTCTTTCACTGGGCTTGCCATGTTTGGCATCACTGTTCCCTGTTTTCACTCATCACAGCGATGCCATTTGGGCTTTTGGAAATGTAATACTTGCAAAACTTTCCTGTGTTTCTTCAATGTTTGTAGAGGGCTTTTTAGCTGTTCAAAATGTAACTCAAATCGGAAAGGAGCTGACTACTGAAGATTAGTTCCTATTATGACTTGTTGTTAGTAAGGCTGTTAATTACTGTAGTATTGCATTAATTACTAATCATTTGGAAGCCCAAGCTTTGTAAAGAGTTACATTCCTTACAGTTTTTGGGTTGTGGTGATCCTCTCTGCCAGAGCTTATCAGCAACTGCAACTCCTGTTCCTTCCAGTGCTGCTTCTCCTTGGAAATGTTTCTACTTACTGTATAAAACAGCACAAAAAACCAACGAGCCTGATGCTGGTTGGCTCACAGCCAGGTGGTGCCGTGGTACAAATAGAGATGGTCAGTGTAAACTGACTGGGAAGCATGGACAGTGTAGCACCTACTACCTCTAGTTCTTCTTGAAGGTTATTAGAAATTTTATGGGTTTATGGCAAAACATGGCTGTTACGATAGAGGCGCCAAATTTTAGTTGCTTAGCTTGGTATTCTTAGTAGCACCAATAGGGAGGAGGGTTCTGCATAAATGATGTCTGGCCTCTGGCATATCAAACCCAGCATTCCTTTTGTCTGAAGCAAAAATAAAAGGTAAGTGATGTTCTTTTCACATCCCTTCTCTTTTTCTCTCTCTCTCTTTCCCTCCCCAGTTCCCTTTGTTATCGCAACTTAAATTCTGAAATAAGAGGTGAATGGTCCCAGAAATTGTTTCACAAAGCTAATTTAACTTGTATCCTGTTTCTGGTTGTTACCGTCTGCTGGTCTGGACAGTAGGTGTGGAGTAATGTGCAAGTCTTGAAGAACGGGATTGCTCCAGAAATTTCCGTGCTGCCTTGAGGCAGGGATGCTTTTCCAGGCTAGGGCATGTGCTTGTGCTCAGAGAGCTGTGTTCAGTCAATGATATTTTGTAGATAGCAGGGAGAACTGAGGCTATCTCTCAGCTTTTCATGAGCCCTCCAGTCTAGCACGGTGTGTGTACTCCATCTGACCTTCCTGTGGAGCTCACCTTAAAGCTAAAATGCTTCCACTGGATGTCACTGTTGCTCTTGGAGAACACATTTAAAACATCACTTTACCTGTGGTGAAAATGACTCCTTGAAATAGAAGACTTTTAATGGTATTTCTGTCTTCTTTTGGATTGGTAGGATTGGGGTCCAAATGAACAGCGTACACTACCTTTGGGATTTTTCTGCTTTTCTGTTTTTAGGAGAATTTTTTCAGCTAAGATAGTGAATTTAATTGCATTTAGTGAGTTTTAATACATTGAATGTCTATTGAATACGCTGGATGTATGTGTTGGTTAAAGGGAATGCTGTCTTTCTAGATACTTCAAAATTAAGTCAAGACTACATCATGTTCCCTTAAAAAACACAAAGACAAAACCCCCAAAGCAATGTGAAAATTGATTTAAATGGACTTAAAGGTAGAGCTGAACCTACCCCCCCTTGCATCACTTGATTCTTCCCTTCCAGTGGAAAAAGGTGAGGAGAAGGGAAAAGAAGTGTTTCCTCTGGATTGAATTATAAGAATCCTACATTTTATTAGTAGGTGTACAATTCAGGTAGGAAGTGATTGTATCAATATATCTTCTAACTATCACAATTTAAAAAGCAAAATGGCGTTTTTTTTAGTTGTCCCTGTCGGTTCACTACAGATGCACATGTGTTGTGTAGTTAAAACTTGCCCCCTGCCCCCCCATCAGCACTGTAATTGCTGGCCAGAATGCTGTTTAGCCAGAACAGTTTTTGTAAGAGGCTCAGTAAGAGACCTCTGGAATGAAGGCTGATTAATTTTCCCCTTCCCCCAAGTAGTTGCACTGTGCTGTCTTTAAGTGGTTGCTATAAATAAATCACTTCTGTTTTCCTTTTGTCACTGAGAGCTATATTGTATTCAGAAACTGCTCATCTATTCTTCCTTTAATGTTCAGCTGCTCCTTGCTCTACTCCCAGGGCTTAATATGCAGATGTTGTAATAAGATATTTAATGGCAAATACATTTGTTTGGTTGTGCCAAATGAATTGCGCACTTGAACTCTGACTGAAATAAATTAAACCTCTGCAGCAGTGTCATTGTTTCTGGTGCCTGTCCCCAGCGTTCCTCTGGCACTTTACCTTGCAGGTGAGTCAGATGAGAACACAGGCCTCTCTCTCTCCCTGTGCTCATGATGTTCCTTGGTACTGAGACTGACACAATTCTCTATTTTTGCAATGTTTTTCTAAATCTGTTAGAATTGAAATCACCGATGGCTGGCTCACCGCATGATATAGATTGCCATTAGGAGAAAGGTGGCTGTAGTTTGGTCCGTGAGGATTTTCTTATTCGTTCTTAGGGACAGGAGCTGATTTAATCTGCTTTTACAAAATTTGAAAACGTTTTTGTCTGGAGGCAATTTGATTCTTCCTCAGCTGGGTGCACACTTCCCTTCCAGTGCGTTAAGGTACTGTTAGGTACAGGTTGTAGTCTGGCTGTTAAAGGAAAGTTTCCAAACTTTTCCCTCTTTTGTTAAACTGTGAAGTTTAACACTTCAGTTTCTCTGCCTGTTTGTGGGCAGTGACTCAAAGTGCTTCTGTAGGTGTGGGTGTTGGATATTTGGCTTTTGTACCTGCTGTGGCGGGGGTGGGGGTTAGGCAGGATGTGCTTGTTTCTAGAACTGAATATTCAAAGCCCTTGGTCAGTTGAAAGCCTCCCTTGGGGCAGTCACTGCCGTGACACACTGACACAGTTTATTTACTGGCTGGCTGTGTCCCTGGTTGAGACAGATGCACTCAGAACCTCAGTGCTGAAGGCTGTAGCTATGGGTTGTCTAAATGATGATGATGATGAAGATGGGCAGTGAGGAACCTTTCAAGAAGTGATGTTTGAAATGGGACAGGCATATTTTCATGCTTCTGTTTTTAATTGTAGATACACTTCGTTCTTGGGGGTGCTGGCACCAGTGAGTACCTTCAGGAGCCCACATGGCCTTGCTGGAGGTGGCTTGCTTGGCTTTTTGTGGGGTGACACAGAGCCTGTGAGCTGAGCAGTGTGGCATCTGACAGCTCTGCCCCTGGCTTCAACTTGACATGGTGAGGGACCACCTGACCCCTAAAACATCAGTGTAGGAACATCTCTGCAGCATTGCCCTTGCAAACATGCCAGACTCTTAAACTTCGTGGAGTGTAGCAAAGAGAATATCAGCTCTGGGGTTCAACCCAGAAGCTTTTTATGAAAAGCTGTCTGACATGTGCTATAAAGATGGAGGGAGAAGATCTGTCAGTACAGTAATTTTTCTGCTTCTGTGAGTCAGGTTGTCCTAATGGGTTTTGAAGTGGATAGCTCATCATCATTTGGGGTTTTTAAGTGCAGGTTGTATGCAGTGTTAGCTCACTCAAATTTCTGCTGTGCCATGATTGACTGGCTCAAAAGTTACATCATTGAAATAGGTTAGTCAGCCTTAAAATAGCAAGAAAATAGGTTTTCTGATGCTAGTTACCCATTGAAAAGCAGGGGTTTGTGGTTTTTGCTTGTTTTTACTTTTAAATGTAAGCAGCAAGTAGCAGGTTTGTAAGGCTGGCTTTATCTCATCTCTGCAAGAACATATTTTAGTTGATTGAATCAATGCACTGGGGAGCAACATGTGGCTCTTGGCCTACCTGCAGCACAGGAGTGCTTGGAGTGTGGCTCCCATGCCAAGGCTGTTCAGTGTGACCTGAAGTGTGGGCTGTGTTGGCCAGGGGCCTGTAGATAATCCAAATTATTCAAGCAAGTGGGAGGAAGTAAATTAGCAGAGGCCGGTGTGGCTGGTACCACCTGATACCCAGCTGCATCCCAAGCCTGTGGTGGAGCAACAGGGATCCCCGAGGAGTTCTTAGATGTATCCTTTAAACCTTTCCCTTCCTTTCCTGCTCCTTATGCAAACCTGGCCTTGTGATGCTTGGCTGTTTGAGGATGGTTTGGTTGGCAGAGTCTGGAAGAGTGGTCGGCCCTTACCAGCAGCAAGGCATCCTCCTGGCAAAGCTACTCCTGCTGTGGCCTCTTTTCCTTTTCTCTTCCTCGCCCCCTCCAGTCTCCAGCTTCCCTAGGTAGTCATGTTTTTACTCTTTGCACTACTTTCGGCATATTTTGCCTGAATGTTGGGCTGAACCTCAGCCTTGGGAGCCTTTCTGTGGCCTAAATCAGTGGCTCCCAGCAGTGCAACTGTTTTATGTATTCTTTTTTTAAATATAATTTTTATGTATGCACATATATATACATATATAGATATTCATAATGTACTGAACAGTTTGGGATTTAAAGTTCTGTGAGCTGGTCTAAGGTCTTGTTGCAGTTTAGTTGCACACCTGTATCAAATACAGAGATGAGCAGGTAGATCAGTACAGCACTGGTGAGAAATGCATTCCTGGTAGTGCATATGAGGAGAGATGGAAGCAACTCTTCATTTCTTGCTTTGGAAATGTACATGTGGGAGAACTTTCAGAGACCATCTTCCAATCTGTCAGAATTCCTTGCTGCTTTGCTGATTTGTGAACTTCATGTGAGTAATAAGTGCATGGGATGGAGCTGCACCAGGCATCGGGCCATAGAGAACTACATTTTGAGTGCTGTGATCTTGGCTTTAGATTCAAATCTTGTCTGTTAGTGTAAATTGAGAAACTGAAGTCTGCAGTTGCTTAACCAGTTGGCTGCCTCCTTTAGTTAAACTTCTCTGAACTACTTCAGGTGGTAATGCAGATAAACAATGCAAATAGTGTTTGTTGTAGAAGAAAGGTACCATTTTGAAAGAAAAGGAAAGAAGAATAAGTTCTTTAGTAGCGATCTATTTGTGTTTTTCAAACTTAATTTATTCTGAATGAAATATTCAAGCTTGCATAACTAAAGCAGTTGAAATTGAAACTTCAAAGTAAACTTGTTCTTAATCTCATTGAGAAAGAAAACCAGTTCAAGATACAAACAAAATTAAAATTACTAAATCAAAACTGTTCCAATGCATATTGGATACATCTGCTTCTGCTGAACTTAACTGCAGTACAGAGTCTTTGCAACTACCAAACATGGAGAGAGGCTTTAACTTTACTATTGGAGTGAAATAATTGCACTCCTCTCAGGGTATCTTACTTAATTCTTGGTAATTTGGATGTAGTGTTTCCATGTGGCTCCAATAAGTCTTCATTTACCTGTGGTCTGTGCCTGTGGACTACACGAGCACGCCAGAGCTCCTTACACACATAAAAACTTGAACCTTGCAGGATTGCTTCAGGATTGTTATCTAAGGTTTACCTTTCCTCATCAAGGTTTAAAAACAAACACAAGCACACACCAAAAAAAATGCCCCGAAAAACGACAAAACCGCCCTCCACCTGGGGCAGGCAGGCAAGTCAGCAGAAGCTTTTCCTTTTCCAGCTGTGGCAAGTACAATTCCTTTTCTCTTTTGCCTGTTTTTAATAGCATAGACTGTCCCAGCATAAACTTTCCTTTACTGTTTACCCTCCACGAAACAGAAATCCTTCTCCAGTTGTTTGCATTGCAATAGCAGATTATGTCTGTTTATTTTTCTAGCAGTCAGAAATGGATAGTGGTATTCATCATAAGAAAACAAAAACGCAGGATTCTGGTAGGAACCACGAGCAGCAAGAGGTGGAGGCCAGTCTTGCGAATACCCTGGAGCACATAATGGGACAGCTGGATGTTCTGACTCAGGTATGGTTTGCTCTTTAATTTTGTAATGACAAAGGTACCTCTGATGGGAAGAATTGGGAATGTTTTGCAATAGGTTTCATAGAATAAAAATGTGACTAGTTCAAAACCTCTGCTTTTTAGTAGTATTTTGATAAATCTTTCGTCATCTCTTTCTCACCTTATCTCTATTTGTTCCCTCACACTGACTTCCAACTCAGGCTGGAATTCTTCCTTTATGTTCCTTTATGCTGCAGTGTCTTGGAGTGCTGCGTGAGCCAGCTCTGAGAGAATGCTATTAGCCAGGGTTTATCTAAGGTGATGCCTAAAGGAGTGCTTGGCACAACAACTCTCTTTTGGTGAATAATCTGTCTCTCTTCCCTCCCCCATTATACTGCAGTCTATAGGTAAACTCCGTTCAGATCCTGCTCCTTTTCCCCCACCCAACATTCACCTACACAGTCCAATTTCTGCAGAATTTTCATCCCATCAACAAGTCTGGGCCCTTCTGTGCCTCGTTGCTAGAACATGCTTTTCACCCACGGTTACAAACAACTGATCCCAACATTCACAAACAGTTCTTTCTTGGAGTCACTAAGCGATGCTTCAACAGTACCAGCCGTCAATGGGGATCATCACAGTATGTTGACTTAGTAAGAATTTGGGGATAGAGCCATTTTTTGATTAACTAAATAACTGCTCCTTGCTCCTGTGAAGAAATACTGTGTCTGATTATTGTCTGGCCCTGAATTTCATTGTGTGTTTTTGAGGTATGTGACAAGCATGGGATAGTAAACATTAGTGATCTCCTGTAGCTGAGACCAGGGTGGTAGGATGGAAAAATCTGTGTGGGAGGGTTTTGCTGTGGGTTTAAATGTTGTTTCTGAGAAAGAATAAGCAGGTCTTGAACACTTGGTATTGAACATACTGATTACTCGTTAAAAGTTAGCTCTCTGCTCTTGAGAGAGTTAACTCGTCGAAGTACTTGTCAAAAAGTGCAAGATCATGGGTTAGAGGGCCCATCAGGGGATTGAAGGCTGATTTTTGGGATTAAAAAACATGCCAGGACTACAGGCAGTCTAAAATAGTGTAGGATGAAACCCAAAAGGTATTTAAGTTCACTTGGCAGAAATGCAAGAAAGCACTTTTCCTGTGATCTTTAAAACGCTGAATGCTGGAGGAGGGGAGGGAAATCTCTGACACTGGGCCCTCATACTTGTGAGTAAAAAGCAGCCCAGTGTATACACAAAATATTTTATTACTGTTTTTACGTCTCCCTAGTAAGTTTGGAATGTGATTGTTATCTTTCATTACATAAATCAGATCCACATTTCTGATGATGCATGTGTAATGGCTCCTTTTCAACTCCATAGGTGTTTAGAGGAGACAAATATTGCAGTAAACAGTACGTGTGGGATTTAACCTAAATATAAGCAATGCAAATAGCTGTCGAAGATATTGTGTAACTGCAGAAAATTCTAAATGTTGTTTAAACCTAGCAGAAAGAGAAACTGAGATCAGTGGGGGAGGAATAAATTAGTAAGTTTAGGATAAAATTGGAAATACCCCTGAAATAGTAAAACACCAAAAAGCTGCCTCGAGTAACTCTGCATTCTGCAACCTTTTACCTTTTTCGTAGCTTTTCTACCATCTTTGAAGCACTTAATTTCTCATTGGTTCTAATCTGTGTATGTTGTGTTTTGTATTAACACCATTTTAATGCATTTGTACAGGTAGATGTTCATGACACACTGTTGAAATGGCTTCCTAATTTTTCATTTTCATGCCAAGGTTTTGATATTTAGCAGCAAAACAAACCAGCACCAAACAAACTTAAGCAAATGAGCTGGGAAAAAGTCCTTGTTCCTGGACCAAGGGAGGAGGTTCCTCAAAGAGCAGGGATTGTCTTTGTTCTTGTCGTAGTTTTCCACACTGTGTTACCATGATAAAATGTACCAGTGGGGGAAGGTTAAAGTTGTGAAAAACTGCTTTGGGAAATTATGCAAACACAGGCCTAATTTATTTTCCTAATATTTTTTTCTGTAGTTATCATTTCAAGGCTTAAACGTGGTATCATGTAAGAGTGGGAAGGAGAGAAAATACTTTCAATTTCTGCTGAAAGGGGTGATAGTAAGACATCAGGCTGTCATCTCTTGTCAGCACACAGCTTTGTTCTGAGCTGCACACTGGAAGGTGCGTCATCTGCCGCTCACAATTATTAGTACCTTCCCTCTGCTGATTTCCAGATGAAATGAGGTTTTAAGCACTTGGGTTCAGTGGGATATTTTTTTTTTTCTTTAATTCAATTAAAAGCTCTGTTCCAGCCAGTCACCGATCACTGAGGCTGGAGAGGGGTTGTGCCACACACAGCAGACTTGCTCCATCACTTTGGCACTTCAGTTCTTACCAGAGCGAGATGAACCAGGAAAATCTGGTGGCTGTTGGATATTACAACTAGCAGTAACCCCTACAGTGAATAGATTTACAAAGCTTCATTCTTATACTGTTGATTTTGTGCTAGGATTTAATTATTTAAGATTTTGGCAACTTCCTTTCAACTGGTCTTGGATTCAATGAAGCCCTTTTCTCTTCCTCCTTCCCAAAACCCTGTCAGGGCATCTTACTTGTAACAAAGTGGTTTAATGTGACCTGACAGGATCTTTGTATTTTTTCCTAAAAGTGGTTTGTGTTTGGCCATACTTCACATGCAAATGAAGTTAATGTTTCACTGCCTTTTTCAGAAGAGTGCTTAATAATTCTGTTGTCTTGAAGAGAGGAGTGAAGTTGAGGCCTTGACATAAGTCAGTTGTTTCCACTAGTTTTGGATTGCTTAGATACCCTGGTTCCCCTTTGTAGGGAAGCTGGCAATTCACATCTGGCAAAGGAATGAGGAAGATGACAGTAATAAATGTATGATACAGATGATTTGCTCCCCCCTTTCCTGCAGCTTAGTATCTTGTCAGTGTCTCAGTGTTTAAAAATCCTCTGCTGGCATTTCAGATACATGAAAAGTAGGAAAATGCAGACTGTTTATCAATTAATTATTTTAGTGAAGGCTGGATCTTGGTATCTCAGTGCCTATATGAAGAGATGTGGTGAATATTAAAGCTTAAGGGAAAAACAGGGTGGTTTTCTCTCCTGGATAACTTCCTAGTACTGAATGGTGTGTTTTGGCTGAAACAAAAACAAAGCAGATATTAAAGGTTTACTTGGTTCTGGTGCATTTTCTGCACTTAGAGCTGAACTGCCCTTCCAAAAGGATCACCTGCAAGTAACCATGTTGGCTGCAGTGGAAAACTTGCATTTGCAATGATCATCTTCTAAGCGATTATATATTCTTGTCCTCACTTCAAACACCTCCAGCTGCCGTGTTCACTCTGTTGATCTGGTGGGCAGCAGGCACTGAGGCAAAAGCTGCTGGTTTTATGTGGGAAGGGAGATGTCTTCTCCAAAAGGAGAGTTCAGAACCAGGTTAGCATAAAAATTCATAAATAGCTGTGATAATCCACCCACAGGAAATGGCTTTAGATGCTTCCCCAAACTAATCTTGTGTTGAAGCTGGGAGAAAACAACACAGTGAAATGGAGAAGACTTGATAAATCTCTAAAATAATCCAAAGCCTAAACTGAAGGGCAGTCTAGCTTGTGTGAGATTAAAGGATTATTGTACTCAAGAAAAGAGGGGGGGGAGGGGGGGGGAATTGTTTTAAATGATGGTTTTTTAGCATAAAAAAGATAGGGACATAAGTGAGTTGCTTTTTAATTAACACTGAAAATGCTTGTGTGTGCAGTGCTTATAATGAAAGCGAGTAAAATCAAATTTTTACTCCTTTTTTGAGATGTGGCCTCCAAAGCTTGTGTTAGTGAGGAATAAATGTGGCCTCTCTCTTCTGAGAGGCATGGACTGTAAATTAAGCAACTGTTTTAGTAAAATATATGCTTTTATGACTTCAAGTAGTTATAAATCAAGAAGAAGGATTGGGGGGGGCATTTCATAAGTGCTTCTACTTTTGCTTTGCACAAATGTCTTGGTTTCAGTGTTGCTCTCAAGACCTGAACACCCACAGATTATAGGTGAACCCAATACACAGGAGAAAAACTGCAGCAGGTTTTTATTCCAAAAGAAATGGTTTGAAACACTAATAAAAAAGTTCCCATCTGAAAAACCTGTGAAATGTCAGATGAGCTGGCTTTTTAAATCTTAATTTAGAGGACAGAGAGGCTATTTCTTATGAGTCAGACCCATTTCTTGGATATTCAGTAGCTTTGATCTCTCACTCAAAACAAATGAAATGCCCTGGTTGTTGCCAGTCCTCTGTGTAATTCAGCAGAGCTACTTTTATTTTTCTGAAATATATTTCCTAAATATACTGGTTATAAAATCTTGATGCAAACACATTTTTCTTATTCCTAAGACTGCCTAAATTAAGTGCAGTCCTAGGGATATTTCTGTATTAGCAGAACGCTGTCTGAAGGCTGGCTTTTCAAAAGTGCTGATCATCTCCGTGGATGTTCACAGGACCTTCACCTTCCATTTTCCTTCAATGGGAAGGAACACTAAACACCTCCCACAATTTGTTTTCACAGGCAGACTTTGAAGATTAATATAAATTGTTATTCAGCCGCTGGATACCAGCAGCTGGGTTCATTTTAAGTGAGTGATTTGCATCCTTTCAGAGGCAGGGGACGGATATGGGAAGGCTTTGAAGTCTTTGTGGCTGGGGAAGACCTTCAGTCATTTGGGGTTCTAACCTCTGTATTGTGCAGTTGCTGTCATGGTACACGCCTGGATGTTTTGATGTAGCTCATCATAACTTGCTGTGTTTTATACTGTGGTGAAACTGGAAGTCTCCTGACTCCTTTTGCTGTGCTGGTCTAGCCCCAGAGGTCTGGGAGCTCTGCACCAAGGAAGCTGCCTAGAAGCCATCAGCCATTCCCTTGCATAAACTTGCAGGATCTGATGCAAGTGCCACCAGTTTAGATTTGGCTAATTGACTGTCAAGCCTAAAGCAACAGCAATGTGTGATGAAACATTGTCAGCAAGAGGACAGTACATTGAAAGGCTCAGTTGCAGAGGGCTTGTGTGCCTTGTGTCCCCACCCTGTGTGGGAGACACTGGCAGACCTGTGGCTCACTGTCTTTGTGGCTGGGGTTGATTTAATACAAAGGACACCCTTTTCTGTCCCCTGGGATCCCTGTGGTCACTGTGATGCTGGTACTGACCAATGCTGCTTGGTCTGGCAAATACTTAATGGAACTAGAATTTTTGTGTTCACTTGTATGATTTTCTTACTGTAAAAGGCACAGTGAGCACCACAAGTGATCACTTGTTGGTGTACTGAGTCTCCCACAGGACTAGCTTTGTGCATTACACCAGAGTTACTCCTATAATTTAGTGAAAGGATTGGTAAACTGAATTCAAGTAGCTCCAGAAAGTGTACTGAGAGGTGGAAGAAGAGATGGCAGCTGAGGTTGATAGAATGTTTTGAGTTGGAAGGGACCTTAAAAATCATCTAGTTCCAATCCCAGGGCCAGGTCGGCTTGTTCAAAGCCTCATCCAACCAGGCATTGAACACTTCCAGGGATAGGGCAGCCACAGCTTCTCTGGACAACCTGTTCCAGTGCCTCACCAGCCTCATTGTAATAATCAGAAGAGGAAGTTAGCTAAGCAATACTGATTTTGAATTTTATAACTAACCATTTCCTTCTTGTAGCGCTTTGGGTTGCTAAATGTAAAAAATTCTTTACTTTTCAAGTATCCTGAGTAGCACGTGTCTGACTGCTGGCTCAGGAGAGCTGGTGGGACTATGACCTTGGGTGAATGTGCAAAACCTGTGTTGAGGGGTTTGTGGGACCTCCTGACCCACAGCTGTACAGCAGCACTGACTGAGACGTTCCTGTCCAGCCACACTGGAGCTATGTGTGCAGTAGGAACAATCATCCAAGTCTGGGGAATTTGAAGCATGTCCATAACTCAGCCTGATGTGAAATATTCTATGCAAATAGACTTTGTGAGAATTCACCTTAGCTTTGCATTCAAAGCTGCTGAGATGGTGAGGAGCCACAGACGTTATTTAAAATGTCTGGGGCAGCAGTTCTTGTTTTACTCTGAGCTCATGAGGAGCTATCGTTTCTGTTAGAAATCATGCTGCTTTTTTATTTAAACCAAAACCTACCTTAAGTGTATATTTGATCTCTGAGATTAAGGCTTTGACCACTGGAGTAGGGCTGGTCCTGGTATGCGAAAAGCCTTTTGATACATTAAGTGTTAGTAGCTGTGAAGGCTTCATGCCTTCTTATACTGAGATGAGGCTTATTTCCTCTGCTAGTCTAAATTGCCAGCTCTTGCTGAGAATGCTTCAGAGCATGTTGAACCTCAGTATCTGGTTTGGGTCCCATCTAAAATCTGTTAAGACACAAATTTCCCATGAGGAGGGCAGCCCAACTCTTTAGGTGTGTGTGGTACTAGGAGGGGTCTGCTGGGGGTCACGAGTGCAGTGGCTGAGATGGAAAGGACACCAACAGCATGTCAGGACAAAACTTGGTGTGGTAGGAAGAGAAGCTGCTACTTGCCAGTCAGGTTCATGCTTGAACTTTTTGCTGCACAAGTTCTCCCATGAGCCTTTCATCTTGCAGCTGGAGTTTAAAACACCAAATTATGGTTAGTGGAAGGAGTTAACTTTTTTATTTTCAATAAAAGGCAGGTAGGAGTAACCCTTCCTGTGGTGGTTTATTTGACTCATTTCATTAGTTTAGAGAAAGGGCTCCCAAGCCGGAGCTTACCTGGATATTTGTTAATTCCTGATTTTACATGGGAGTGGGTATATGCTCAGGGTTGTATTTAGCAGATGCTGGGGATAAATTTTAGTGACTCACGCGCAGTAATGGGGGGCCTCTTCTTGTTGATATTACTCAGTTTAACTGGTGTGTTTGCAGGTTGGCATCTGCATTCCTTTCTTGTAAAACTATTTTTACTTTCCAGTTCAGAAGCAAGGGGCCTCCTCAGTGCTGTGCAGGAGCCTGGCCCAGGTGACAGGAGTTTGTGCCCTGCAGGTACCTCTGAACCTACTCATTAGCACTTGCCAAGGTGACACCCTTGGATGCTAAAGCAGCATTTTCATGGTGCAGTTTACTTGTACTTCTTGGCCATGTTTGGGAATGAAGTGGGCTCTGAAATGGCCATTTTTGGGGAGAACCATGAGAAGTTGTTGCAAGGTATGTAAGTCTTTGAAAACAAAGCAGCTTTGTCTGTGCTGGTACAGAGGAAAGAGCTCTTAAGCCTCCAACTCCAGGTCAGACTTGACAAGTCTCATTCTGTAAATCCATGGGCCATCTGTGGTTTTCATTGTACCTCTTGCAAGGCATCCATCCCTAAGTTTTCCCTTGTACCCACAGTGTGGAGTGGGGAAACTGTGGGCACAGAAACTTGGAAACTTCTGCATTTGTTGTGTGTTCTTTTGCAGGTGCATTTTTTTATAAACCGAAAAGAAAATGCTGTCTTCATAAATTAACATGTCAGATGGGAAAGAAAAATCTGAAGAGGCAGAAGTAATGTTTTTCTTGGGCTGTTTGATATGTTAGTGCTCTGCAAAATCTTGTTAGCATATGCTTAGGAAAACTGGTGGAGCAAACTTTTGAGGATCTTTTTATGTAAGTAAAGCTAGAAAATTACTTCTACCTCCTTTGAGATCAATGGAGAGAGGGATTTTCTGTTATGAATAAACAGGAACAGAAGTGCAAGTGTTGTATTGTGCCTGCACAGAGCCAAGAGCACAAATACTGTGCAGGATCGTGTCCCTTGTAGGTTCAGACGAGCTGTTGTTACCTGATCTGAGTCAGTGTTGTATCGATACTTTTTTGGGGGAGGTTTCCGATTCCTGGTGATCAGTCAGAGCAGTGATCTGTCCCTAAGCCGTTAAGTGGCTAATGAGAGCCGGTGTGAGTGGCGCTTTGGAAAGCTCCTGTGCTGCTTGAGGGGCAGGAGCTGCACCTTTGAGCTTGCAGAGCTCGTCCCTTAGTGTAGTAAGCTCGGCCGTGGTTATTCCAGCCTTCTGTGCCCTTGCCTGTCTGCCTCCAGCTCCGGGTTAAGTCCTGCCTTAGCTAATAGCAGCCATCTGTCTAGGTGGGTTTCTCCCGGCAGGGACTCCCACCGCTGCTCCAGAGGGTTGCTGTCGACCTCTGCTCCCTTAACTCTGTTTCCAAGTTTTCTTTGGCGCTGGTAGAACTGGTTTCTTTCGGCATTCAGTTAGCACCTGCTTCCCCTTATCTGTCCTGCTCAAAAACCCCTCCGGGGCCGCTGCAAAAGCTTCAGCCCTGAGGCTGGTGGTTCTTAAACTGTCTCTGCTGCTTAATCAAATAGGGGCATGTTTAAGAGGGGTTAAGGAATAGATACTGATGAAAGCATCTTGGAAATGCATCACAGATCACTGTTATTTGGGTTGAGGGAGTAAAAATAACATGGAGGAATAGCATAAGGGGCTTGTCATCAGGTAGGCAAGCGTGACTACTGGGTGCCTCAGATTAGGTGTCCTGGGGGAGGGTGGAGATGAATATTCCCCAGAATTTAAAAAGTAAATAGGAGGCAACTTTTTTTTTTTTCTACTTACTTTCCTATTAATGTTCCAAAGAGAAGAGCAGGTTTTTTCTATGCGAAGTCTGTGAAGATTAAATGAAGACAAATGTTGCAGGAAGTGTTGGTAGAAGTGACTTAAATTTTCTTTTCTGTGAAAAGTTCCATATTCTCTCCTGGTGTCTGTAGTAATGCTCAGTATGTTACTGTAATGTCAGAAATACTCCTTAAAAAAATAAATGGGTTGATCTTTTTTTTCTCGTTTAAGCCTGAGCTGTTAGCCTTCTGCCAAGTTGAGCCAGGACTTCAATAAATTATCCAGCATTTACTCCCTGGTGCGTAATGGAGACACGTACTGTGCCCCTGACACAACAGGAAGCCCAGATCCTGCCACAGAGTGCGAACCTGGCTCCAGTGACTCCTCACTGAATCTGGCTGACAGTGCTTTCCTCCTTGGCTTAATTGTTGGTTCGTTATCTTTGGAAAGCCATAGCAAAAGCAGGCAGGAGTTGAATGGGTGCAGTTTCATTTGCCTCCCAAGAAGGACTTGCTTTATAAATAGCAAGATGGAAATATTGTAAAACTCTCAGCTGCTAATAAAGGAGCTTTTCTTTTCTGTGCAAGTTACAATGTAGCACTAATAGCAGCTGGGCTGTATTTGTGCTTTCCCTTACCTTCCTAGGATGTCAGATGCCCTGTCTATTTTGGGCATCATATATCCAACTCTAAATGGACTGTAGTCATCGATTCCTACTTTGGACTTCCTGGATTTCATTTCTGACTGCTACTTTTCCACATTTAGTTTCCAAAAAATACTTGCAAGTAAGTCTTCTGCTTACACTTACATGCAGTTTCCAGTCTAATAAATGTTTTCCTTACAGCTTTCTCACAAATCCAACACTTTCTGAGCTCTGCCTCACTTGTGCTCAGTCTCACGGTGCTGCGTGTATCAGCCCTTAACTCGTATCGACGGGATCATGGTGGCAGTAAATCATGGAACAGAGGAACCACCAGTAATCTGGGCATTGCTTCTAGCAGGGCAGTGTGACCAGGATATTAATTCAGTTGATTATCTTTCTAAAGGAAATTTGATGCAATGTTTCATTCCCCCTCTTTTTAACAGAGTGTTGAGTTACTAGTTCATTTTTTAAATGGAAAAGCCAGGATCCCTACTGCTTTTCATTCTCTGTCTGGTTGCTTGAAGGATAAAATCTTCGCTGTAAACCCCTGGTAGACATTCAGCCTGCTGTGTTCTGCCCTCAGCAGCTTTGCTCCTGATCTCTAAGACATTCACTAGGCAATGGCATGGCTGGATGTGAAAAAAATTAAGTCCTCTCTCCTTGGATAGGTGGGAGGGCTCCTACTGGCTCTGGGGCACCTGGGATGTTACCTGCTGGCTCCACACCATTTCTTCTGGTTCTCTGTGTACTGCAGTTCTTGTGCCTCAAAGGGGTGGAAATAGAGGAAGAAAAAAGCTTAAACGCAGCTGGTGCTGTAGCCCATGGAATATTTGGGCAATGCAGGGTTCATTCTTTCAGGTGATGCTTTCTACAGCTGCAGCAATGCTCTTCTGCCTTGCCACAGGTCAGAAATGAGAAATATATTAGAAATAAGCTTTGAAGTATGATTGGGGAGGAAAAAAGGGTGCATTATGGTAAATGCTGTGATGCACAGCCCTTCCTGACTTTGTTGATCAAGATGGCTTTGCCTTAGTGCCTGCTGTTGTTTTCACTACGCCTGTTTTCTCCCCCACTATTTGTCTCAGTCACCAAATCATTTTACAGGAGACTTTTCATAGTCTCAAGTGGCTTTAGCCAAGCTATTTCCTCTCTTTGTGCTTTCGCTTCCCCAGCTGTAAAATGGGGATAATGAGACCTGCTTGCTTTTTGTCAGGCACTTAAAGATGTGCTTACGAAATGCGCTGTTAAAAGGCTTTCTATGTATAACTGCTATACAAACAGCGGTTGTCCAAGTTTATTTGAATTACTTTATTAAAGCCCAAGGTTCTGAACATCCTTTGTTTTTAACAGAGGATGTTATTTATGCAGTAAAAATGCCCAAAATGTGAAGCTATTGATTGTTGCTGATAAGTTTATGGATATTAAAGCATTAAATCATCACTGCCCATTATCAGCCATTCTGGTGTCTTTGGAAGCTGAAAGTGGTTGTGCATAGCTGGGGCCCCTGATTATCTCAGAGTGATCAATAAAAGGTTTTCAGCAGAAGCTTTTATTGCCACGTGGTTAAAATGTTCTTCCTGTGCATCCTGTACACGATGACTTCAGCTCGAGGAGAGAGAGAGAACAATCCTTTGTGGGGTAACTGGATTACACAAAGAAATGTGGGCATTACGTTGAAGTAGATATTGCTACTTGGAGTTTCAGTTCCCCTCCACCACCTGCTGCACTCCCTTATGCTGGGAGGGTTTTCTTGCCCCTCATTGTGTTTGTCCAGTAAGTTTTGAGTGTTTTAATTACAGCAAACCCCACAGCATTCAGGGAAGGGAGGAAAGAGTTGGAAGCAGAGAGGTAAGTAAAGTGAGAGCTACAACTGGGCTAAACTGTTTAAAATCTGTGTGTCTCGTTAGCAGAGGAGTGTCTGGTGTCTCGTGAATGTGGAAGGACAGAACCTGTCCATGAAAGGAAATGCAGAGCCCCATCTGAAAGCACCGAGTGCTGAAATGGGTGCTCGGTGATGTCTGCAGGAGAGCTCTGAGCCCACCATCTTCTGTTGCTCCTCTCTGAAGGCCTGTGGTCCTCTGCCCTGCTAAAATGCTGATGCTGGAGTTCCAGCCCTGAAATACCTCTAAATGCTCCTGTGAATTTAGCATTTCATTCTCACTCAGAGTACAGTGTGTAACGTGGCTTTGTGAGCAGCTCAACAGTAACTTTCTCTTTGTTTTGCAGACAGTTTCCATCCTGGAGCAGAGGCTGACGCTCACTGAAGACAAGCTGAAGGAATGTCTTGAGAATCAGCAGAAAATCATTCAGAACAAAACAAACTGATTTCCTGAGAGAAGTCGGGAGCTGAAGGCATTGGGAGGTTTGAGGTTGTTTGTGTTGCCAACAGACTGCGTGTGACTTGCTTTAACAATTTTGAGCCCAATCTATTTTTCACTTGAAATGTATAGTTATTGTATCTGTAAATAGCTTTGTTACTTTACTAAAATAAAAGGAATATTTTATTCATAAGGGTGGATAGCAGTTGTGATCTCTTGTGCTTTCCAGAGGTACAGCAGCCGGCGTGTGGACTGAGTACTAACCAGGAAGGTCGTCCCTCTCCCACCTCTGGTGCTGCTAAGTCAGTTTTGAGGTGTTCAAGCATCTTGGAGTTGCCAAATGCCTGGCACAGGCTGCATTAGGCTTGTTGCTGAGCTGTGTGCTGGCTGTAGGTGACAAGCAAAGTGCTCTCAGGATATTTTGGGCAGTGGTAGTTCATCTCTGTTCTAGGACCATAAAAAACAGGTGAGGGGGACTCAGCTGGCACCTGGAGAAGGGTCTGTCTCAGCCAAGTCCCAGGTGGTACCTGGCAAATCTGACAAAGAGCA
Organism: Cephalopterus ornatus; assembly: GCA_013396775.1. Taxonomy (NCBI): domain Eukaryota; kingdom Metazoa; phylum Chordata; class Aves; order Passeriformes; family Cotingidae; genus Cephalopterus; species Cephalopterus ornatus. The sequence continues at coordinate 141,427 of VZRE01002008.1, forward strand.
GTTGAGTCTCTGGATGGTGTTTGTGCAGAGATGATTAAATCCCTACTCACTGGTGCAGTGTATGAAAAACAATTGCTTGAGGCTGGAAGAGAGGCCCTGGTGCGTCAGATGCAGGGTGGACTCCAAGCGGATTTTGCTTCGCCTTTGTCTGCTTCTTAAATTAAAGGCAGGTTAAAGGGAGAGGAAGGCAACCAAATAGTGGGATGTTTTCTCCATCGTGGAACTCCCCTCTTCTCATACTGGACTGCCTTTAATTTTTGGTCATTTGGCAGATGTTTTCACAGTTGAATAGCTCATCTCTGGCGCCCTCCTCCCCTCATCACTCCTGACTTTTTTGGGGCTTTAGCAGGTGTTTAGTGTGTAGCTGTACAAGAATTTGGACTTCTGGGAGATCTTGTTCTCCAACACCTCCTCTGCTAATACACACTGGAAGTCTCCTTTCTTGCAGTAAACTATGACCCACATTCCTGGAGAAATGAGCCACAGGAACTTGAGAAGCTTGGGGTTAATGTAACCCTCCTCAAACTGTCAGATCAGGCTCCTCAGTTTGATGTCCCTCAGTCCCTAACCTTGGTGGTCCCTCATGCCACCACCGCTTGCCAGCCTCACACAGCTTCCAGATGGACTGGCTGCCATCCTTATCTGACATGGGGCTTACCCGATTTTAAGGCCAGCCTGTGTGGTTTTGGGTTTGGGTTGGTTTTTGGGTTTGCACTTGTTTCTGTTGCAGGCTGTGTTGGCTGATAGAGTGTCTCAATAGTATTAATGCTCCTCGTCCCACCTGGGTGAAGCTGCTCGTGTTTCCTGCTGGCACAAGGAAGCTTCTGGTCTCCTTCCCTCCTGGTACTTTGTACATCTCTAAGAACCCCTCACTGGCTTTATCACAATATTTCACTCCTGCATTTGCAGGAGGCTGAGAGCTTTATCATTTCCATGCTTGGTTGATGATGAGTTTCTCTCTGCTCTACCAAAGACTTTGTTTTCTGTTTCCAAGCTCTTAGTCTGATAAATCATTTTTTTCCCTTAGATTGCTCTAATGGAGTCAATTCACTGGTGATATTCTGTGCTTTTGCTCTAATCTTTCAGTGGCTTTCTGCTGAGACTGACATAACTTTCTTTGAAATGAGTTTATATGGTGATGGGGATGGGTGGCAAGGTGGGGACTCAGAGGTACGTGTGGCCAATTTGCTGCTGGGAAAAGGCAGTTTCTACCTTGATCTGCCGCTACTGAAACGATGACAAAGGTCAAATGCAAGAGCCTAAACTTTTTCAACTTGATCCTCAGTGTTGTGGACTGGCCTTTGGGATAGGAAGGTTTAAGCATTCCAACATCAGTTTTTAAGCTTAGCTTTAAAAATATCCTTTGCATCTTTTTAATGTGTAGTTTCTAATGTCTTAGAGACCACAGAAGCAGTTTGTATCTGATATTTTAGAGAGGATGGCAACACAAATGACACACTCGAATTGTGCCCAGAGGTGCCACTTCTGGGTGCGGTTGGTACAGATGCCTTTTTCTTTTCAGATGTTCTGAGTGAATCCATTTGAAAGACTTAATTATGCTTCAAACAGATGAAGTGCTCAGGTGCTTAGGGCAAGCCAGAGGGATGTAGGGTGTTGTGGCTTAACCCCAGCCAGCAACTAATCCCCACACAGCCCCTCACTCACTCCCTCATAGTGGGATGGGGGAGAGAAGCAGAAGGGTAACAGTGAGAACTTGTGGGTTAGCGTAAAGACAGTTGCACAGGTAAAGCAAAATCCACAAGCAAAGCAAAACAAGGAATTAATTCACCACTTCCTATGGGCAGGCAGATGTTCAGCCCTCCCCAAGACAGCAGGGCTCCATCATCCATAGCGATGACTTGGAAGACAAATACCATCACTCTGAATGTCCCCCCTTTTCTCCTTCTCTTCCTAGTCTTGTTGGCTGACCCCCTTGGGTCAGCTGGGGTCAGCTGTCCTGGCTGTGTCCCCTCCCAGCTCCTTGTGCCTCCTCCCTGGTGGAGTGAGAAGCAGAAAAGGCCTTGACTCAGTGTAGGCACTGCTCAGCAACAACTAAAGCATCCCTGAGTCACCAGTGCTGTTTCCAGCACAATTCCAGAACAGGCCCATACTAGCTACTGGGATAAAGAATTAACCCTACCCCAGCCAAAACCAGCACTTTGGGAAAGTTGCTTTTCTGGGCTCAACTTCTTGTTCAGTGTTGTTGTGGAGATAATTCGTATTCCCTCCTGACTTCCCATACCCACCCTAACAACCTCTGTATGATTTAGGTGGCAAGAAAGGTAATCCTGAAAGGAATTTCTTCTGACAGTACTATCTACCTCAAGCATTTCCTTGTCCTGAATCTCAGCAACTTGCACCCTCTTCATTCCCACCTGAAGTAGGATATCAGGACTTAAAATGTACCAGCGCTTCTGTGGGGTGGCTATTGCTTGAGAGGCAGGCAGTGTTTGGAAAATACAAGGCTTACGTTTTAATCCTTGCGCTTAAACATTGAGCAATAACCTCAAAAAAAAAAAAAAAAAAAAATCTGAGNAAATATCTGAGGAGCCCAAATTCTATTGCCTGTCTTGTCCTGAGGCTCCATGTTTTATCCACTAAGCACCACGGTTTTTGAGCACTGGGGAGAGAATAGCCTCCAGAGTGGGTTAAATCCACTTTTATAATCGTTATCTTTTTTTTTTTTTGACTTGGGCACATCTGCAGTGTCCAATTTGTGAAGCTCTTAACTCAGGGAGCAGTAAAACAGCCAAGTGAGGAGGAGCACGTTGTTTGTACTCGGGCTGCCGTGGCCTGTGTGCTGCACAAGGACATACCCTGCCCTGAAAACCACTTGTGGTGAGCTTTGTGCAGGGGGAGGCTGCGAAGAGTTAAGGATTTTGTTTTGGATCTCCAAGGCTCGATGGAAGCCAAGTTCTTAAAAAAGTAGTTTAATTTGTTGCCATTACGTTTGCCAGACATATGACCTCACTAAACTTTCAGCAAGGGTTCTTTGTGCCGAGATTGGCCCCTGGAGAGCCCGGTGCTGCTGCAAATGGCTTTTTGGCCGCTATGAGCGTGGAGCATGTTAAACATAACCACGATCTGTGAAAAAGTAAGAATCTTCAAGCACTGCCCACTTTCCTTCCTGTCTGGGAGCTGGAATTGGACAGATACAACAGCAGAGCTCGTTACTGAAGAGGCAAAACCAGCAGAGCGCTGTGGTACTGACTCTCCTGGCCGGGAAGTGCGATGGCCGGGAGCATCCTCTGCCCGCAGGGCCGTCACTGGGTGTGAGTCTGCCAGCCAACTAGAAGATAAAATCCAACTATGATCTAAGTAGCTGGGCTAAAACTAGCCAGCCTCGTGGTGCAAATCACTTATTATATAACCTCTTTAAAGAGCTGCTTTTGAACGAAATGTTTTTTGAAACTCTTGAGTAGGAGGGGAGGGAAGCGAATCATTTTGCAAAGGTTTGTCACTCTGACGTGAGAGCAGGGCTGCGATTCTTCTCTTGCTTTTAGAAATGGTTGGTCTGCAAGTGCTTCTCGAGTGGCGTGACCCGATCACCTGTAGTTTTGGGAAGGAAATATGATGGGAAAGAAGATTCTCTTATTGGTACTCGTCTGTGTATTTGACCTGGATTTCCCATGCTGTAGGAAGTTGTATGTGTGTCTCAGGGAAAGCTGGGATCTATTTGTAGCTCTGCAACAGAACTGTCATTGCAGGCAAACATGTGTCTTCAGTCGCCTGTTCTCCTTGTCAGGGGAGAGATCTATAAATTACTTCCTCCATCGAGGTACAGGTTCTGTGAAAGAAGAGCTCGTCAGAGATTTGAATGTGATGTGTCAGGGAAGAGGGAGATGGGCTTCCAGGACACAGGTCCCTGGGATCTCTTCCTTTCTCCCTGTCTCCTTGTAGCACAGCAGACAGTGCTGCTGGTGAAGGTGTGCTGCACAGCACAAGTGGTGGCTGTCACCTCAGGCTTCAGATGGGGTTGGAAGCTACCTGGTATCACTTCTGAGCAAAGGTGGGGGGACATGCTTATAGCAGTGTGTTGGGAGAGGGTGCTGTGGGGTGATTTCTGGTGAGGGATGAGCCTCGTGGATATTTGGAGACGTTCTGGCATAGGGCAACTCATTGTCTGCTGAGCTGCAGCTGAGATGGGCCAGGTGACCACTGCTTGGGGCCATGAATTTGCCATCTGCAAGGAAGTCTTTCCCCAGTGACCACCTTTAGATTTCTTTTTACTCACTCTAGCCCTCCAGCCCTTCCTCCCTGATAATGCAGTACAGCTGGAAACGCACCATTTTGTTGTCACAAAAATGTTAGGCTTGAATCAGTGCCGTGACCCAGTGCCAAAAACCTGTCACCTCTGTTCTCCTTTGCTGTTTCTGCTCCCTGCAGGCATCTTCCATGCAGTTAATAACTCACTGCTGCCTTCCAGACACCGGGCAAGCTGAGGATATGGTGGTGCTGTGTGGCACAAGGATTTTTCTGTAAATCTCCAGTGAGAAGTGCTGCAAAGGCTGGTCCTGCTCACTCCAAGAGCTTGTGGCTGTGTGGAGAGTGTGCTGCTGGTGGCAGCTGTTCTTTCAGCTGGTGACTGAAAGGGTTAAGCTAAGTAGCTGCCTGGATGGAGCTCCTGCACGGCCTCAGTTCCCTCTGGGGCGGCTGCTCTTGGCAATGATTCCCCCCTCACGTTTTCACAGCCCTGCTGAAGTCCAGAGCTGAGCTTTGGTGTGCAGATCTCCCAACTGGAGGAAGGGCTTCACTGCTCAGCTGAAATGGGCAGATCTTATGTGCCCTCCCAGCACTGGAATGTGCTGGGCACTGCTCCCAGCAGGAGAACCCCCTCATACCATGGTCTGGGCATGGAGATGAGGGTGTCATTGCTCTCCCCCTTGTGTGAATCTACTCTGCCACGTGTAGATGCCACAACAAGAAGGCTCTGCCTGCCTGCTACCCTTGGTCTGTGTGGTGTGGCAGGAGCCTTGTGCTAACCAGGCTTAACCAAGATGGTTTTCATCCTATGAAAGCTTAGGAATATCCTTTTTGTTTTGTTCTTCCAGGTTGTGGTTGCCTCAGAAGAAGTTGTTCTTTTCGACCTGGGGACAGGAGGTGTTGATTTCTGTGTCAGAGTCTTGTGATACAGGCCTGTGGCCGAAGAGGCTTCTGACTGTGTAGGGTTCACTAGACAAGAGCTTTCTCCAGGAGCTAAGGGATGAAGATTTTGGCTTTTGGCGCTTATCCCTGATGAACACCGGGCAGTAGAACCAAGACAGAGGTTCTGAGTTGTTGCAGAAGCTGCTGAGTGCTCCCAGAATGAGAAAGGCAGGCTTCAAGCCTGCAGGCTTGTGGAACACGACCCCCCAAGGTGACCTGTTTGAATATGGCCCTATCTATGTGCTCTAAGTTAATTAACAAATAACTCCTAATGCCACTTGATCTCCTTAAAGATGCACGCCTGCTGGGTTATTTTTTACTTTGTAGCTCCTGTTTGTTTCCTAACGGGGAGTTTATTTGACCTGTGTGCGATGTGTTTCTTTCCTTTACTCTATTATTTATGAAATCAATAGATCTTAAAAAGGAACATTTACCACAAAGTGTCTGGAGCAAGGTGTGCTGGAGGAGAAAGTGAAAACCTGCCCACTAGCACAGCCTTTCACATCAACCCGGTGTCAGACAGGAGCAGAGGAGCTCAGCTGAGCACAAAGGGCTGGATTGTCCATGAAAATGCCTTAAACTGCACCCCAGAAATTCTTGCCTGGGTACCTGCTGGTCACACAGTGAATCAGGAGCAGGAACAAGGGTGGGCCATGGGATGGATGTTCTAAATTTGGCAGGCCTGGTGGGTGAGGGGAGGTGTGGTCTAGGCTCTGTGCTGTAGAGGACAGTGAAAATTCTTCAGATGCCTTTAAGTGGGTCTGTGTTGGTGGTGTTGAGCAGGCTCAGATGGCTCCAGAGACCTTGCAGCTGTGGTGAGGGCATGGCCATGGCCATGGCCACCAGCTCTGGTGTGGCCCCAGCTTGCAGCATGCCTGGGGTGAAATTGCCACCTCTGGCAATTTGCTGCCTCAGGCTACTGCCTGCTTTCCCTATGCTGAGAGCCAGCCTTGCTGCCCACTTCCAAAGGGACATTTGAACACGGTGGAATTTGTTTGAGTGGGATCTGGAGCTTGGGGTTGGTGCCGAGCTGTTCCCTGCACCAGGAATCAGTTGCTTTGCTTCAAGAAATGAAGTTGAGCAAGTCTTTCCCTCTGCTCCCTTTCCCACCCTTTGGTAGCAATGGGCCTGTTGTTTTCCCTGTGGCCAGTGGGTTTCCCTGCATTCCCTGCCCTGTGGCTCAGCAGTGTGTTTGGAGGTCACGTTCTTTGCTGCAGTTACCCCATTCTCCTGCCTCTCCTCATTCTGTGCCACCTTCGTTGCCAGCACTTGGAGGAGAAGCAAAGATGAAAGGGAGCAGAGATGATTATATTTAATAGCAATGAAAATTGGTGTGGTGATTGGGGGCTGTTTTCCTTCCTGTTCTCCCACCTATTGAAGCTGTGGAGGCAGCTTTGAAATCACACGTGGTCATCTTGCCAGGCCTGTGCCGAGCTCTGCTGTGGCACTGGAGGGGAGTGAAAAGCCAGGTCGAATCTGTGTTATCTGGGGTTTTCATCCTGGCCCCGGTAGGCAAAAAGGAGGTGCGTTCTTTTTTTCTTCCTCCCCTCTCTTAAATGAAAAGCTCCTTTGCCCCCTTCTGCTAGTGCCTCTGCCCTGGCCCCAGCGGGTTGGCTCTGCTGCCTTTTAGATGCAAATACTCTGCTAATTTACAAGATGGGAAAGGAGCCGCAGAAAGCTAATGAAGGTCAAGCTAAAGTCCTCTTTCCTTAATCCACCCCAGCAGTTCACAGGCTGGATCAAAGAGCTGCGGGGTCAGCTGCCCCTCCTCCTGCAACGAGCTGCTCTGGCCCTGTCATGAGGTCCCAGGCTTCGGGAGAGGTGCTGCACCCCAGCAGTGCTGCTGCTGCTGGGTTACACTGGGAGAAGTAGCAGAATGCCATGTGAGTGACAAAAGGGCTGTGGCTGTGGCCCCGTGGTTGGAGCCAGCGTGTCTGTCTGTCTGCAGTGCAGTGAGTAGCAAGGCAGTGTGACCACCAAGACCAGGGGCAAGTGCATTCTGTGGCCTGGGCAGGAACCTCTGTGAAAGCATGAATGTGATTTTTAGCCCAGTATTTATTTAACGTCCTGGGTCCTTCATCATCCTTCTTATCCTTCATCAGCTTCCCGCCCCCCCCTTCATCAGCTTCCCGCCCCCCGGACCAAACGCTGGTCACTGCAAGTGTCTTCCCCCAGCCCCTGCATCTGGAGCACAGGATTTGACAGTGAACCAGCTTTATTCCTGGAGTGTGGCACACTTACCTCTGCTGTGGCAACCTGTAACCTGCCTCCATCCTCCTGAAACCCTCTTGCTTGCACAGACCAGTGAGACTTTTCTTTCCTGCCTGCCAGGGAGATGCTGGATCCAGCTCTACCTCCTCCCCAGGTATTTCTGCTTTCCCCAAGGCATGAATCACCCCAGGGCTTTTGGTGAGCTGTGGCTTTTGGAATGTGGAGAGCTGCAACCTGTTTTAGCCCCTTCTCTCCTTAGGATCCCTTTGCCTTTTCCTGCTAAACAATCTTCGTTTTCATCCAGTGAGAAATTTTATGTGATTTAACTATTCAATTGGGGTTGTTTTTTAACTTCTTGCTCATGCTCAAGCTGCGTGGAAATTGTTCTTAAGAGCATTGGCATCAGTTCGTCTGAAGTCAATTCCTTGGCAAGCTAAGCAAGGCTGCTATAATCTATCCACATCTATCTACACCAGTTTAACTAATAACACCACTGAAACCCCTGAGGTTAGATAAAACAAGCCCCTGTGTGTAAATGAAAGGGGTTTTGGAAGGGATTTAACCCTTTGCCTTCCCTTCTCAGTTGTGCAGATGGAGCAGTGAATTCCCGGCTGGCAGCCTGGGAGTTTTTCCTCATCACAGGGGAGATCAGGGACGTAGAGATTGCTCAGAGCTGGTTTTGGGGCTGGATGGGTTGTGAGGCCCCTTCCAAGGTTATCGGCTCTGATGAGGTGTCCAAATGCAAAACACGTGTGTGCAGAGAGACGGCAGTGAAATCGTTCTTGACTCAACACAGCATCTTTACAATCATTTTCAGGACTGTTGTGCTAGGGAGGCTTTAAGGCCTCTTTTCCTCTGAGTCACAACACTGATTTTCCTTTTTCCTGAGTCTTTTCTTTTCTTGAGTTTTCATCCTTGATGAATACAAAGCTGCTTTGTGGCCTTGCGGAATGCGTTGCACATTGGTCCTGCACCTGGTGGTGTTCAAATGGGTCCTGTTGCATCTAAAAAACAGATGGGCTGCTGGTGGACCTGTACAAAGTGTGGGAGAGGGTGTTTCCAGGAGCTTTTGTGTGGGGCCATGTTTAATTTTGTGGTCTTTGTTCTCATGCAGGGATGAGGTCCATCAGCCCATGATGGGACACTGTCTCATAGTGATGGCATGCCCTTAGAAACCTCTCATCACCCTCTAGGCAGCCAGATAAAGCCAGAAAAATAGTGTCAGGAATGCTAAGGAAGGTAAAAGATGTGAAAATTTAAGAGAAAAAACATGGTCACAGCACACAGAACAGCTCAGCAGGGTCCATGGGCCAGCAGTGGCTTTTGCTTGCTCCTATTTTCCTGTGGCCTCTCAAGAAGCCTGGCCTGGCTGAGAACTCTCTGCACCATGTTTCTCATCACAGCCATCCTTGTCTCATCTGCAGACATGAGGGGTAAATCTCTCTTCCTTTACTTTCCCATGCTAATAGATCAGGACTTCTTATCCCTTCTAGGTGGGCTTTATCTGCTTAGAGTTCCCTGTGGAAGAAGGGGCTGTTCATGGGCTGGGAATTGAGAGACCTTTGCCAAGCCCCTTTCAAAAAAGGCTTTCAGGGCCAGTCCTGTGAGCTGGACCTGACAATGGTCAGGTGGGAAAAACGTGCACGGTTTCTGTGTGCCAGTGTTTGTGTGAGTCAAACTACCCCCGAAGGTCTCGGATTGTGCTGGAAACAGTCCTTTTCTCCAGTGGGTAATCTGTCACAGAGCCCCACTGCATCCCTGCTGGTAGGTTTCCCAGCACTCCTGTCTGATGAAAAGCCACCATGTCAATGGGATGTCTCATAATCGCAGCATTGCACAAACATCCTTGGCATCTTTGCCAGAGACCTGTGAGACAGGGGAGGTCATACTCCAACCAGCCTTCCTGAACAGGGATCCTGACTCACTGGAAGGCGGAGTGCCTTGCTTCAGACCATGTAGCTTGTCCACACGTGGTCCCGTTGTGGTCTCCAGCTCGGACATGGCGAGGCAGGTTTTGTTGAGGCTGCCTGGATGCCATTGCAGTGGGAGTATGGCGTGGCTGGAGCACCCAGCTGTCCTTCCACTGTCTCAGCTGACTTCTATGGCCTGTGTGGAGCTCAGCTTCTGTAGCTGCAGTGACTGAGCCAAGATCAGCACCTGTGTTCTTGTTTCTTTTGGCTGGGCTATCCCATGGGACACTTGTGGCTTTGCCTACTGGAAGGCACCCTAGTGTTTGGGCACTGGATGGAGATTTAGTGTTGTAGGGAAAGTCTGGTTTGGCTCTGGACTCCCTGTCCTGAGCCTGGAGCTGGTGAGCTGAGCCCTGGAGACCTTGGCCTTTTCCTCCCATAGATATAGGGATAATATCTTGATGATTGGGGTGGTGTGCCAAAGTGAGTCAAAGCCACGGGAGCAGAGGTACTGCTGAAAGACCTGCAGGTGTGGAAAGCTACAAGAAATCCACACTGTAGTGATATTCTCCTCTCTGCTGTTGTAGTCTAGGAGGCAGAAATATTGGTCAAAACAGGTTGCTGAGGGTGACCCAGCGTCTTTGGAGACTGCAGAACAACATCCTAAAGACAGGTCAGCACAGATGCCTGCATCTCTCAGCAGTGTCCGTGCTTGGCTGAGGAAATGGTTTGTGGCAGTGTTGAAATGCTTTTGGTTGGGTGACAGCCCAGGTGCAGAGCTGCGGGTGCTGTTTCATTTCCTATACGTCTTATGGCTCATCTCTCAAGCTCTTTCTCAAGAGGCTTTCTTGTCTCCCACACCAAACCTTCTGCCTTGTCGACTCTTCGCAGGCTGGTTTCCTACACTTGGATTTTGGGTCTTATTCCCTTTTTCTTTGTTTCCTGTGGCTTTGATGCTGCCTGGTGGGTTCACTGAAGACCTCTGAGAAGGGAGGGTATCCATCTTTCCTTTTTCTTCCCTGCTTCCCTTGCTACAAGGCCTTTCTCCCTTTTGTGTTGTGCTGAGTGACTGGGAGCATGTCCCTGCTTCAAATTCATTTTTCTAGAGGCTCAGAATTTGATAACAGGGTTTGTAGTTCCTGACAACCACCCCTTTCCTTAAGCATCAGGTATGGACACAGGTTGCTGCTACCACTTTGAGACCCATTTTCTTTGTGGCAGGCTTCAGGTGCAAATCCCAAACTTAAATTTCCCTTCCCAGCCTCTCACCACTCTCCTGTCACTATGATCAGCCAAGACAGTGGAACTCCGCTATTCCAAGCAGGAGTCTGGGACGGGGGCAGGCAGCAAGGTCCTCTGCCATCGGTGCTGTGTGATTCAGTGACCTGGCTTGTGCAGTGGAAGAGAAAGCCTCCCTCACTGTCCAACAAGAGCAGTACATGGTGTTACTGATAACGTGCAGTGGGAAATCACCTCTCCTATCTGACCCACAGATCTGATGAGATAAGCACGTGCTGGCTGGGATTTGCCCTGGTTTGTCATGTTCCACCCACCTTGCACAAAGTGGATTGCTCAGGTAGTGTTACATCCTTCTCTGAAGCGTTTGGGGTGACACCTGCACTTTCACCATTTCTTGAGATGGCTCGGGGCACGAGGAGAGGCCACTGCAACAGGCAGGAGAAGGAGCCGGGAGTTGAGGCTCCCGCTGCTTAGGCTGGCTGCTGTGGAGCAGGAGGATTTCAGACATGCTTTTAATGGGGAGCTCTCAAAAATGGGGTGTGCTCAACACTTCCCCTGAGCTCCTGACCTTGACCTGCCCACAGGCAAACCAGCAGCTCCCTCCCGGCGCAGCTGAAGGAAGCCCGGGAGGTGGGTGTGTCCTCTCCCAGCCAAGGGGAAGGAGTAGCTCACTAAACTGTCCCAACACAATAAGCTGCAAGTCAAAGACAGATGATGCTGGCCAAGCCCTATGCACTTGTATCTGCCCCTCATCACCCAGTGCTCCTTTAGATCCTGCCTGGAGCACGGCCTGGGGGTCCAGCGGTGTGGGAACAGTGCTTTGGTGGTCTCTGTGGCCAGGTCAGTGTGCAGATTGTGGGGTCAGATTAGGCTGCATGGGAGGCATAATCAGGTGATTATCATACCTTTTCTTATCTTTAATGCCATCTCTTATCTAAATGCCCTCAGTTGTGTCTTCTGCAACAAAAGCTTATAGGTTTGAGTAGAAAGAGTTTATCAGGTGGTTGCTGTGGTGTGGCAGGGTGAACAGCAGTTGCCTGGCTGTGAAGGGAAGCTTGCAGTAACTTGTCTTTGGTGTATGATGCTTGTGAAAAGCTTCTGGGTTGGCTGACTTCAACTTTTTGCTTCCCCTGGACCCTGTGCTTCACCTGTCCTGGAGAGTGGGGTTTAAAGTTGAGGAGCAGAAAATGGCAGTGAGAATATGGTGAATGAAGGGAAGGGAGCATGGATCTCCAGCTTCACACAGTTTTTTGGAAGAGAACCTCTGCAGTGTTAGGAAACACTTACTCAGCTGGTGTCAGGAGCTGGGTTTCACTGCCTCAAGGATGTCCTCAGCCCAGGGCAGGTGTCTGCACTTCTCAAAGCCCATCCGACATTTCTACATAAGTTCTTTTTGTGGGGGATGTTTTAGAGCTCCAACAGTTTCTGTTATTAAATATTATTACCCAGGTCAGTAAAACCGTTTCTCAGCTCCCAAGCTGAGGGAGCTGATGTCACTGGAAGCAGTGCTGAGTGTGCCATGGTCATGTACACTCCATCAGGAACCAAGTTTGGTCTAGAAGAAATGGTGTCTGACAGGTGCTTGAGAGCTGAGATAGAGCTGACAGCTGTTGGAAATGTGTCATACCTGTTGCAGGTGTTAAGGAAGTGTTCAAAGTGCAGGTTACACACCAAGCTTTCCCTCTGCCCAGGACCCAGGTGGGTTGTGAGCAGTGCCAGGGCACACAGCCACTGGGCAAGGATGGACAAGTACCTTGGTGGAAATAATTGCACTGTGGCATTCCCTGATTAGTTGTCTTTTCTAATTTCCCCCAAGTTGTGACATGTGCAGATAGAAGAGCACTGAATAATTCACCATAAAAAGTACCTTTGTTTTCCAGCAGACTCGAGATGTGATTGAAATGATTTGGGGTGCGGGTTATCAGTTGCCCTCAGCACAAACTCATTTTGAAATGCAAGAGTAAGGTACAATACACACAATCAGTTGTCAAGAACTTTGAGCCTCACTCAAAAAATTGCTCTTTTAGAGGCAATTCTGATCTCCCCTCTCTGTGTTATATAGATGCTGTAGCTACTTTCATATACTCAGAGAGTCATGTAGTGAGGAAGACACCAAGCAGAAATTTTCTGCGTTTCATTCACTCTTTAGAGATCCCTGGGCTTTTTGAGAGAAAAAATGACAATTTTTTTTATGTCAGAGAGAAAATTTATTGTCTTTTTTTTGAAATTGCTTGTCTCTTATTGCTTAGTTCTCTTGAATGATCAAGGCATTAGACATCAGAGTTAATTTCTAAAAGCTCGGGAAGGAAAAGGCTCTCTAAATCATGCACCCTGGCTTGGCAAAAATCTTGCTGTGATGTTACCTACTGGAGTAGAACATATCTTCTCCTCTGGGCTTGAATGGCAAAACAACTCATCCTCTTCCAGGCGTCCCCTTCCAGGTGATCTGACCTTTCACCTCAAGCCTTGGAAGGCTGCTGTGACCCTTGGGTTGGCAAGGAAATTAAAGGGAATTAATGGGCTTTCATGCCCCTGGAAAATCCTCTCAAATTCTTGCCCTGGACTGAACAGAAAGGCAAATGTGACCAAAGGAATTGGAGACCTCCAGCGCAGAGATGTCTTAGGGACAGCAGCTGTTTAGAGCAATGGGCCACTTGAATTAGACTCTCTTCCCTCACACATACGCCTTCTGTTTAGACTCTCCAGCAAATAGACCTGGAGCCTAATTCCAGAGACCTGGGCTGGAGGACCTGGCACTGTGGACAAGTGCAGTGAGGATGTTGTCTCCCCTTCTGGGTGTCGAGATGTGATGATGCAGCCTTGTGTAGGTGTGAAATGTCAGCAGTGAATGTTTACCCACGGTGCCTGACGTGACGTGCAAGGACCTGTCTGTCATTTTGGACCATCTGTTTCTTGCTGTGGAGGTGTCTCTTGCCTTTCACTGATGTCTTCCTCAGCCTGGTTCTTCTCTTTCCACTCATGGTCCCTGCTGCAGGCGCTGCTCTCTGCCTCTCCCTGGTTTTCTATCCTAAGCCTGCTCTGTAGCCTTCTTCCTACCAACATCCTGGTATCGGGTTTGGGTTTGGATTTTTGTGGGATTTGGTTCCATGAAGCGGCACCCCTCTTGTGAACTTGTTTTTCCTCATTTAAGTGGTTCTTGCTGTCTCCCTCCCCTTTGCATGGAAGAGACACACTCAGGCTGTGCCTGTCTGACTTGCACTTGCTTGCGCCCTGCGGACTGGAGAGCTTGTCCTGACGTGATCCTGCAGCAGTGGAGAATACCTCTAACCCAGGAGGGAAAGTATTCATTGCTGAAGGAACCAGGGAAGTGGGAAATGCCTGCCTGATAGGTTAGAGCCCTTATGGTGTCTCTCCCAAAGGTCCCTGCTCAGGGAAGTAACTCCCCCCGTCTTTTTTCCCTTCCCTATTCAAGGCTAGACAGCACTGCAGGAGTGTGCCCTTGTGCATCTGTGGGTAATTCTTACCCTGACCCCACAGCACTGGGTCCCAGGTGCAGGGAGAAGGGACCATGTGCCCACTGAGGCCTCATGTCAAGCGGGAAGTGACTGCAGCCAGTTCTGCCTTGCTTTTGGTGCTGCAGAGGGGATCCACCTCTGAGACAGATGTTCTGTTCTGCTTTGGGACCATCCTTCTCTGAGGGAAAGGCTAAAGACCCAGGAAGAGCAATCCCAGTAATAGCTGGTCCTGTCACTTCACTCCCAGCCCCATGTGGTGCTGGGCTCTGTCTGCCCCAAACACCACCACGGTGTTTGGGCGGGCACAGGGTGTCTCATGCCTTGGCACCTCTTCTCGGGCCATGCCTGGTTCTTGCTTTGTGCTTTCTCCTTCCAGGCCAGATGATAAACAAATGAGAGCATTTCCCAGGACATCTCTCCTGGATAAGCGTCCACGGTGCCGCATTTATTTTGTAGGATTGATGCGCTGTGCACTTTTCTCTCTGGCTGATTCAAGCCAACACAACACAAATAACACTGCTTTTATCTGCCCAGGTCCAGACCCTGCTCAAAGCCTCCTCTTGACATGACTCACTCCTGGGCAAGCCCTGGAGAAAGCAGATGTGGTAATTCAGTTACAGATCATGTCCTTTTCTCACGGCCCTGTGGTCAGCCGGCTTTGTCAGACGTGCTCGGGGTGGCTGGCAGAGGAGTGAGGTCTCTGAGCAGGAGCCTTGCATCAGCCGTGCCCGCTCCTTCACCTCCTGCCTGCCCCAGCCCTGCCAGAGGGATGCTCCTGGTTTGCAGAGTGCTCAGTCCCACAGCTGATTTGGGACATTGTTTTCTGTCAGCTGTGTCTGTTCGGTTCGGGCAGAGGTGTTGGTGTAAACTGGGTTCTTGATCCATTGAGTTAATTCATGAGAAGTAATTCATAAAAAATGTGCATCGTCACTTTTGTTGATATCCTTGCCTTTGACAGCTTCTCTGAGGGTAAATTTTGTTCTCTGAATTTTTTGTTGTTTTTAAAGAATGCCTTTTTTAATTATCCTGCTTTCCTTTCTCCTATTTTCCCTTTCTGTGTCCTCCTTTTTAATCCTTAAGTAAGACCTCAACATAAACAAAAATCCGTATTTTAGGAAAAATAACACATGAAATTGAAGGGGGAAGCTGGAATCCAATTTGATGAATAATAAATAATCCTGGGCTCAGAAAACCCTCAGCTATTTTTCTCAAAGCAGCTGGTGCACTACTAGCTTGATTTGCTGCTATAAATATTGGCCAGGTTCTTTCAAGTCTTGGGAAGGTAAATGAGAGGCAGTTGCCAGGTTTGGTTGGTAGTGCATGTCTGGGATGATGAAAGGGCCAAGGAAAGCGGCAGATCTGTAATTGTGAGCGGGGTGCTCAGCCATGCGGGCTGGGAGCCCCAGCGCCGGGGTGCAGCACAGAGGCATGTGCTTGATGTGGGATCTCCCTCTGCCACGGCTCCTGCCTGCCAAACACCAGCCTGGTAGATAACTCACACTGGCTCCAGGATGGGAGGGTGCTGAAAGCGTTCCTGCCCAGACACAGAGATGAACATTGGTGATGTGGCGCCGGGTGCCCCTCCGGGTGTTTCCATGGCTGCTCCAGGGTGAGGGGTTTGGAGCACTGACACTCCCTGCAGTGGTGGAGCAGTTGGACATTGGCGGGAAGGTTGGTGCTGTGATGGCTCTCCTTCTTTCCATGGGCTTTAGAGGAGCAGTTTTGCTTCCTCAGGTCCCACATGTGAGAGCTGAAGCTTTGTCCTCTCTCTGTTTTCAATGAATCAAATTTTTACTTTGCTTTCCTTTACAATCTGCATCATCATAGAATCATAGAACCATAGAATGGTTTGGATTGGAAGGGATCTTAAAGATCATTGTGTTCCAACCCCCCTGCCGTGGGCAGGGATACCTTTCGCTTGACAAGGTTGCTCAAAGCCCCATCCAGCCTGGCTTGGAATATAGAGCCTTTTCTGCTGGTGACTCACTTAAACTCACAGGACTTGTCTGCCTCTCATCTCTCCATGCTTACAAAGCCCTTGCTGCTGTTCAGCTCAGGGCAGCCATCCTCCATCCTGCCCCTTGGTGTGGATTTGTGCCTGGTCCCTTTTGGCACAGCCCGAGCCTTGAATTTGGGTTTCTCCCCAGACCTGCCCAGCACAGGGCTTGAGCACAGAGCTGAAGGAGTAGACAAGTACAGCGTTTGTGGGACCAACTGGAAACATCTCCTGTTTCCAGCAGCAACCATGAGGGATGCTATAAGTTTAAAAGAAAATCAGGGGCCTGTGTTGACCCATCCTTCCCTGGCAGGCAGCCCTTGTCAAGCTGTGGTTAAAGCTCTGCTTCCCCGGCCAAGATGGTTTCCAATCCATCATGCTTAACAGAAGATGGTATCCTCTCCAGGAATTTATATCCTCCTTTTTTATCACAACTTAGGCTGGTCCTCCAGGCTCTGGGGAAATACCCCCCGCCCTAAGGCTGCTCTTACTTTCCTGAGGAGTAGCCCTACCCAGACAGTGCCCACTCCACAGTGAGAAGGAGGGCAGTGAGACCTTCCCCTTTCTTCCTCCTCTTACATCTTGCGTGTTCAAGACTGAGGAGGAGTTTGTATCAGGCTGGGAGATGTCCTGCTCTTCACTGACAAGGATTTTTCTCTATCTTCTTGTGGTGGCTGATATTACCCCCTCATGAGGCCAGCTTGACTGGCCAAACCATTGAAGACAGCAAGTCCTTGAGAGTAGTTACCTGAAGAACAAGAAACATTTGGGAATGTTTGTCCCTTAGCTTAACTGAGGGTTATTAATGGCTTTTCAGTGGAGCTAATTGAGCAGGTGTGTTAATAATGACATAGTGAGAGATGCATCGTTACAGGAAT
This sequence comes from Cephalopterus ornatus, assembly GCA_013396775.1. NCBI lineage: Eukaryota > Metazoa > Chordata > Aves > Passeriformes > Cotingidae > Cephalopterus > Cephalopterus ornatus. The sequence goes on from VZRE01002008.1 coordinate 158,282, forward strand.
AATATGGAGTAATCTCCAGTGGTCTCCAGTGTATGTGCCTTTGGTGCTACTCTGAGCTCCCTGGTCTGAGGGGATTTTACTGCTGTTAGTGGTGGGGACTTTTTAGCAACTTGGCTGAGGGGGGGTTCTCCAGCAGCACTGCCTCAAGGATCCTGGCTGTGGTCCCTGCCTGTGCCTGGCCATGCTGTAGTTGGACCTGGTAGCATCGTGTCCGTTTCCACAGCAACAGCACGTGTGAGGCCATAATAAAGTCAGATTACAGCTCCTTCCCTGTATGTGCAGGCAGGAAAAGGAGTTTTCTGAGGTAAGAGCTCAAATGACTTGCAGAGAAGCTTTTTGGCTGGGTAAAAGCAGACTCCAGTGGCTAGGGAGGCTGTTTGTGCAGTGCTGGAAATGCTAATGAAGACTGAGTGAGTTTTCTAGGAGGTTTTTTTTCTCTGCCAAGTAGATTCCATGCACACTTGTAGTAGGAGCTAAATTTAAGGGGTGATTGTCCAGAAAGGGCTACAGAGCAGGTCTCTGAAGTCTCTACCTCTCCCACAGGGCAATAACATGGGCTGTGTACTTTCTCAGAAGTGGCTTTAAAGGATGCTGTGGGATCCAATCTCAGCTTGGAGTCTGCTGCTGGGATAGCTGTTTGTCATGGGCTGAATGCCAGTAAGAGCTCTCACACAGTCCTTGAATTTGATTTCTGAAGAGCAAGAGCTGGGCAGGACTGTCATGACTTGGCCAGTGGTGAAGATCTCCTCTGGAAACGTGGTGTGGTCCAAGGGGGTCCATATGGTATCTCTGGAAGCTTCTTCCAAATGAGGCCATGATAAGACTGTTGGTTGGTTGGTTGGTGGTGTTGGTTGGTGTTGATGGGACTCTTGTTTCATTGCTCTTCAGCACTATCAGCACAGTGGCTGAGTTTGCAGGCATCCAAAATGATGGCTCCTTTGACCCCAGCATGGCAGTTCCAGCACTTTGGTTAAAAAGCAGGAACCCTTTTAATGTGGTCAGACCTGGCTTTCCCTGTCCAGTTCAACTACAACTAGCAAAGTGAGATTCCTGGAGGGCTTTAGGAGAGCAATTTCTGCTTACATATCTAACCATATACAAGACCAACAGGATTTAGGCACCACATGGGTTTTGGAAGAGCAGGCACCTGAGCTGTGCTGGAGTGGGGATGCTGGTGTGGGGAGGACACTGAGGAAACTTGCTGCATTCTGAGAATGCCAGATGTATCTTGGTGAGGTTTCTGTGGCGTTTCCTTGCTTAGTCTCATGAGGAAACATCAAAGGAGGCTGCCAGGGGAAACAAATAGAGACCGAGGTAATTCCTCACCATGGGAGAGCCTTGAGAACCCTGGCCAAGGGAAACGCAGCTCCAGCCAGGCTGGCAAAGCCAGCTCTTCCCAGTGCAGAGTGTGAGGCTGTGCTGGCCCTTCCCTGGGCTGTGTAACTCCTGTAGGTGGATGGGACTGTTGGACACTGCCCAGGAGGCTGCTTGTGGCAGAAATTATGCCAGTGCCAGGGGGGTATTGCAGCCCAAGGAAGCTCCCAGAAGGTTTTAGGCAAGGGTTCGGATGTGGGTGAAAAAAAGGTCAGGCCCCAGGTACTGTCAAATGTCACAGAGGTTTAGGACCACAAACATCCTGTGGTTTGGTGTTTCCCCCTCCTTGTCCCTGCCACCACCTCTCCTGTGTCCCCTGTAATGTGGCTGTGAGCTGCCTGTGTGTTTTTGGGGGTGGCACCCAGGTGGCACCCACTGACTCACCTGGTGGGTGTGAAAACCAGGGGCTGGCTTTAGCACCAGCCCTGCCAGAGCAATCTCAGCAGTTTCGAAGCATCCTCGCTGCTCAGCCCAGCTTGGCTCTCTTTCAGCAGTCTTTTGCTTGAGCACCAAATTCCTCCTCGGGAAGTGCAATATTCATGAAGGAGACACGTTAATTAGCAAGCCGTCTGCTCCCTGCTTTGGCATGTGAGTAGGTGGTGTTACCTTTGGAATTAGGTTGAAATCCGTTTGGTATTTAGGTGCATTTGATTTGCAAGAGCTTGGAGGCCCCTTAAAGAGCACATTTAAAGCACATTTAGCTACATGCAACCTTCATGTTATGTATTTTCTCTCTGTTAGTCTGGGATGTGCAAAGAGACCTCATTCCCAGGCTGGGATCCCCTGGCCACCTGAAAAAACTGTGGACAACCAACCACCAGCAGTCAGAACAGATCCCCGTCGTTCTTGAGTGCATCCTCTCTTGCTGGCAGAGCAGCCATCAACAGATCCATGATTACCTTAGTCATGGAAGTTGCTCAGGGGAAGCTTATTCTCAAATTGTATTCTGGAATTTATGCAGCTTCGCAGTGGCCACGTGTGGCTTTGTTGCTGTCCCCAGCCTGGAGGAACCTTACTGCCTGCCTCTGGCAGAGAGTTTTGAGCCCAAGGGCTACATTTCAGCCTGTTATTGAACCCCAATGGCATGGAAATGAACACAAAAATTAACAAACACCACGAAACCCACTTAATTTCCAATAATTTCTTGGCTATTTCCACCACCATCACAGTTCTAACGCTAGTACATAGTCTTCAAGTAGCAGCTCGTTTTGGCAACTTCTCTTGGTCATGAGAAGCCAGAATCAAGCTTTTTTTTTTTTTTCCCCCTGAAGCTTTTTGAGAAGTTTCCCTGTTCTGCTAAATTCTGGGAGTAAGAAGGTAGAAAGTCAAGATGCTAAAAAAGACTATGAATCTTGCATGTGCTGTAGTTGAGAAATGAAAATTTCTTCCCTTTTGTAAATGATTTCCAATGGTTTCAACGTTCTCTTGTTTTTTTCTTTATGTCATAGCAAAAAAATGAGGAAAAAAGTAATGGAAAGGCCAAATGTTTCATTTTCTGGTTAATCCCTTAAGAACTTTAGAGAGTAAAGAGGTGGCTCATGCTGATTTCTGGAAAAAGGCAGAGAAACTCCAATTTCTGCCTGTCTGTCATTCACCACCCCCCCCCCCCAATTTGAAATAATTCATCCTGCCTTAAATTTAAACGTTTGATTTGGAAACTGGGGCAGAAGGTGAGTGTTTGTGGGTGTGTTGGCAGGGGCATCCTGAGCAGAGAGAAGCTTTTGGAAGGGCAGGATGCAGCCCCAGCACTGCAGGGTGAGCTATACTGGGACTCTCCTTGGGTAAAACCATGGCGGGTGCTGCTGGGGTGGACGAGGAGGTGAAGATGCCAGCCTAGAAAATCTTTAAATACTTATAACACAGGAGCTCAGCTCCCACTCCTTTTAATTTGGGAGTTTTTCCCAGCCGCTCTCCCTGGCTCTGAGGAATGCCCTGCTCCCAGGGTCAGCAGCCTGGGCATCCAGCACCCCTCAGGACAGCTCTTGCCCTCTCTGCCTGGGTCTTGTGCTGGGCACCAAAGGACCAAAATGACTGGAGGAAAATTCCCAGCTGCAGTGAGTGATGCATGCCCTCCTTTCCCATCAGAATCCCTCTGGAAGATGTTCATCACTAATGCCTTGTTTCTCTCATTTACATGAAGGTATCTTCATCCACATGCATCCCTGCTCTGGACCACATGGGTCTCTACTGCAGGAGCTTGTCCTCAGGGTAGACTGAGGCTTTGCTGAGCCAGTGGACTCCTGGTTATGTGCAGCACGAGGGTGCTCCCAAGCCAAGTTCAGTGCTGGGTGAGTCACTTCCTTCTTGCTTTTTCTGAGCCACCCAGCTCACTGAATACGACTCCTCTGGGGCCACTGCTCCATGGCCGTTCACTCAGGTGCCCCCAGCCGTGCTCCCAGGAGGGTGGACAACTCCCTGTGAGCAGCAAGGCATCCTTTGCTGACACCTCTGGAAGCAAATCCCACAGCAGGGGACCGCTGTTGTGCCTGCTTTCCACAGCTGATGATGTCAGGGAGTAGAAGGCATGTCGGGAGAGAATGACTTCACAGAGCCACTCCGGGAATTGGTCCCCCCTCCTTGCAGAAAGGGCTGCTGGAAGGGAGCCCAGTGATGTCTTCATCCTCATGCCCCAATACAGGCAGTGTTTGCAAATGCTGAGGCGATGCCGTTCAGAGAGGGGCCAGCCAGCCTGGAGGATAATGTGGCTTTTGGTGGTTCTGCTCAAAGCCCCGAGAACCTCAAGGTGTGTTGTGGCTCCTGGGTCCCAGTGGTGGGTTTGTGTGGCTCTGGAGGAGGTGGAAGGAGGAATGTGGCTATTTGGCTGCTTTTCTCGAAGTAAATGAGCTCTGCCTGAATGGTGAACCCATTATGGCTGTCACTGGACCCCACAGCCCTGTGCGGTGAGGATTTCCCCACTTACAGGTGTACTGATGTTTTCCAGCTTCACCTGAAGCTGGGAAGCTGGGATCTCTTAATGCAGCACAACTTTCATGGACTGAATCAGTCGCTGGTGGAAGAACCCAGGCCCCAGCACACTGTGAGTTAGCCCTGCAACCCACCATCACCACAGAAGAGCATTGCAGAAACACTCCACTCCTGGTGCAAAGGCTGCACATGGCTGGAGCCCATCCACTGTTTATTGTGCAGGGACCTTGTTCCTGTCCCCCCTCCCATGCAGGAGTGAGAAGCAGGTTCATTGCAAACATCTCCACTGGAGTACCAAAAAAAATGCTTTAAAATTATCTGTTTTGCATTGGGAAGAGGTTGAAATGCAGAATGGATGGTTCTTGTAAGCTGTCTCACATGAAACACCAAAGGATGGAAGCAATTAATGAATTAATTTCATTAGCCCCATTGGAAGGGTGCTGGCTACAGCCCTGGGAATCAGTTGATGGGGCTGTGGAAGGCGGCTGCCTCCCTTGCTTTGATCCAAACCAGTGTGAGCACCCATCCAGAAATGTGGGGTCTCACTGGCATCCTGCAGAGCCAGAGCCCGAGATGAGAGATGGCTGCTCTTCGAAAGTCAGGATCAATAATCTCTGAAAATAATATTAATCTAAAAAAAACCCAAACCAAAAAGCAGGACCTCCTCCTCTCTGCTCTCCCAATGGGAAGATGTGGCAAAGCCTTTCCTGTGTTTAGGTTAGTGCTCTGAGAAGAGCCAGGAAGATTTCTAGCAGGCTGTCTCCTAGGAAATGGACCTATTTCCATCCTGTATTAAATAATTATGGGACTAAGCAAATTTATCTTGTGCCTTTTCACACCCTGTGTGACCAAGTGAGGGCAAGTGCAAGACAAAACAGTGAGAGGAGATGGACTCCATGCGCAGCCTCACCACTGCTGTGAGACGAGGCTGTGCCTTGGATCTCTGCCGGCCCCTGTGCCCAAGGACAGTGAGCTCAGAGGTATCCAGGGTTGTGTTAGCTGCACAGGGAGCATCTGGAGCAGAACGTAATGCAGTAGCAGCATCCAGAGTGCTCTGGAAGCTCCGGGAAGCTCCAGCGCGCGGCCAGGAGCTGTTCCGTCTTGCCGTGTAATGAAACGCTGCCGCACCTGTGCAAATTTCCCCGTAGCCCGAGGCTTGGGTGGGAGCGTGTGGGGATCATTAAATCAAGCTACTTAAGAGCTACTTGAAGATGGAAGATGTGAAATGGGGCGTATGGAATGGGTCATGTCTAGACGATCCCCCGAGCACCTGACTGCCTCCACCAGAGCTGCTGCTTGCAGCAACTCTGGCTCTTGGCTGGTGCCCCTGAGGGACAGGCAGAGCTGGCTCTTGCAGAAAGCCCAGCTGAGCTCCTGCTCCATCTTGCAGAGTGGTTGGGGCTTGCCTGGAAAGGCCAGGATGTCACCTCGCTTCGAGGAGCCAGCCAGCGAGCTCGGGCTGGTGGTACCTGTAAGGACAGGACCTAAGGGAGACCTAGGAGCATTTGGGATGCAGACCCCAGGTGTACTGGGCTTGTGGCAGAGCTGGTCCTGCTCTGTGGGAACACTGATGCTGTTTTTAGAAAGGCTCTGCTTAATTCCTCTATGTTTGTTGTTTCTCCTGGCCTCCTCCTTCACCTGGACTGAGATCCCAAGGAATTGTGAAGGAAGCTGAGTAGGAGAAAAAGGCTTTCAGTTTGAGAGGAGCCACAGGGTGAGTTACCACTTGCCTCAGTCTTGTGCATTTGGGAGCTTCCTTAGTGCATTGCTGCATGCATCCCAGAAGACCGCTCCAAGCAGCTCCCTGCCTATGTGCATCCCCAGGGGATTCTGTGTTGCTCCCTCACCTTCCCATTCCAGAGTGTTAGCTCCTGAGAGCCAAGACCGTGCACTGGGGTCTGGTAATGCAACGTTTTTTCCTTTGGTAGTCAAGAGTGCAGGGTAGCAAGCTGGCTGTATCCCCCTCCCCAAAGCAGCCTCCCATTAGATCACTTTAAATTCAGCCCTGCTTGGCCTTTGTGTCCAATTTAAACAGCATGACCGAATAGTTGCCAATGGGGAAGCCTTGTTTGATTGTGGAGGTAATAAGATGATTCGAACACAAGAGCTGATAGTTTCAAGTAACTGCAACTTAACCTCGCCACATAAAGCGTTATTGTCCTGCCACAGAAATCCTCTGTCCGGGAGAGCACAGCTGCAGGGAAAATAAATGCTCTTCTTTTTTTTCTTTTTCTTTCTCTTTTTGCTGTTTGTTTGTTTAAAGCCCAGGGACCTCGGGTTGGTCTGCTCTCGTTGGCCGCAGTGGAGGAGCAGTGGGATGTGGGCGTTGAGCTCTGCCCAGGGAACTGTGGATCCCTGGGTGGCTGCGGGGCAAATTCCCTTTAATCCAGGGAATTAAACCCCAAGCAAAGCCATTGATGGTCATGGGTTTAGTTGAGATCCAGGCCAAATCCGGGCTGCATTGAAGTTAAATGGGAGTTTTAGCTGCAGAGGGATCAGGGCTGGTCCCTACTGCCAGTTGTTGAGTACGTTTGCCCTACTGACCTCAGCAGGATGGACTGCCCTGCCTGGGGTGGGCACACACCTGAGATCTGGTTTCCTGGGTGCTGCAATAATCTGGGGGCACTTAGGATGGCTGTGGGTGCCCCATTTGTGCTTTGCCTCCTCTGTACAGTTCCTGACTCCAGACCAAGCCCACTTTGCTCCATTTGAATCGTCTGCGAAACCTCACTGACCAGCTGCTAATTCATCATTTGCCTTCTTAAGACCGTCTCTAGCTTGTCACTGCCTGTAACCAGCAGGAATACCAGATCCTGCCAGCATCTGTTTTGGACATTGAGGCAACTGGGCCTGGGACAGCTTTATCTGGGGTAGAAAACCACTACCGGTGTCATACCGGGACTGCTGGTTGCCTGCTGCTGCCGTGCTGTGAGGCCAGGAAAAGTACTCCCAGAGAGGCCAACCCTTCTAGGTGTGTTATAAATGGGGTTATAGATATATTTGAATATATGTTTATGAGTGGCTGTTTTGGACAGAAGCTGCTGGTCCCTGGGTGCTGGGAGCTGCAGGAGCAACCACCTCCATCAGTGCTGCATGTCCAGCTCAGGGCAGGAGACACCCGGCCTAGGGCCGTGTTGCTCTTCCAGCAGTTCAGATTGAGTGTGCAAAGGTAAGGGGGGGGGCTATTTTGTTTGCTTTGTTTTATTTTTTAAAAACTTCCTACTTTTTTTAATTCCTCACCCACGCAGATCCGTGGGGTGAACAGGGAAGGTCTTAATCCAGCTGGTTTTGGGAGCACTTAGAAATCCCCGTGGGGATTTTTTATCTGGCAGAGCTGGGATGCTCTCTTCCCAGTCACGGCTAACATAAAAACATCTCTATTGATTAGTTGCACTTATTTGTTTGTCCAAACACGCAGCAGCCCAAGCCTCAAATGTCTTCCAAAAGCCACTCCTACCACCCCTGCAAAATAGTTGGAGGGTGACACAAGAGTGATAAACATCTGGCCATGGGAATGCTCTGGAGTGAATGAACGGGAGTTGTGAATGGGGACGGCTCCCTGTGAGTGGCTCTGTGGTGGCGGTGACTTCACTCCCTGTGAGACCCAAATAACCGAGGCAGTGCCTCTGTGTCCCAGAGGAGAGGCAGTGACCCTGAGCGCCCAGCTCAGGAAAGTCCCTTGCTCAGGGAAGAGACTTCAGCAGATCCTTCATCCAAGTTTTTCTTCTGGCACAGACCAAGATCTGGATTTGTCCTTAATGGTTCTCACTGAAATCCGCACTTAACATCATCTGGTGAGGGGAATCAGTGATTTGTAATCTGTGTCAGGAATCAGCTGTCCTGTTCATCAAAGCTCCCAGCCTGATGATGGGATATTTGCTAAAGATGTTTTAAGAAATTCTACTGCTTGGGACTGAAAGAATGTCATTTTATTGTTAATACACCAGGAAAACCTCAGAGACTGAGTCCGTACCAACTGCTGGTTCACGTGCCAGTAAAATCCTGCTGGTGTAAGTATGTTTCTAGACAAGCATGACTTTTGTTCTTCACTCCTTGGAGCTAGCAAAGTTTTATTATTTTTTATTATATTTCAAGCATTTCCTCTACAAGCTTCTCAAACGTCTCTAATGAAATATCTTCACCACTGCTACTAAGTAGGTGCTTTTTAAAAAGATTAGAAAAATGAAGGCTGAAATGAAATCCAAAACCAATCAAATCATCCAGTTCTGTAACCTTTTTGGAGAGATTTCTATTTGAAACACTGCGAGGGATGTGCATCAACTCTACTGACTTGAGTCCAGCCACAAATTATTTGTGACATGGGTGAGAAACACGTGCAGCTTTGGTGGGAGCTGAATTTCCATCAGCAGAGACATCCTGGCAGATGGAAGGATTGCCTTTTTCAGCCCAAAACTGGGGTCTGGGGCAGGGATCGTCCCTGCCTGGGATTCCTGCTGCCTTTGCTGCTCCACACTGGTGGTGCACAAAGCTTCCACTTCTCTGAAAATGATTTTGCTTGGGCACTTTGGCTTTCCTGGCATGTCCACAGCTCCTTCTGACAGTGAGAGGTATTAGGTGATGGGGTGGGTGAGGTCCTGCAGTGGAAGCAGGAGGGGATGCCAAGGTCTGAGCCCAGGGCTCCCTCTCCTCCTCCCTGGGTGATGCTGGGGCAGAGGCTGCCACTCCTCCCTTGAGCACATGACAGCCAAACCCATGAGCTGCCTTGCATCCCCTAAGTTATTTTCTCTGCTTTATTAGTGGCTTCCTCAGTCTCTTTTGGAATGCTTTGGGTTTTGCTTAAAAACACTGCAATAGTGGAAAATGGTTTTGACAGAAGATCCAGCCCCTTTTTCTTGCATGTCCTCAGCACAGAGACAGCAACAATTGGAAGAAAACCCCAAATATTTTCCAGGTGATGTGTTTCTCATCTGCCACTATTGTGAGCACTGGGGAAATGCAGGAATGCTCTCCCAAGTGCTGGCAGTACCCTGAATCTGCCACTTGCTCTTCTTTCCCAGGGCAGCAGAAACTGAGTCTCCAAGCTCAAGAGAAGTCTCATGGTTCAGCTTTTTAGGCCCACACTACAAAGAACCCAGACTGGCTCTGTGCCCTGAGAGGTGCTGATGGTGAGGGCTCCATGGACCACCTGGGCCTGCACCTTGCATCTTTCTTAGCCCTCAGCTGCAGCACATTTGCAGCTCCCTCAGGGACTGCTGGTGTCCCAGAACCCCACCACTCCTTGACCTGAATCTCTGGCTTTCCATGCTTCCTTTCTTCTCTCTCATAATTAGGGGCAGCTCTTGGACAACAGGCACATGTAGGAGTGGCTCAGGTGATGAGCTCAGTGATGAGGACCTCAGTGATGGGCTCAGACAACAAGGACCAGGGTGGCTGTGTTTTTAGATGGCTTGGGATCTCCCCAAAGGCCTCCCCGAGTCCTTGCCTTCTCAACTCAGGGTCCTTCTTGCAAAGCCTTGGCCTGCCTGTCTCAAGCCAGGGGCGCCTGATGAAGCTCCTGTTATCTTCTACAGTGGCCCAGGACAAGGACCCTGGCTTTGCTTGCACCTCCTTGGGTAGAGGTAGTTCTGACTGCCAGTGTAACATCACTCCTCTCCTCCACCACAGGGGCACAAGCAGGGAAACTAGGTCACATCGTGGGGGTGTATCTGCCTTGTCCCTTGAGAAATCTTTTTTTCTTCATTTGTTTGGTGGCCTGCGCCTTATCCCAGCTGGTGAAGAGCTGGTTTGTGATGCATAGCTGGAAAAGAGAAGCTGAATCAGAGACTTTTGGCAGAGGCCAGGTTGAAGTGGGGTTTGAGCATGGTACTGGCTGCAGGAGCTGCAAAGGCTCAACCAGCCCCCCAGGAGCATCCCCAGCTGCTCCCAAGCCACCTGCTCCTCTCCTAGAGGCAACTCCTTGCTGGCCTTGGGATTTCTCTGCATGTGCCTTGATCCTAGGAGGGCTTTTTTTCTCGTGGGGAGGGTTGCGTGGAAATAGCCTGATGTGGGAATGTGCTCTCTGCACCAAAGGGGTTAAAGTCTGCTCCCTCCTTCCGGGCTGACCATGGAAAATACTGCTCATGCCAGGGACTATGCAGGACAGAAACTAGGGCTCCTAGGATACAATTATACAAATAATACAACTTGTTCCACGAACAGTGAAAACCAGCAAAGCCCGGTTTCCGACGGGTTTATGTTGTGGAGTAAAGGGTGCTCATGTGCTCTCACTGGCTGGTAAAAGCTAAGCATGCACCCATCACCTTCTTATCAGCCACCAAACTTGGCAAAATTTACATAACCAGCTTCTGTTGACCACGTAAAGAAGCCAGCAGCTTAATTCTCTATTTTTTCTGCTGGATCAAGTCACACTTGATTTCTAAAGTAGAATACATGCGTGATGGAGATGTTCAGCAGATGCATGCTGGAGCTTCATAAGAACCAGATCTTCATCTGTTTGTCACAAGCCCCTTCTTGGCACAGCAGCAGCCCATGTCACACTTCAAGAGACAGAGGAGCGGTAGGGATGTGGCAGGGGTTTCTAACTAAACCCAGCCAAGATGTGCTTGCTGGTTTGTTGATCAGGATATGATGAAGGCTCCTTAGTGACGCACTAGCAGGGAGCAGGAGAGGGAGCTGCTGTGTCATCTTCATGAGGGTGTCAGTGGGGCCACTGGTGTGCCCTCACTCTGAGGTGGGGAGAAGCACTGGCAGAAACTGGTGTCCTGTGAGTGAGTGGAGGCTTGGGAGAACCCCAATCTTGTCCATATCCAGCAGCGTAGTCCATCTTCACCCTGCCCAGTCTCCTGAGTCGACCATGGGAGTCTTGGCTCTGCAGTGCTCCTTCACAGTTTGGTTTTGAGGGATGAGCATAAATGCTGTCTGCAGCTGGGCAGGATGGCAGGAGGCTGCCTTGCCTTGCTGGGAGCACAGACTGGAGCTGTGTGGTTTGCAGGAGGATGACACAGGCTGGGATGACTTGTCACTGCAAACGCACGAGACGCTACTGGGGTGCTCATTAACGGGAAGGGAGGAGAGGGTCTCGAGGTAAACAGAGCAGGGCTGGCAGATGACTGCGCCATCTCTGCGCAACCTCGTCTAAGCCTATTTATATAAGTCATGTGAAACCCAAATTAGAATTTTATCCATCTGCTGTGCTTTAAGTTGCTCTTCCACCAGCACAGCAAGCCAAGAAAATGCTCTTAACTCCGTAAGATCTGCCTCAAGTGTGAGAAAGGTTTGTATACAAGGCTCAGTGCTGGTGTGGGGGCTGTGAGGCTTCACGCTGCAGCCTCCTGCCAGGCTGCAGGAATGGCTGTCACCACGTCCTCCAGGAGACAGCAGTGGCTTGACATCAAGGGCAAGCCAGGAAGAGATGTGGAGTGAGAAGCCTCCAAGGCTTCACTGTGTGCAGGAGGACTAGGGCTCACCTCTGCCTCGTGTGTGACATAACCACGGCTGAAAGTGCTGAGCAAGACCATCTCTGCCTGATTCCTGGTCCCAGACACTGTGGTGAGCTTGTCATGGTTTGGCACAATGAGGAAGGTAGGGAAAAGCCCTTCTATACTTTCCCATGTTTCCTACTTGTAACAGAGCTGGACTTTTCAGCCATTCCCTCAAGGAGGCTGATACCTGTTTACTTTGCAGATGCTCAGCACTCTGTGTGGGGCAGCTCCTCCCAGGAGTCACACTGGGGCAACCCAAATGTGACCACAGGTCTGTGCCTGCCTTCATGTGTGGCTGAACTCGCCTCTCATCTGGGAGCACGTGCTCGTAGGAGGATCCCGCGGGCCGATGACTCGGCCAGCCGGACACTGCCCTGGCAGCGAGCACAGGGCTGGCCCCGCCACCACAGCACAGCAATTTCTAGGAAACACATCTGCCTCCCCACATGGGAGGTCCCTGGTGAAGATGATGACTCACCAAGGGATCTCTTGACCTCTCTACCCGGCACTGTTGCGATCTGGCTTTCTTGGCGTTTAGTGCTTTTCCCGTCATTAAAAATAAAACCTACTTTTTCTATTATTTTCCCCTCATCGAATTGAAGATTTCAGTGAACAGTTTGGGGGTAAACAAGTGAAGATGACACTGTGGAGAAACAGTTGGTCAAGTTTGCGAGAGATGGAGCCAGATCTAAATATGGCACAGCCTCATTGGTATAGAGCAGAAGGAAGGTGGCATATGTGTCTGAGCAGTTGGATTTCTGCATGCTCTGTTAGATTTCCTTAACATCAAGTGTGTTCTCTTCCTTTTTTCTTTCCTTTTTAGCATAAAGAAAAAAAAGGAGTAGAAGCTCACCAAAAATGTCCTAGGGTGGAAATAGGGAAGGGGCTACAAGGAGGTGATGGACCCTTTAGCTCAGCTGACAGGTGGAGGCACAGGCATCTGGATGAGATGCTCCTCTGCAAGGACCAAACCAGGAGGCCATGGCCATCCTCAGCCAATCTCCTTGCTGCTGGTGCATGCACCAAAATTTGGCCTGGCAAAGGCCTTCTCTCAGGTGACCTCCATGCTGCTTGATACTGATGGACTGAATTGCTCTGGGCCATGTAGGGAGATCACTGGTGCTCATCTGGAGATCCTGCACTCTGTCAGTCTTCCAGCTGGGCCTCTGCACACTGGGAACAAGATGGACCAGGTGGTCTGGGCTGTGTCCTCAAAATGAGTGTCTCCTCTGAAGTCCCAGGCTACTTTGTTGGCACAGAAAAGCTGATTCCCTCGAGCATTTAGTTCCTCCTGGAAAGTGCATCCTTACACCCCACTGATTGCATCAGCTTTTTGGGCCTCTTTGTCTACTGACAAGAAAACAGCAGAGAAATCAATGTCCTTGGATTGTCTTCACCACTGGAACAAGCACTATCATGGGCAAAATCTAACGTAGACCTTTTTGTCACTATTTAACTTTTGGTTGGCCCAGGAGCTGGGGAGAGTCTCCCTAGCCAGCTGCAGGCACTGCAGCACCCTTCCTGCTCTCCCTGGCAGGGTGGATGTGCAGCCAGAGCAGTGTGCTATACAGAATATAGCCTCCACTAAAAAGTCAGTATTTGCCAGAAAATGACATATGGTTTTCTTTTGATTTAATTGCCTCAGTCTCCTAATCTGCATTTTAGATCAGAGACCCCAAAGTCCTCAGCACAGGAGAAAGTGCTACAGAGAAAGAATGAAACAAAGACAGGTCCTGGAGCACTGGTCCTGGTTGTGCTGCTGGGTGTGTTGAAGCAGTGTTGCCTTGGAGCTACTTCTTCTGCCCTCTGAAGACTTGTGTGAAAATGACCAAAGAAGAAAGGGCCCAGCCTGCCCCTGGAAGGGTAAGAAGCTGTTGGTGGAGTGTTGCTTGATTGAAGAGGCTGAGGACAGTGCCTGACTTTCTGCATTCACATCCTGGGAAAGCAGTTGGAAATTGATCCTGGTTTGGTCATCCACTGATGAGCTAATTTTTAACACCAAGCATGTGAGTATAAAAGGGATTAAACATAAGTTTAAGAGCTTTAATCACAAAAAAAGGAGGTGGTCAAAGTGTTTGTGTAAGGAGTTGTTTCAAATCCCCTTTGTGAATGCTGAGGTTCATCTTATTTTGAGTGGTAGAAACAGAGGAATATAGAAACAGAATTTTCTGTGATGCAAAACTGCTGCTTGTTTCACAATTTTACTTAGTTCATTTTTATAACAAAGACTTAATTCAGTTTAACTTGGTCTCTTTTCTTCCCCTGCTCTCCCTATGCAATGTAATCGCATTTTGTGTCTAGGTTACTGGCAACCAGTATATCAAGCACTAGCCAAGCATGTATTAAAATAAAACTGCAATCTGCTGAAAAACAGGTTTTAAGATGGAAACAAATAATTAGAAACACACAAATTAGTGTCTGTCTGACAACAGGTTGAGCTCTGCACAGATTTAAACAAAGCTGTAATGGCAGGATGTGAGCGATTCAAACCGGAGGCAGTGGCTGAGTGTTGACTTTAATGGGTCAAGTGGAAAAGATGTGGGGAAGGAGCAAACCCCGGGTGGGTTTGGCTGGGGCTGAGCATCCAGAACTGAGAGATAAAATACAACACATGGGGGCTTTGAGTAACTCATGGCCTTTCAAGGACCAAGGCCTCAGATGAAGCAGGAGCCTTGGCTGATGTTAGAGTTGCAGCTGCTACTGTTGCCTCCGGCACTGGTCCTTCCCCTCTGCTGACTGCCTGCACTGGTGTGCGTTTACTGGGCAGTGGGGAAGGTGTGCAAGCACTTTCTGTGGTTTTGTACCTTTGCTGTGGGTGGTTTTTTTGCCTGCAGGCTCCCGAGGTCTGGCAGTGCCCCTGGGCCGGGCTGTGGGGAGCCCTGCCTATGCCCCCTCAGCTCGGCAATGGACAGCAGGGCCCCTGGGGAGCTTTCCAGCAGCTGTTGGGAGCAATTCAGTTAAATACTCTTTTCCTCTCATTCACATGGGCATCTCACCGCTGGAACCTCAGTGTGCCAGTTCCTCGGGGAGCCTGTGAGCAGCAAGTCAGCCAGCAGCATGGATCGTTCTTCTGCACCCATTGTTATGGAAATTGCCTCAGTTGCTCCAGCAAACGTTTTTAGAAGCCTGAGTGAGCTGCACAACAGGAAAACTACTCTGGAGGTGAGGAAAACCCCTCTCCGAGCTCCCAGCACTGCCCCTCCTCCAGCGGCACAGTGGAGCCTTACTGGCTCTCTTGGATGAGATGGGATTTAGGGTGTTTCTTTGCCTGGTAAGGCAGGGAGAAAGAGCCTCTGGAGGAGAAGCCCCTTCTGCGTCAGTCTCCAAGGAAACCCTTGGTGTTGCATGGCTCAGCCTTTTTTGCACGCCTGGAGTTTGGGCACTGGCTCACACATCCCAGACTTGTGCCTGAATCATACATCCATGCTTTCATCTGCCAGTGGCATTTTGTAAGTGCAAAATTTAGGCAAATTGTGGGGTTTTCCTGCCCCTTTGAGATGCCGTTTTATCTCAAAGATACTCACGGTTGGATGGGTGTGCAGAAGTGACGTCCTCCCGCGAGCTCAAGAGAAACTAGTCCCATCTCTGTTTCGAACGCACATTCCTCACCGTTGAGTCTGAAAGAAGAAGCCTCCTAATGCTCCCACACCTCCCAGATTCTTGAGAGCAAGCCCGGGAGCTGTGGTGGTTATGGGGAAGCTTGGGCAGCAGGTGCTTCCAGGTCTGCTGCCACCAGCCTGGTTGCAGTGCCTGAACCAGAGCAGGTCCCACCGAGCTGCTGGGGAAGAGGGGCTGTCTCTGCCCACTGCCTGGTGACAAGTGGGAGGAGGAGAGGAGAGCAAGCCACTACCCCACAAGTTTCCAGGTTAGGGCTGGACACCCCCCTGGGCAGTTTCACTGCTGACACCCCATTTGTGCTGAAATACCCAGCCCTCTCACCTCAGTTTTGATCCCAAAAAATCATCTCTTCTCATCTCGATTAACTACAAGCAATCACAGTTAAAGCTTGCTTCTCTTGGGTTTGCTCACGCTCATCACCGCTGCCTGCCGTGGAGCTGGACCAGATCTCCAGCCTGTGCCCAGGAGCCTTGAGCAGCCTCAGCTGATGGAAGGGAAAAGCATGGATCTAGTGACCTTTGTTTGCGTAACTGCTGCCCACAGTCCCTGCCTGACATTTGAGGAGCGGCCGTGAGTGCTGGAGGGGTGCATGGTGATGGGGTGCTGGGCAGGGTAGGTGAACTTCATCCTTGGCGTCAGAGTGCCAGGCTGAGCCCTGACCCTTCCTTTCTTTCTCTGGAAGTCACAGTGGACCTTCACGGTAGTGTCTCACCAGGAACCAAGGACAAGAAATGTCCGCCCAGCTCCTCGCTGGCTTGGCAGAGGGACTGACCACAGTTTGTCTATTCCCAGGGCGGTTTTGCTGCCCAGAGCAATGGAGCCAGAGCAGAATGGAGTGTGTTTGGCTCTGTGGAATGTTGTGTCACTCACTGCAGGAGCCATGGCACTGAGCAGGAGGGAGCTCACAGGCTGGAGCTGGGAGGGGACCTTGTCATCCTAGTGGAGATGCTGGCAGTCGTGAGGTGGTGGCAAGATGCCACCAAACAGCCCAAGCCACACTGGCCTGCCAGGTCTCCAGTTTCAGCCTGGCTGCTCCTCAGCATTGCCCCAGCAGTGCCTGGGGTAGGGAAGGATGACTCTATCTCATTCCAGGCCTGCCTCCTCTGGCTCTTCCAAGCTGGCTGGTATTAATACCTGGTATTAACGCCTCCAGGCACTTCCTGCAGGACCACGGTGCCAGGTGCTGCAGATGCTGTTGAAGCCGCTGAGCATCCTGACCTTTACACTGGTGAGCTGTCCAGCTTTGCAGCCAGTACAGCTGAAAGGCTGTCTTTCTCCCTGAACCTTGGAGACTCTTTATGCCAGGGATCCTCAGTGTTGCCAACCCCCAAAGGTCAACAGCCAGAAGCACGAGATCAGCATAAGCCCCTAAGTTTCCTTTAATAAAGGAAATTTCTGGGGAGAATGAGGAAGGGTAATTTTTTCTATTTTGCATCCTGAGCCGTTTGTGTTTATTTTACCTCCCGTGGTACTTTTTCTGCTGCACTTGTGCTGGCTGAAAGCTCCCTTTTATTTTGTTTTGTTTGCATTTAATGTGAAAACTGAGCTTTTTGGGACAAAAAGCTGAAGCTTGGCCACAGGAACTGAGCCCTGGGCTGTGCCTGACTATGAAAGTCAGATGCCTTTGCTGGACATCTGGCTGCTTTAGCTACAGATAGCAGGGAAGAGCACTTTAATATTTATCCTGAGCTAAAAAAACAAGTAGAATGGAGAAAAATATACAAAGTAGGCCATGAAAACAGGGTTTGTGAACATCTGAGATCCGCTCCTAATTAATAGCAGTTCCCATCCCAGAAATCATACCATTCAGCAAAAGTTAATCATCTTTGCTCATACATACAATACACTTCAAGAGAGAATGAGTCACCCTCATTGAAATGTCTAATGTTATGAAATCCAGTGTGACTGATGTAACAGACACGGCTGAGCTCTCCAAATTGGCCGGCAGCAGCACGGCAGAGCAGGCTGTGTGTGAGCTGACTTCATTGAGCTCTGCTTGTTTGTACCCAGGATGGATTTTCCCTTTAGTTGCTAGAACAGACTCATGGCAAAGGACCCAAGAAGGATGTGGGAGGGCAGGTGAGTGGGGCAGGAGGGGCTGGCATTGCCAAGACCCTGTAGTCCTCACTTCCCACCATGGAGCTGCCTATCCCCACTCTTGGGAGCCCACAAAAGCACAGAGGCCCCGATCCTGCAAATATCTGGGCACCCACGTAATTCACAGCTCATTGAGGTGCCTGGGACCAGCACTTTAATAACATCACTCTGCATGCTTAACCATTCGCAGGCCTGGGGATTTATTCTTCCCTGCTTGGTTCAGAGAGGAATGTAGGTTGAATTCAGCATTAAGATTCTGCATTGATATCAGCTGTTCCCTCTTAAATTAAATATTATTACCTGCAAACATTTCCTTTTAGCACTGGGAGCCGTTTGCTTGGTGTACTTTGTTTAAATGTCACCATATGAATTACTGAAAGTAATTTAAATATTTAAAGATATATACTGCAAGTCTAATTTTATTTTGAAATCCCGAGCCAGGCTCGCAGCTGATGCAGCAGATAACAGCTCAGCTTGGCACCCCTGGTTCCTGGCCCAGTTCTTTAAATTAATAATTTGCATTTTCCAACACCTTTCACCCAACAAGTCTGGGCTCTGAGGTTTTTTTTTCTCCAGCCAGATTTTCTTCTCCCTTTGAGGCCCTGCAGCCCCTCTAGGATGGGTGTGAGTCCCTTGGAAGGTTTTCTCCCATCCACCCCGACCACCTTGGCTGCCCTTCAGGGGCATCTGCTCCATAGGGCAAACTCTGGGAGAGATAAGATCAGAAATGCCAGGGCCCCAGCAGAAGAGGCAGAATTGCTGTTGTATTTCTTGTTTTCCAACTAGAGAAGATCCCCCTCCCGACACAACCTTTTCATCTCTCGTTATCTTTATGAATAACTTAAAAAAAAGTACCATTTCTGGCACACTGGCCCTGCTGCTGAAGAGCTGTTCCACCTCCTTCACCCTCTGGGATGAAAACCTACAGGTAATGTTGGGGAGTAAATGAAAGGCTTTCCATGAGGAAATAAGCTAAAACAGTAAACAAAATTCTGATTCTGAAAAGCAAAACAGCTGAAGTTGTCACCAGGAAAACATGGTGATGAAACACTCTGGTCCTCAGAAATTACCCTACATGCTGTTGGAAAATACCTTCTGACTCAACCTGCTCAGTGTGTCTGGTGCCACTGTGCTAATAGCTTTTACTTGACCTGAATATCCCAGGTTTTCAAGGAAACAATCTTCCCCGTGAGAAATGTCACCACCAGAGCCAAGCCTTCCTGAGAAAAACCTGGGTTAGGCGGATGCTGGGATTTCTCCCACTCCTGGGAGCAGCCTACCCTGAGGAGCTGTGTTCCCACCACTAGGCAGCTGATCTGTGGGGCTGGGACAGGCTCTGCTCTGATCTCACACCTCTGCCACCACAGGTGGGACTCCTAATGCAAGGTCCAAGCTGCCTTTTAATCATGCTACAGGCATCTCCCTGGAACATTCCTCTTGCCTGCTGCTCCGCCTGCCCTTCTCCCTCCAGAGAGGAGTCTGGCTTCTTACGCAAAGCCGGTGACTCATTCCCCAGGATGTCTTTGCTTAAAAGTTGCCTGGTCACCTCTTTTCTGATCGCTGCTTCCTCGCTTGTCAAATCCTGAGTGAATGAACAGTGACACGCAGGCACAAAGCACGCAGGGGCTGAGATGGCACAAGCTGCTGGCAGGATCCCCCTTTCCTTGTGCCCTGTGTGCCCCCCGGGCAGTGTCCCTGCTCTGTTGTGGGCAGTGGTCAGAAGGGAAGCAACATTTATCTCCAAGCCTGTCCTTTTCTCCAAGCTCCACCACTCAAGCTATTAAATGCCCTGAGCTCTCCCTGCTCCCCTGGCTTTGTGCATTTTTTTTAGGGTTGTGCTGCCATGAAGAGGGACCCTGATGGGCAAAGAGGAGCTTCATGAAGTGTAACAAGGGGAAGTATGAACTCCTGCCCACTCACCAGTACACACTGGGGACCAACTGGCTGGAAAAGAACTTTTCAGGTAAAGACCTGGGGGGTCCTGGGGGACAACGAGCTGACCATGAGCCAGAGGTGCATTCTGGCCTGGATTAAGAAGAGTGTTGTCAGCGGGCCAAGGGAGAAGAAGGAAGGAGGTTTTGATTCATCCTTTGTGACCAAGTACTGCTGCCACTGGTGGAAACAGGACTGGCACCTGTGAGTGTTTCAGATATTTCTTGCCAACTCTTAGGTCCAGCAAAGTGTTGCATGAAGAAACTTTAACCCCATTTCAAGGACTGGGAAGAAGGACACAGAGGGAAGGGATCTCGCCAGTGTCACATCATTAAGCCAATGGTGTGTTGGGAAGGCACCAGACACTTCCATGAGACCTGGTTCAGTTCCCTCTGTACTGGGTCATGTTCTTGCGGATCATAGATGTGTATCCAAGAGCTGTGAGTGTATCCAAGAGGGTCAAACTGGCTGGACCAGTGATCGACAGGGATTGCTGAATGAGTTCACAGAAAATTGGAACATTGTTAAATACATTAAACAAACAAACAAACAAAAAAAGGCAAATCAAAAAGAAATTGACTCAAGAGACGCTTTGTGTTCAAAATAAAGCCTTGTTTCCTGGAAACTAAACTTTTTTGGGAAAAGGAGTGGGGTTCAGCTGAACATTACTGACTCTGGGAGGAAATCAGAAGTTGTTTTCCTGTGGTCCAAAAGAGGAACCAACCCCTTGCTCCCGAAACGCTTCACGGAAATGGCTTCTTGGGGTTTGTTCAGTTTTATTTTAATTGCAGTGAGGAGTTTGAAAACCAGAGGATTTAGTGCAAGGAAAAAGCCCTCATGAACTGGAGCATCTTCACAGATGACCAGGAGAACTTCTCCATGAAAAAGCAGTGCTACCACAGCACAGGTGGTGAGAGCTCAAAGCAGGGCAGGAGCCTGTCCATTCCTGGCCACCAAATACACCCAAACCAGAAGAACTACATGAATGAAAAGCAGTGTTCTGGGGGGACACACAGGGGCTGGGAGACCCACCCTGTTCATTGGAATGAAAGGATACGAGCAATAATTGACTTTAAAGCTGCCCATGGTGAGAAGCAGCTGCACAGTGCAACCTGGTCCCCCAGGATCTGTGTTGGCTGAGGGCTCAACTGGTGCACTTTGGAGCTTCGCTGATAGCTGGGGATGTGGGGCACTGCCACGGTGCTGAGGCTGCCTCTTATCTGCCATGGGGTAAATCCCAGGCAGTGCTGCCAAAGCCACCAGGACTGCCCCAGCTCCACACAGCTGGGCTGAGGTGGGATGCCTCACCCCTTCAGCAGTGGGAAGAAGTCCTGGCAGGGTTTGCATTTCAGAGGAGTACGCAGAAACCCAGGTACCTCCCAGAACCAGGCTGAGGAGCAGTGACCACCCAGCTCCGTGTCGGGGGAAGCCTGTATTTGGTGACCCTGCTTGAAATCAGACCCAGCAACACAGTGAGGAGGGAGAATGCAAAGACTGGTGAGCCAAAGCCTGGTAAAGTCATCATGTCTCCTCTCAGGTTCTCTCACTTTCTCCCACCAGAGGGACAGGCTGGGTGCTGGAGAGGCCAAGCAGGACCTTTGCTGGGAGACTCCACACTCCCTGCACCCAGCCCAGGTCTTCATCATCCAGCTGCTTCCACTGCCCCAAGACACCATCCCAGCAGGTAGAGACAGGCAAGGGACACAAAGCTCATCCCCCAGGCACGTAGGGGGGAAGTTGGGTTGGGAACACAGAGCTGGATGCAGCCTGCGCCCTCCCTGCTCGTTGACAGACCTTCCTGGTGGGTGGCGAAGCTGCTTTCACAATGGTTTCCTGTGAAAAGCCTGCACCAGGAAGCTCCCCACTTAGGCTCCTTGGAAAAAAAAAAAAATTTCTCTGCAGGAAATTGCTTCTTGAAAAACAGCCTGGCCGCCTGGGAGAAGCTGATGAGGAACTGACATGTGTGCGGGGAGGGCGGGCAAGGATCCTGAATCCACGGAGCCCAGACAGCACCAACAGGGCCTGCACTCCATGTTTTGGGCAATCCTGCTCTTGCCTGGCTCTTTTCTAAGAAGGAAGGGGCTTTTTGGCCTGCAAAAGGAGGAGTGATTATAAATGAGGTATGTAGGTGTGTATTCAACTCCACGCTGTGCAGTCTGCGTCCAGTACATGCCCGAGATGGACTTGAGAGGAGATGTTATTGTTTTTTAAGTCACATAAATATCCTGTCCTGCTCCATCACTGCAGAGACAGACTCTGGAGGGCCTAATGCTAAAGGGAGCATCAGTGCTGCCAGCTCCTCTGGTCCTCTGCAGGGGAGGAATTCGTAAGGGTGGTGTCACACGGCTACCAGACCTGCTCATTTAAACCTCATTGATAAAAGGATAAATAATCTTAAATATTCTCCAGAGTTCTTCCTCTTGAAAGAGCCTGGAGCCCAGGAAGCAGAAGCTGGGAAAGGAAGTGGTTGTTGCTCAAGGATGTTTTCCCAGTTTAATTAGATTGGGGCTGCCCTCCCTTGATGTCAGAACCCTTGGAGGCTCTTGGCTTCTGCTGTAACATGAGCCCCCTTTCTCTCCTGGGTTTCGTAGAAAGCATGGAGACCTCATGAGTTTTCGTGTAACCAGCTATTCCATAGAAAGCATTGTGAGAAAAGCTGGGCCAATATTTCCCAGAAAAATCACTTTTGGCTTTACAGATTGGATTTTTTGCATGAAGGTGGAAGCACACCCTGTAATATAAAAATTCAGGGATTTCCTCAAACCCTGAAGATGGAGCCAGACTTTTCTTAAGTGCCCAAGGGAGAGCAATGGGAACAAATTGAAGCATGGGAAATGACAGTTCACTTTTTCTCTGTGAGGGTGGTCAAATACTGCATCAGGTTGCCCAGAGAAGTTGTGAGGTGTCCGTTATTTGGAGATACTGGGATACCCAGCTGGGATGAGGCACCTGCTCTGACAGGCACTGCTGTGAGACATGGGCTGGACTGGACACTCCTCAGAGGGATCCCCAGCCTCAGCCCCTCTGGGCTGCTGTGACCCCTGTGAGATGACAACAGCCCCTGGCTGCCCAGACACTGCACGTGCCCTCTGGCTTTTGCACAGGAGGGGTTGGTTTGCTTCTTCTGCAGGAACATGCCAGAGAACAATTTAGGTGTCTTTGGAGCAGAATTCAGTGACACATTGACTTGAAAGGCTCCAGCTGTGCAGCAGAAGTGCATCTCAGATTGGCGAATGTTGTCTTTAATAGAGAAAAAAAAGGCACCACCCCAGGACCTGGAGATGCCAGTTCCACACGCTTGTGGCTGCCTTGCGCTTCACAAGAGGCTCCATGAAGGTTTCTCCTTGTGGGGGTTCTTTCCCAGCCTTCATCCCTCTGCTTTACCAGGGCAGCAGGGCAGAAGGTCTTTGCCAAGGCTCAGCACCCTCACAGGATGGAGCCTGATGGAGACTTTGCCCTGAAGTGGGGCTGCGTTGGGAAGGGTGAATGTGTTCCCATGGCTGAGTTGGATGCCTGCGGTGTCAGAGCTGCTGCTCCACAGGGCTGGGTTGCTGCAGGCGGGAGACTTGGACCCTGCTGCCGAGGGTTTGTGGGTGAAGGTCTTCGCCAGGCCAAAGTCATCTGACACTTTTCCCGGGGGTGGGTGAAGTTAATGAGTCCAGATTAGGCAGTGCGGAGGCTGGGGAGCTGGATTTCTGCTGAATATATATGAAGGCAAATGTAAATTCTAAACTTTCTAGGGAGTATTTTTACCCTGGCTCAGTGTTAACATTGATAAAAATAGTCACAAATTAGTGCAAGAGTAGAAAGTAAAATTGGGGCTTTTTTTTTTTTTCCCCTGTTAAAACCATGCATCTGTTTCTCTACCAGGAGTTAACCTCTTACATGCATTAATGAAACATGGGGTAAACCATCAACAAGTGCCCTCTCCTGACAAAATAACTCCTACTTCAGTTCAGTAATTAGGAAGAAAAGCTGAAGTTAAACAAAAAGTCTTTTTTTTTTTTTTTAAGATGGAAAAATGTGATTCAGTCCTAGAAATTCCACACTGCAAGAGGATGTTAACATCACTCCAGCCCACCTGCCTAGTTCCCTAGCACCCAAACGCTTGCAAAGGTGATGGGAGGTACCAGCCCCATTCTGCAGATGGGAAGAGTGCAGTACAGAAAATTGTGATTTCACTCAGCTTCACAGAGTGAAGGAGGAGCTGCCCTGGGAGCCCACATTACCTGAGCGAATTCCCAGCTGAAATTCTGCTCACACAACACTGCTTTGAGCTGCCAGTCCAACATTAAACTTCCAGGAAGGAGCTTCCTCTCTTGGTACTGATTGATATTTGACCACAGGCACTTGAGACAGGTGAAGACTCCTGTTAGAAGGTGCTTAGTAGCTTTATGGATTGATATCTGGGCCACAAATCATACCTGATACCTCTTGTTAGATGTAGCAAACAGCTGAATGAGCAGTGAGAAGGTAAGTCCTGGGAAGGTTTAGCTGCTACAGCCCAGATTTGTTGTGGGAGAGGCTGCTTTCACAGCTGAAACTGGAAGGAAAATCCTTTTGGGGTGCAGTGTTGTGGAGAAAGTGCATGTTAAAAAGAAAGAAAAGCTTTTCAGGGGTTCATTTTTAAGAAGAAAATGTATGTTAACTTCTGACCAGCTTCTAGTTAGCTATACTCTTCAAATCCTTGGGAACCCCAGCCCTCACCTAAGCTGTAGGTACCCCATTTTGGGGGGGAGGGGTCCCCTTGGGTCTGACACCTTCTGCCCTTTACTCATATTTTGGCTCCTCCCTTGGCTCAAAGTAGCTCAGAGTAAGGTCTGTCACATCCTTGGGAGCGATGCCACCACAGGGGGTGTCAGGGCCTGGCTTTGGGCAGACATCTGCTAACAGTGCACTTACCTTGTGTTCTGCCATGACTCATGGTCTTTGTTTCTACAACATCAAAACACGGCCTGTGGGCTCTGCGGTCAGAGAACCTGGGAAAGGAGAGGTGGTGGTGTTGGAAATGAGGAACCTGAGATGGTACCTGCGTTGGCATCACGGGGAGATGGGGACAGATGAAGAAAAAAGCAGTCTGAATCCAAGCCAGCAAGATGTGGCTGTGCTGTGCTGGGCATCAAGTAGAAAGTCTGTTGGAGGAGAGAGTCTTTGCACAGCAGAAAAGCAACCAGAAAGATGCACACAACCCATATTAGAAACCCAGGGCCAGTTGTGGTGGCACAAAACGGAGATGATGGCATTCCCCAGGCTCCCCAGGAAAGTGGCCATGGCACCAAGCCTGCAAGAGCTCAAAAAGCATTTGACCAGTGCTCTTAGACACATGGTGGGATTCTTGGGATGCTCCTGTGAAGGACTAGGAGTTGGACTCGATGATCCTTGTGGGTCCCTTGCAACTCAGGATATACTATGATTCTATGCGTCCACATGTAGAGGGGTTATTGCTTTGTGCTGTCCTTGTCACAAGCACTTGGGACTCTTTGGAGCTGAGGGGAAAGCTGCCCATTTCTGGACATGTGCTGATCTTCTGCCTGTCACTAAAGCCTCCTACAGGGTGAGGCAAACATCATCAAGATCCCTGAGTCCCTGTCAGCCCCGCTGGGCTGAAGGAGGTGCTGGTGCACCTGACCCCAGCCTGTGTGCTATGTTTTGGGGAACCTTGCAGGGTAGAGGTCCCTTCTTCCTGGGAGGGCATTTGAGGGAATGCCCAGAGATCTCTTCTCTGACGGGAGAACACCCCCGCTGGATGTCAGCCCCCGGAGGATGCAGAACCTGGCAGGATGGTCCCTTCGGCTTTGGCTGAGGCGCACTTTGGAGCGGCTGACTCCAGAGGGCAGCACGGCGACGGGCTGGCACCGACCGCTGCCCGTCCCCGCCGCCGGCCGCGCTGCCCGCACTCCCCGTGCCTGCTGCGGGCTTGCAGCGGGGACGCGCCAGCATGACCCCTACCCCTGAGGGCCCGGAGAAGGGAGAAGCGAGGTGAAGCTCTTCCAATGTCCCTCAGCTCCTGGCTGGGCAGGCGGAAGATGTCACACAGGCGTTAAGTGACGGTTTTTAACTCTCGCCCTCGTCAGGGCGAAATCTGGTCTTGCCTCTGCAGGTGATGTGCCTGGAGCCTGTCCCGAAACTTCCGTGGTTGCTGATGCGACCGCAGAGTGGAGGTGAAACGTTTCTCCTCTGGTTTCACAGGACCGCACGCCGGCGGTCACACCTGCCTCCCTCGCACCACCAAAAACGAGCCCCCGTAAGATTTCTGGGCTGTTTTCAGCACAACAAGGACTTTAGACCCAGATTTAAGTTCTTTGCACAACCCGCTGATGTTCCCCTTGTGAATTGAAGGTGCTTTGATAAACATTCTGAAAGGTCAGCTATTTTCACTGTGCCTGTGGCTTGCATAAGAACCTCAACATCCTCTGCTGCGAGAGCAGCGTTAGGAACTTCCTACTGCCACACTGAATCACAATAGCTTCCCACAGCAACCAGTGGTAAAAATAAACTGGGCAAGGGGAAGTGGACAGCTTCTGCTGTTCCGCTTTCTCTGGCACACTTGAGTCACACAAAAAAGGCAATGTAGAACAAGGCGTTTATTTTGCTGATGCCAATGAAATCCACGAGCGGTTCAGAGTGTGGCCCCCCTGAAATCACAGAGTGTTTAGCAATGAGATGCTCACTGTGCTCAAAGTTAAGCATGTGTTCAAGTGCTGTCTTGAGTCGGTATTTTCATTAGAATCCGGATTTAAGAATTAGACTAAAAGGAGGCAGGACCCCAGCACAGCCGAGTGCTGCCTTTGTACTAAAGACATGGGAATACAGCCTGCTTGGGATATTTGATGTCTTGAGGGTATATAAAAGACCACTGAGGAGACAGTGGCTCTGTAATGGTTCCAGAATGGCTTTAAGAAGAGCAGATTTTGACTGGATAAAATGCATCTTCAAATACAATTCAATTTGAAATTTTGCCTTGAGGCAACATCATTTGGACAGCACTGTTTTAAATGATATTACAACTAAGACTCAGTGTGTGTGCACGTGTTTGTTTGTGTGAGGGGGAGTGTTTTAAGAGCAATATCTTTCCTGTTACACAAGGTACAGCCCAGATCTTGACATTCAGCCAGCTGGGAAAAAACCCTGTTGAGACCTAGTCAGGTCGCTAAGCCTGAGAATCTGCTGGTGAGACAGATCCTGACTCTTCACTTCGTAACAGTGTTGGCTAAGAAAGTTTACAGTAAGTTGCTAAAGATATGAAAATTTAGGGGGAAGAAAGGAATGGCTCATCTGTCCCAGACCAGGGAGAAGGAAGAGTTCCCCCTCCCCACTCATGCCCACGGGAATTTGAGAGCAAGGGCTTGTAGGATAACCAGGCGACAAAGGACCACAGGAGGGCTCCAGTCAAACCTCCTGCTGAAAGCTGGGTCAGCCCTGAGGTCAGACCAGGTTACTTGGGGATGTGCCGAGCTGGAACTCGGCATGGATGGAGATTGCACAACCTCTCTGAGCAACCCACCAGTGTTTGACTGTCTGCATAGTGAAAATAGACTGCAGTAGAGTGGCTCATACAGGACCACGTTTTTAATGTCATCCTGCTCATTA
The DNA here is from genome assembly GCA_013396775.1 of Cephalopterus ornatus. Lineage (NCBI taxonomy): Eukaryota > Metazoa > Chordata > Aves > Passeriformes > Cotingidae > Cephalopterus > Cephalopterus ornatus. The sequence continues at coordinate 185,260 of VZRE01002008.1, forward strand.
AAAAGAGAAAGATCAAATCTATTTTGTAACAGGAACAGTTTGTGTGGGGCACAGAAAACTTCTGCTACCAGAGGACTGATTCACATGAGAAGGCATGTAAAAAGATGGAAGGAAACCAAAGGATGACTCTAGTTACATTCCTGTCCTGAAATTTTAGTGCTGCAGCACAGAAGGTTTGTATTCATAGTAGTGGATACCAGTAGGGAAGATAGTCTAAAAATAAACAGGGATGAACGGATAAAATAATATACTTTCGGATAAAATAATCTGTTTTGAAGCTCATCCAGAGAACGAAAGGGAGTGCGGAAGCTTAATGAGTCCCAGTGGGTTTTATTTCGGAACTGTGCGCCGCTGTCAAAGACCGAGGCAGAGCGCGGCACGACCCACTCAAAACCCACGAGGGCCTTCCACGCCCGCCGGCCCGTGGACCGGGTCACCTCGGTCTCCGAAGTTCTCATTAAACTCCATCCCGCAGTGCCGCGGAGGTGAGCGCGGGCAGCCCCGGCGGGACGGGCCGTGCCCGGCGGCGGCACCCCCGCGGCCCC
>VZRE01002008.1:187028-355147 GCA_013396775.1 Cephalopterus ornatus
CACAAAATGGTCGCAGGCTGGAAGCAGCCGGGAGCGTCCCGCTTCTTCTTGCGTCGCCTCCCCGACAGCGGCGGGAGAAGCCCCCCAGCCCCGCCGCCGGGACGGCCCCTCCAGCGCTGCCCCGTCCCAAGCCGACCCCGGCCGGGCAGTGGCGGGGAGCCCGTCGCCTGCGCTCCCCCGAGAGAACCTTTTCGAGGTTCCCCTCCGGAAGGGATGGCCGGATTTTGGGAGGCCCAGGAGAGCCCTCTCGTATTATTTTACCTCTCCCCCATCTCCGAAAAGCCAGCGCTTGGGTTTTCCTCCTCTTTCCCAGGCAATGCCGGCGGGTCTCGAAGGGGGCAGCTCGGCTTCTCCCCCGGGGCAGGGCGATGGGGAGCGGGGAGCTGCGCTGCGGAGGAGCCGAGCTCCGCACATACTCCTTCCTGAGGACTGGCCGTGGTTTGGGGACTTCGTGTTTGGTTTGGGTTTCTTTTTTTGGGCATTTGGAAGGATCTCAGCGGGCTGAGCGGAGACCGCAGCTGCGCTGCTGGGACCCTTCTCCCATCCTCCCAGTGCTCCCAGTCCGGTCGCTGGGTGGCGGGTTTGAGGCAGGAATAACAGGAGAGCGGAGGAGTGTGTGTGTGTGGTGGGGGGGGAGGGTGGTCAAGAAAGTTGCCACTTGCGGCTCTTTAAAAAACACTGCTGCTCCTTGATAGACTCTTTTTGGCGAGCCGGGGGAGCTCCTGGTAACGGGTTGGGGTAGCAGGGGAACAGGTATTTGAGGACTAGCTCATAGGGCTGCGCTGCCCTGCCCGCACAAGCCTCCTTTAAAAGTATGGAGAGGTGGCAAGCACAGGGATTGATCTCGTTCACCCCTCGACCCTCCGATCCCTGCCCGTGCCACTGGGCGAGTCCCCCGTTCCATCATCCCATCCCCGTTTGGGGTTTCCCATGGGCTCCGTTGATCCCTCGCTTTGTATTCCTGTTTCTCTTCTCGTCGTTCCTCATCCTTAGGCAGGAAGGAGCGGCTTTGAAGTTACTCCTAAGCTCTCCCCGATGGGCAGGGGAGGAGCTGAGCCCCTTTCTCTGCCTTTTTCCGGGAGCCTCAGTGGGAAATGTTTCCAATTAAAATTCCAAAATGGCTCCTCGGCGCTGTCTGGCGGCGCGGGGGGAGGAAGAGGGCGAGGACGAGCCTTTTTCATGAATGGATGTGGCAGGAGCTGTCTGTCCTGCTCAGTGACCCCGCCACAACCGCCGAACCCGCTAACGAAGTTTCCAGGAGCCTTTTCTAATTAAACCATTTGTCAGTGTCAGATCCCGATGGCTGAGCTCCGGTTTAATATTGCCTGGAAAGGAGGTAGATCGGTGGGGTTTTTGCTTCCCTACCTCTGCCTTCCTTCCCAAGCTGCTGAGCCGAGGAGCCAGAGAAAAGGACTTAGGGGCAGATATGTAGGGTGCCATCCCTCTGCACTCCTGATGTGGTTTGCGTGAAGATCAAACCTGTGACACTGCCCTGTTGCCAAACGTGTTTGTTGTGATAAAATAGGTGTGAGGATCACTCTTTGGCAAAACTTTAGGGTCTTTTTTTCTGCTTGAAGATGTATTATTTCATTGGGGTTTGGCAGTTGTCCTCGATTTTTTTATTTATTTTTTTTTCCCCGGACATAGGCTTTTGTGCTTTCCTATCTAGGTGGCATAATAGCTCTTGCCTACACTGCCCCAGACCCATATTTTTGAGGAGCTAAACAAGGCGAGATTGTCTTTTGACACTGATTTTGTTTTTGAATGTTTGTTTTGTTTGTGGTTGAGATTTGGCCCGTACTTATCACCAGCAATATCAAACTTTGTAAGAAACACACTTTGGTTTCTTGGGACCTGTTTGCTCAGTAGCGGTTTGCCCAGGGAAGATGAGGGAGCAGGGGAATGCCTTTCTTGGTGTGAAGTTGAAGGGATACCAACTTTTTGCTGGCAAAAACTTTCAGAGTAACATGCACATGTGTACAGGTAGAAGAACTTCCCATTCTGAAGAATAAAACATCTTTTTCTTTCTGTTTCTCCCCTTCCCTCTCTCCTTTCCCTCTTCCTAGGTGGCTTTAACAAGTTTCAGACTGAATATTCTGAGCACTGCGAGACAAACCTTGACAGCTCCTCACCCAGCAACTCTCCCCCAGCATCAGTCCTTGGCTTGGGAGGGCTGCGGATAAGTTCCGACTGCTCAGATGGCGAATCCGACAGGGAACCCAGCAGTGCCACAGAGTCGGACGGGAGTCCCATCCCTAACAATCAGCCTGCCTTTCCAGTCCAGATCCTACCTTACCTGTACCTGGGCTGTGCCAAAGATTCTACCAACTTGGACGTCCTGGGCAAATACGGCATTAAATACATCCTGAATGTGACTCCTAACCTGCCAAACATGTTTGAGCATGACGGGGAGTTCAAGTACAAGCAGATCCCCATCTCAGATCACTGGAGCCAGAACCTCTCACAGTTCTTTCCCGAGGCCATCGCTTTCATTGGTAGGTACTTGGCAAAACATCTCTTTTCACACTCACCGCTTGGGAATGTGGTGTGCCGCTTCCCAGGGCTGTTGCTCATCCCCAGCCTCACCTCTCCGGGGCACGGCATCGGCACCAGCACCAGCTTAGCCGTTGAGTGTCGTGCTGCCGAGGTGGCACTTCTGGTGCGTGTCACCCTGGCTGGGTTCAGGGATGCCTCCCCTGCCAAAATTCAGCCCTCTTGCAGCACCTCAGCTGAGTTACCTGCAAGTGGCCGGACCAGCCCTGCTGCCTCTTGCCCTTGTTTGGGGATTTCCATTTGAGTGAAATGGCCAAATCCAGGCACTGGGGAGCTCATTTGCCTGCTTTGCTTGGAGGAATGAGTGTTGATGGGAGTTGCATTAATGTGACTGGTGCCAGCGATTCCTTAGCCCCAAGTGTGGTTAAAAGTGTGTGTGTGTTCTCCCAAGGGGATTTGCTAGTCTCGTTGGGATCTTGCTGTAAATCACCCTAGCATAACTAACTCCTTGTATGGATACTTCTCCTAAGGTAAGTGTCAACACAATGAGTTAGTGATTATAATTGTACTGCAGAGCTCAGATAGAAAAGCTGCTTGGTAGACAGCCCCTGTGACAGCTTTGGCTGGTGAGGGGGGGTGGTACAAGGAGGCAGATCTCTTCTCTCAGGCTGGCCTTGACTTTTAAAATTGCTTCTTATTCTCTGGGAAGTGTGTGTCAGGCTGATCTACTTCCAACCTGACCTGTGCTGTTTGCTTGTGACGGTCATTGGTCTAATCAGTTTTGTTTAATGGGGGTGAATGGCACAGGTAGTAATACCCCTGTTAACTATTAAAAGCCCCATGGATTCATATCTGATTAAAAGGACTGGTATAGATAAAGGAGAAGGGGGACCATTACTTTCAGACTGAAACCTGTGCGGCCCATTTCAGTGCTGCTTTGTTGCCCCAGTTTCAGACCCCTGTGCTTGTGCTTGCTGTGCTGTAAGGCCTGAAATGGGGCAGAGCAGCGGTAGATCCTTGGCTGCTCTTCAGCCTTTGGAAGTGCTGGTTCTCACATGCTCTCCTTTGCCCCCAGCTTCTGACCTCTAGTAACATGGTTGTGGTCAGAAGCAGCTGCTTCAGTGTGGCAACAGTGACCCGTCTGATGTCCCATCCACACTTCCTGCACTGAGCGTGGTGTGAAACGTCAGGGGTGAGGTACCTGGTTCCTGCTGACATGTGGCATTTGGGATCCTTCTGCACCAGTCAGTCAATCCATGAGCACCAAGCTTGTGCTTTCCAGTTAATGACAGGAAATGGAGAATTACCTCACTCTAAAACCAAACACCAAGAAATGCTGTGCAGGTCAGATGAAAGGCAAAAATGTCTGGAAAAACGTTGAATGGGAGAGCCTGTGGGGAGGGCTGGGTACACTGGGGGGTGATTGCCCACCATCCTGGAAATTTTTGCTTGGTTTTGGAGGCTGAGCAGAAAATCTGTTGTGGCTTGAGTCTGGGTTTTGTTTTGCCTGCATCTTCCTTGCGCTTCCCTGCACTTGTGGTGCCAGTGTCTCTTACCTCCGGCTTCGCCCGAGGATCCTCTTTCTCCTTTCACCTTCTCCATCCCCACCAAGGTCTCAGTCAAATGACTGACTTCAAATAGGGCTGCCCAGAAGTAAGCAGTGCTGGGTACTTGCGTGCATTCAGTGCTCTCAGTGGCGTGTCCCTCTTTCAGCACTAAGATGTCAATTCATAAAGGGATCACGCTGTTCCGGCTGTGCGAGAGACAATGAGTGTGTGTGTGCTTTTCAGTCGGTGGCAAGGGAGGGGAAATTTTGTCGCTGTTCTCTCGCCATTTTTTGGTCCAGCCTGCATTCCTGCTTCCCGCTACCATTCATCCTGAGTGTCTCCTCCAGCACAAGCGCTTGTTTGTAGTGAAGTGCATTTCTGTCGATCCTAAAGAAGGATTTCACAATAAGGGAAGTTCCTGCACTTCAGACTCTTGCTTAATTTGGCATCGACTACATTCATGTAACTTTCTAGTGAAAGGAGAACAAGAACAGCAGAAGAGGATAATAGCTCATGTGCTGCTGGGCTGCAGCCTTGCACTGAGTGCACAGCCTTCTCCAGTTAGTTGGTGCTGAGGTGGGTGTGCTGTGCCCAACCACCAGTGTCTCCCTGGAGCTGTTGTCTCCAGCTCTCTCTGCCTCCTGTGGGTTACTCCAGCTCTCTGAATAGAGGACACCAGTGTTACCTAGGCGAGGGGTGTGTTGCTAGACTTGATTCAAGGCACGTGAGATGCTTGGCCTTGTTGGGGATGTGCAGCTTTGCCATGCTAAACAATAGATATTCCTGAGTGGGAATATGTTGGGAGCCCTGTGGGGAGAGATGTGGGTGTCAAAGGGACATGAGATGGGGTCAGTAGGAGCAGGGGATCCAGTTCTGGCAGTCATCCTGGTCCTAGGAGCTTGCAGCTGCCACCTGGCCATGCTCCAAAGCCATGTGTTTTTGGTGCAGAATAATAGACTCCCCCTTCCCCTTGTCTTGTTTCAGATGAGGCCCGTTCCAAGAAGTGTGGGATCCTTGTTCACTGCCTCGCTGGCATCAGCCGGTCCGTAACAGTCACTGTCGCCTACTTGATGCAAAAACTCAACTTGTCGCTGAACGATGCCTATGACTTTGTGAAAAGGAAAAAATCCAACATTTCCCCGAACTTTAACTTCATGGGCCAACTCCTGGACTTTGAGAGGACTCTGGGACTCAACAGCCCTTGTGACAACCGCTCGCCCAGTGAACAGCTCTACTTCACGACCCCCACCAACCACAACCTGTTTCAGCTGAACACGCTGGAGTCCACATGAAGAGGACACTGGTCGGGAACTTGAGCATCGAATCGCTTCTCTTGAGCATTTCAACTCTTATGAAAATATCTGTCTTGCCAGGCGGCTCTGGAAGGAGTAGCTTCTCTGGGCAGAGGTGCCTGATCGCTGCTTTAGGAAGGCTAATGCCGTTCACTAGTATCCTGATCCAAGTGGTTCCAAGAGGTAGTGTTTTTACAGGGGGTTATTTAATACGGGCGATGTTACAGCATTTTGAACGCAGCTGTCACTGGCAATAACCGCTTTCCTGGGTGCATTAGGACTGTCAGAACACGCACACGTGTGAAGAGCTACCAGGGGTTAGCTTGCTGTGGAAAACGAGGAGATTTATGCACTTGGAAACCGTGAACAAAAGGTGTTGGGCCAAGACTGTTTTAAAACCCAAGTTTACTTTTTTTGATTTAAAAAAAACAAACAGAAAAAAAAGGTAGATCTTACTCGAGCTTTGGGTTCAAACTCTTTTTAAATATGTAAGTTCCTGACTGTTTGTACAGACGAGGTTGCAAAACCAGTATTTTATTCTGTCTCTTGTTTGATCATTTATTTTTTTTTTTTAATCAAATGTTTATATTGACCAAATGCATTTTGCACACTTTGTGAAGCCTTGGTATGTCCTGGCATATTACTGGGTACTCCAGAGAGAAATACATGCTGCTGCTGTTGTTGTTAGCATCTGGTAGGAAGCTTTGTTATGTGTGAAGGCCAGTTGGGCTTTAAACGCAACCCCTTCACCACTCCTGCACTCACAATCACAAACTCTGCACTGATTCAGCCAAGGTGACTAAGCCGCAAGCTTTTTTTTTTTTCTTTTTAATGCCACCCCTGCCAAAAAACACTGTTTGCTATTGCCAGAGGTAAAACTCTTGTAGCCTCCAGAGTTGGTAGAAGCATGTCTGAGCCCAGCTTCATTCTCTGCTGCCTGTTGACTGACTTAACGTCATCCAGCTGGCCTGAAACCATCCCAGCTTCCCGAGCACTGAAGGTAGTTGCGATGCTGGCGTTTCTTGTGCACACTCGATTCTTTCCCACGTGTGCGGGGTGGAGGGGGAACGCAGCGAGCGCCTGGAGCAGAGCCAGGATTGCCTAGTGGGACGGGACTGAATCGTCACGCACGGAGCGTGTGAGGGGCGTGAAGAGATGTGGAAGTGAGGAGGAGAGCATTGTAACAGAGAATTTTTATATATATATATATATGAATATATATATTAACTGGCAAATTCTGAGATGATTGGAGCTTTCAACAGAGGTTCTGATTATTTTTTTTTTTCCTTCTTCCTCTTTCGAATAACTTTATGCCGTGCCTTCTATTCTGAGAAGACTTGTATGTATTTCTGGCTAGTGTTTGGCAAACTCCTTATTCCAAGCTGGGAGGGGAGGAAGTGGTAATAATTTCTGGGAGGAGGGCAGAACGGATTTGGAGATTTCTTTATTGGCTGCAATGTAGTCCCTCCTTTCTCCCCCCTCCCTGTCCACTTTAACTCTCATGTAACTGAAAGAAAAAAAAAAAGCCACGGATTTTTTCTAAATATCCAGTTTTTTGTACTTTTTTCAAGAAAATGAAAAAAAAAATTAAAAAAATCTCCATCTGGAGGAATGTTTGACGCTGTCACATCCTGAAACTGTTCTTTTTGTTACAAGATGTTATCAGAATGTTGGAATGAGCTTCTGTTTCTTGTTTTCTGGTTGTTTTTTGTTTGTTTGTTTGTTGGGTTTTGTTTGCCACAATGTTGGGATCGTGGGTCATTGGAAGGGAGAATGGGCGTACGGTTGCGAGTGAGAAAATTGAGAATATCCTAATTGCATCTTACCTCATGGAGGAATTTATTTTTTCAGGGATTTTTTGACAGTGCATCTGTATTGCATTACAGCTAAGCTGGTTTGTAAAGGCTTCCCGTGCTGTTAGTGGTCTTTCTTCTTTAAAGGAAAAAAATAAGATGCATCTTTCTGATTAGTACAAATGAGAGCTTGTTAGTGAGGAATGGTTCTGATTTCTGAGTTATGAAGGAAAATTAGTGACCCTATATATACTGATCCAATATTGGGACTTTGTTTATATTGCAAATAAATATTATTTTTTCTTTAAAAATGATGTTTGTGTCAGATGCTTGTCTAGCCTCTGCCCATATAAGGGCACAGTGCTCTTATCCGTTTTTTATGGTCAATTAGTATTCTTCTGTGACCATGAAGAGCATTTGCTGGGCAGTGTTCAAGTGTGGTGTTTGGTTTCATGCACAGCTTAATTTTTAAGACCTGTGGTAAAATGGAGAGGGGGAGGTGGGAGAGCGAGGAGAGGGATAAGGGGTATTGGATAAACCAGAGAACAAAGAACAGCTTGAGAATGGGACTGGCTTTGACCCCAGCCATTCCTCTGCGCCAAAAATAAATAGATAACTAAAGACACTTTTGTTTGCTGTTTAAGCGTGGCCTACAAAGGCATGGCAAGGCCTTGCCCACAACTGTTGTGTTAGCAGACTGTATTTTGGTAGGAAAGCAAGAGTCATGGCCTTGCGGGCAGCCGCCTCATGACTTATCCTGGGTCTCCTGGAGAGCAGGAGCCCCCTCCTGCATCCTTGGGGGAAAAGGGGTGCAGTGTGGGTTGCACATGGGCTTTGCTGTCCCCCTGTGCTCCCCAGGTGCAGTTTATGGGAAATCTGGAGAGGCTGATGAGGATGTTTTAGGGTGAAATGTGGCTCTGAGTGCAGCCCAGCTAAGGGAGCTATGGCTCCCCACGACTCTGCTTGTAGCTGGGTAGGGCTGGGTTCCTCCCTTCCCCAGCATTCCTTGTTTTAAGCTAAATGGCAAGAAATTAAACGGCTATCTATTCAGTTGTTCAGTTCCTCAAAGTGAGTGTATGTGTCACCTTGTTCTTTTAATCCTAGGGCCTGAACACCAAAGACAGGTAGCTTAATTCCAGAAGCAGCTCAGGCTGGTGAATGCAGAGGGGAGGTAGAGGCTGAAGCAGGAGCCAAGGGAGTGTGTGTGTGCGCGTGTGTGTGTGTGCATGAGTTTGTTTACTCCTTAACTGCATGATGGGAATCTATATATCGATTTAGAGGTCTGTCTGTGGCTAAACAAATGAAAATCTACCTGATATGCAGGGAAAAGAAGACCTCTAGGTTTTACCTTGTAATTACATGGTAGAATACCTCTTGAGGAAGACAGGAAACCATGCTGGAGGCTGTGCACTGGAGTGCAGAATAGCTTGTCAGGTGTATGGCTATATTTGCTTCCATCTAATTTCCTCTTAGGATTTTCTGCTAAGGTGTGGAGTAGGATATTAGCAGTTAACATTAGCTCTGTAAGCTCATTTGTGTGGTAGCTGAGTTGTGGCTGGCTGGAACAGCACAGCTGCTGTTCTGCCATGGCTTTGGAGGAAGGGATGGTGTGCAGGCAGCTGCCAGGCTGCTCCTCTGGCAGCTCCCTTGGGTACCTGATCCTGGGAGATGCAAGTCTACTGTGAGTGTCCCAGCACCACTGCACTCAAAAGCCCTGTGGCTAAAGGAAGGAGATGACTTGTCTGAAAGTCATCCTGCCACCTGCAAGTGCTCTTTCCTCCAAGACCCAAAGGATCTTTTTCCAAGCTTCCTGGCCCCAACAGCAGGGAGCAGCCAGCCTGGCTGGTCTTCAGCCATCAGTGTTTTACAAATGTCTTGCACCGTGCTTCTTGGCTCAGAGGGGTTTCCTTGGAGACCTGATGTCTCTTCACTAAATTACAGGACGAGAACTGACACCAGGCAAGGGGCAATGCTGGAGAAATAGTTACAGAGGGAAAAGAGAACTTTGGGTCTGTCTACACTCCCTTGCAGAGGCAGGCACGAGCACTAGCTGAGCGTAGGAGCACAGGCTGAGTGAGAAAGCTGCTTATGTTCAGAGCAGTGGAATTTGGCAAGGAGATACAGCTTCCCACACGCAGCAGGGAGAAGCTCCTTGGTTAACCCATTGATTTCAGATGAGCTGCTTGTAAGATGCTCTGTGGTGTTCTACTCTACAAAACTAAGTAATCTCCTGTTGGGGCACAGAGCTCTGCTGTCCCTGGGTATTCACTTGCGATGCCACAAGTCCTCAGGCAATACAAATGGGAATTTATCTTTTTTCCCAATGACTGACTTTGTTTTAACTCCTCATTGAACAGTTAGAGGGACCACAGGTCCTAGATGCTTTAAAAAAAGTTTCTCCCTCCTTTTCGAGTTGTGGCCAAAGCTCTGAGCACAGAGCTCAACTTCTGCAATTCCCCGTGGGGAGGCCCAGCATCAAGAGCTCTGTGAACAGGTCATGAGCTTGGGGAAGGGGCTTTGTAGTTACTTGTAGCTTTTTTTCCCTTGCTTATGTCCCCTTCCCTTGGTGTGGCAGCAAACATGTTCTGAGCATGATGCAAGTCAACCTCTGCAGCTCTGAACTTGTCTGCTGTTGCATCACCCAGAGACGCACGTGGAATAGCAGACTCTTCCTGCTACCATCTGAATTTGGGTGCTCACATTTCCACGGTAACCAGGTTATTTGTGGGCTGTTATAGTCTTGTTTTATCCTTTATGTGAGCAAATCAGGCTATTTGCAGTGTTGCAAAGGCACTCCAATAGTTCAGCTAATGAACACATCCCTGTATTTACAGCCGACTGGCACAGGCTGTGATAGTCATGCTCTGGGGCACTTGTAAGGAGCGTGAAAGCAGGCTTTCTTCCTGATTTTGTGCCATTTACTCCCATGCCTCCTCAAATCTGTCTCTTAATTGTGAAGTGCTGGGCTGGCTAAATGTAATCTGGGAGGAGAGGGTGGGTGAGGGAAAGTTCAGCAGGGAGAGCAGCTCCTGGAAGTCCCATTCAGCTTCCACCTCCTGTTTCCATGAGTTTCTTTATTCAAACTGCACAGTTGCCCTTTCTCCTGGCTTTGTCCCCTGACCTCCTTGCTGTGTCTCCCAGCAGCATGGGCACAAAGGATGGGCCGTAGCGAAGCGTCCCAGAGTTGCCCTATCCGGTCTGGCACCGTGGGGTCCAGGCTGCCAAACGTGGCTCAGCAGCAAACGTGCCTGTTTGCTGGGGGCCGTGCTCCCGTTTGAACAGCTGTCTGTGTGGCATCTGTGTGGGAAACACCGTAAATTGGCGGGAAACGGTGAGGCGTCGGACCTCAGGGTCCTGCCTCACCACACGCTGCTCGGGGGGCACCTGAGGGGACCCCGCCTGGTGGCCTGAAAGGCTCGTGGCCAACACGGTGGTACAGAACTGCGGCTGGGTCCTGCGGAGGAGCTGGGAGGATGAACAGCCCCGTGAGGAAGGACCCAAGCCGGCCGAACGGCTCAGCCTGCGATGGCGGCACAGCCCTCGGCAGCTGCGGTGGAGGCGGCACTTGTGGTCAGAGACTAAGCTGCTTGCCATGGAACTGTAAGTTTCTGGAGCCTGCGGGCTCCTCCCTGACACCTCCCTGGCTCCTTGCTCCACCGCGTTGTGATCCTGTGTTCAGGCTCGGAGCTGGGTCAGGGCGGAAGCTGCGGTTTCAGCTCTGATGGCTCTGTCAAGGGTTGGGGTTTAATTACAGGTTGGTAACGAATCCTGTGGCAGGTGCAGCCACCCGGGCTGGCGGGATGGCCATGGGCTGCTGGGACCCAGTCTCTGTGGGCTGTGTGGGCCCCTCGGTGCTGGGGCAGTGTGGAGCCCCCTCCCCTGGTGCAAGGCAAGACCACCAGTGCTCTGTGGGCCTTTCTTCCCCCCCTCCAATTGTGCTCATTGATGAAATTGCTCTTGTTCTGCATTATCCTTATTTGCTTTCCCTGGTTTCTCCACTGCCTTCTGTTTCTTCAGATGGCTGGGAGTTGAGGTACTCCCACCTGACAGCGGTTCCTGCGAAGCTGTGGTCCTGTAGGAGAACAAAGCCTTGGCCCCATTTCTTCTTGGAGACATTGAGATGTTGGAAATGGAGATCAGCTGTTCTGTGGGGAGATTTGGAGGGGGTGATATGTGTGTTACTTGGTTCAAGCGATCCAAGAACATGTAGGGCCTTAAGAAGCATCTGGTGAGGGACCTAAGTCTGAGGAGAAAAGGGAATCCACACAGATTTATTTATCTTCCTACTTTCTTTCCCTGGAGAAACCTCTGGCTTATGTAAAGCCATTTGCTGGGTTTCTCACTCCTTTATTTTGAAAGTCTCTGCATTCGGGCACTCTGCTCTTCTCCTCTCCCTGCTCTTCTCATCTCCCATCACAGCCTCAAGGGCAGATTCTTCATGATTTGGGGTTTTGCTTTTATGAAGTTTACTTTTTGTTTCTTATCTGTGTTGTCTTTTTCTTGTATTTTCTTTCCTTTTTTTGTAAAGGACTGCTCTAGTTTGACTTGGGGTTTTGCCTTGTTTTCTTCTGAGAGGTGAATTGTTGTGATAAGCCCTGCAAAAAGTGGGAGGGAGCAGACTGGTGCGTTGGCGAGACCCTGGTCACTGATACGGCATTAGCAAAAGCCCCGTGCCAGCAAGAAGCTGAGCTCTGAGGTTTGATTGCGGATATAGCATCCTAAAAGCACAGCAGTTTTCAGTATGGGAGATTTTGAGCTGAATTATGCATGAGGGGGTGCAGTTAGAGGGATAAGCACTCTACTTCCTTTTGCCAATGCAGCTCTGAATTGGATCCATCATTTTCTTGTTCATTTATCCTGGCAGTGAAGTGCTCAGTACCTGGTGAAAGATTTACAGCTCTGCTCCAGTGGTGCAGTTTGTTTGGGTCTTATTCTAAATTTGCCACTTCCTCTCCCTGGCTAGCTGATTCCCTGTTGCTTGGAACAGGCAGTGGTCCAGGCAGGATCATACCTCTGAGAGCCAAGCAGGATCCTCTCAGAGCTGTGCAAAACAGGATGCTGGATGTTAGTTTGAGGGAATTCAGGGTGCTGAGCCTGCAGAAAGCTGCCCTCTCCTCTGACAGAACAACAGCTCTGCTGTCAGCTCTATCTCCATGTCCTCTCTATCATTCTTCACCTTCCCTCTGCCCTTATTCTGGCAGTTGCCTTTGAGTGATTTTATGCTGGAGGTTCAGGCAGGCTCCTGCATGTCTTGGCCTTGCATCCCATTGGCAGAAAGCTGAGAGTGAGAGATGTTTGGGAAAGTTTTGTGGGTTTTTTTTCCTTTTTTTTTTTTTTTTTTTTTTTTTTTTTTCTTTTTTTTTTTTGTTTGGGTTTTTTTTTTTTTTTTAAAAAAAAAAAAAAAAAACCAACCAAAAAACAAGAAGCTTCACTATTCATTCATTCATTCCCCAAATAGCTTTCGCTTTCATTGGACAACATCCTCCTGCTAGGACAGTCCAAGCTTGTTCTGACAGGCAGCTTATCTGCTTTACAGCTCTGACTGCTTCCTCTGTCTCTCCTTTGTGTGGGAGGTGTTTTGTCTTCCCAAACTTCTGCTGACTTCAGTGGGCTCTTGCCTGTGCCCAAACACGCACTGATGGTGCAGCTCAGTGCCGAAGTTCGCCGCTTTATGTCCGCAGCGTGTTTTTCTTTGCAAAGGGAAGGACTCGAGTGGTTTGGGGAGGGCAGGAGGGTTGTTGTTGCAAGTCAGTGAAGCTGAGGTTCTCTCTTCACCCTGTCTGGGTCCATCCTGCAAGTCCTGCTTCAGGACATGGTGAAGGCACCTGGTGTTGAGGGGTGCCACACTGATGGGGGTCCAAATAAGGGCCTGATCTGCACAAGAACTGTATCTGAAAAAGCCTAGAGCAACCAGCTTGTTGTTTTCCTGTGTTGCCAGCTGCTAAGGCAGTTTAGAGGAATTCCCAGCCTAGTTTTAAATCTGGTAAAAGTGGAGAGAAGTGTGTGTTGTGTGCATGAAGCAAGGGTTACAAACGTTGGTACTTTAAACAAAACAAAGTCAGTCACATTTGAAGCTGTGCTTTGCCACTGTGCATTCCTGATGGAGGATCCATGCTTTCTCTGAGGTACAGTTTCCAGTCTAGAAAACCCTGGATGATGGTTCATTTTTTTGAATCTCCAACACTTCCGTGAGTCTGTTCCTTCTGGAGGTACATTGGGGTGTGTTTATTGTGGTTTTAACTTTTCTCCCTGAGCTGTGGGATCCTTCCTACTGGCCATGCAATGCCACTACACGTCCAATGCTCCTGCATGTGCAGCGGCGGCCCAGGGATGTTTGTAGGTCAGGGATGACAGATACTGAGCAGGACTCATCAGTGCTATTAATTAATCGCATTCCAACGGCAGCGAAAGCAGTAGCAAGAGTAATAAACAAATTATAATCTACCTTATGAAGCTGACAGGTGCCACCCACTCATTACCTGTCTTTAACCACTCTCATTACTACCCAGTCTTTGTGGGAACTAATCTTGCTGCTCAGTGTCCGACTTGTTCATTTAATGCCATTATCTGAAGCAATCTGCCTCTCCCTGTGAAAGAAGAGGAAGGTGCTTTTCCTGAGGCTTGTTCTCTGTGAGTTCTGAGGAGGAGGCTGAAGGAGCACTCTGCAAAAGCATGGTGTGGCTGGGAACTGAAGACTGAAATCCACAGGGACAGTCTGGGGAGGAGCTGGGGATGGGTGGCAGGATGGAAGATTGTAACTAGGAGGAAAAGTCTGCCCTCTGTTCATCTCCATGGAATTGAGGAATAATATCCAGTGAAAGGGGTATTAGGAAGAGCCACATTTTTTTCTCTCCGGATGTTTTCCAGGGTTTGTGAGCAAGCTGGGTTGCTGGGTAATGACAGTTCTCTTTGTGGCTGCCCCAGGGCATTGCAGGAGGAAGTCCTGGTAGTGTTTCTGTGGGGATCCATTTGAGCTCCCCCGGGAAAAAGAACTGAACTCCAGGAGTGGTCTGGCATAGGTCGAGTTCAGCAGAGTCAGGGATGCTCAGCCAGAGGAGCCTCCTTGGTGCCTGGCTGCTGCCATTACCTTGTCTCAGTCCATACTCAGTGTTAATGACTGTGCGGTGCCTGAGCTGCAGCTGTTCTCCTTTCCTTGCTGACACAACTGGGAGTCTTCCTGGGGAAGATTATTGAAGCCTGGAAGCTGAGGAGTTGGGCTGAGAGAGCAGATGGGAAAATAGGTCTTTTTCCAGATACTTCATGGGTGGCTGGACCCTGGCCAGCCAGAGGTCCCGTTGTGCTCTCAGAGTTTTGGGATATGTCATGGGGGGTCTCAGATGAGTAAATAAACAAGCTGAAAGCTGAAAAATTGAGGCTGAGACGTGAAGGGCCAGCTTTCCCAATGGAGGATTGGCGTCAGTCATGTGCAACAAGGGCCTGTCAAAAGCCAAAGCTGTTGACTGTATCTGTTAATGATAAAGAGGAGTAAGTGGCAGATGAAGAAGTTTGCTGCTGACTATTCTGAGTAGCAAAACCCAAAACCTGCACTGAATATAGCTGTAGGAAGTCTTTGCAATGTGGAGTGGTGGGGTTATAGCATATGATGCTGAGAAAAGCAAGTGATCCAGTGGCAGGAGGGAGCCATCCTAATCTAACATGCAGTGCAACAAGCTCGAAAAGGGATAATGCCACAAGGGAGAGAGATCTCAGAAGTGCAATGTGCTGTGCTATGGGAGCAAGGCTTGATTCTGAGTATGGTCAAAAAAACCAAAGCCAGTCACCTTGACAAGAAGAGCTGAGAACAAACTGTATAAATGCACTGTATGAATCTATGGTGAATAAAGGCCTTTGTAGGCTTGGGGGATGTTGGATTAAGTAATGCAATAAAAATCCATTTAGTGCTTTTAAATATCAATACACAGTATCTTGTTGAGAAAATCCCACAGCTGCAAATAGCTGGAGCCTGGGAAAATGTTTGTAATGTAACATAGCTACGTCCTCAGCCTGTTCTTATATTCTCCTCCAGGTGCTGCTGTCAAGTCCCATTGAAAACAGGACACAGGGCAGGATGAAGCTTGATCCAACAACAGTTAGTGGCTCTGATTCCTCTGCTTTTTGAAGAAGATACTGTCCTGGAATGAGCTGTGTGTGGCACACTTGTTGTGTGTGTCTGAGGAGCTTTTATGGAGGCTGGAGACACTGAGCTCTCTGTTCAATAAAGAGAGCTGCTGAGGTGCGTGGCTTGAGGAGAAAACTCCTGAGGTTATTGTACATCTGTTATCAAATGGACATTGCAAACAGACAGCCAAACCATTGAGAAGGTCTTTGTACCAAAAGGAACATCTTGTTCTTCACCAGCACCAGGCACTCTGAAATGAACATATTCCTTAGGCAATGGAAAGCTATTGCCTGGGTCAACAAACCCCCCTCTTGTCTCCTCTGAAGAATGTTTGGGCAAGGAACCAACTCCAAAAGGATATGCTTTCTTTGACCTGTCCTCTCCCATCACTTCTTAAGTACCCTGCTTCTGGTTAAGAAGGACTGGATGATGTGGAAGTATCTGGATGGGTCAGGCCGACTCATCCTGCCCTCAAAGCCCTTGTGTGCTACTTAAACCCACACCACAATGGGGCGAGACACTGTGTGGGAGTGTGAGACAGTTCCTAATGTTCCTGTTGATCAAATGGCCCACTGAGTCTCCTGATCTGCTGTGGTGATAAGTCATAACAAGGACTCTCTCTTAATCCTCATTATCCTCTGCTGGCGCTTCCTGCCCACATACACTAGATATTTCCTATCAACAGGGAGTAACCTGTGTGGAAGATAGGATCAGATTCCCAGGAACCAGGCTGTAGTAAGAGTGAAGAAAGAATGAGGAAACAGTCCTAATTTGAGGCTAATCTTATAAATACAGGGCTGGATACAGACAATAGGAAGAGATATGTCAGGAGAGCTTTAACATTTATTTAGGAAAGGATCATCTTTTTCCAGGAGTAGCCTTAATTGTGACTTATGATGTGATGAAGTTGCTGTTTGATCTCAGCTTCAGCAGAGAAGAGACAGATTCTGCTTTGTGTCACCAGAAGAGGAGTAGCCTGAGAAAAATACAGGGAAAAATGTTTTTAAAAGTAATTTTCTATCACTTGTGTACTGATTCAAGCTGCATGGATGGAATGTTTAATTTCCCAGGTTTCATTTGAATAAAACACTAAATAAGGAGAAGGAAAAGGCTGTGTGGTTTTTCCCCAAGCAGACATGCTAATGTATGTACCCATTAGGTATTTAAAGTTGTATGGCATTGCTGAAAATGCAGAAACCCACAAATCTTTTCTTCTAGTGTAAGGGGATGATTGGGGTGGGGTGTTTCTTTCCCCTGCCTAGACCCACAGCTGGAGCCTGTACCAGTCAGAGACTTGGCCTGTCCTTCATGCTCACCTCTCATCTGGGTGGGGTGGGGTGTGCTGGGGCTGTTTGTGGTGGAGTTCCCTACAGACAGTTGCTTTTATGAACCTTTTTTAGACAACCTGTTAAAATGGAGAGCAGCCTCCTGCCTGTCCCTGTCCTGCCCACATCCCAGCACCATGCAGGGAGCCTGTGATGCCTCTGTGTGTTTCATTGCAAGCAGGGTGAGAGCAAGTGTGTGTTTGTGAGAAATGACTTGCCTTTACGGCAGGTGCGAGGGTCCCTCACCACATATTCATGTACAGCAGGTGTTGTAGCATGATCCCATAACCGTATGAATGACTACAGTATAACAAGGTGTGGACACTGGTTGCTCATCCCCACCCTGAAGTTGGTGTTGCAAGTTCCTGAAAAATGCCGTCATGCCCTTGCGAGTTTGGACTCGTTTGGCTTTTCACTATCTGTCCTGCTCCCGGGTGCGTGCTGGAGTTGGTGTTTTGTTTGTTGCCCAGCTCTGGGCTGGTCACTGCTTCTTCCTTCAGAAGGTTTACAGGCCTTGCCTTGGACCAAGTTTGTGAAGCTGCAGTGATGTACAAACCCCTGCTGCTTCCTGGAAACTTCCTGTTCCTTTTAGGTAGCCCCACTTGGACAGGAGATCTCACAAGGCCTGTCCGAGGCTTCCTGTATGAGTTAGGACAAGGCTTTTCAGCCATCCATGTGCCATCTGTATTTTATTTTCCCGCCTCCTATTGTTTCTGGCCTTCCCAGGACTGATTTTTTTTCTGAAAGTCCTCAGAACAATGTGGACCTCCATTCCTTCCCCAGGTGGCTGGCTCTGCTGTTTTCTCTTCACCGTAGCAGGTTATGTGATTGAAGGGTTCTACTTCAACACAAGACAGGGCACAATTTGACTCGGAGCAGGTTTGGTTTTCTTTTTTGGGCTCTGTTTAAGATAAACTCTGTCAGAGAGCAGGGCTGGCTCAGAGGACATATACAGTGGTGTGGGCACAGCAGATCCTCTTTGTGCTAAGTCTAACTTTCATGAAGGGTTGCTAAGTAGTGCCTAGGGGTGGTTGATGCAGCTGGATAGTGAACAGAGTGTAATTGCTTCTGCTATCTTCTGGGATGTGCTTCCAGCAAGTCACAACACCTGGTAATGTGTTTGTAACATCTATTAACCTTGTAATTTTATAAGTGGTGTTTTAATCCTGCCTGGTTGCCAGTCAGGTCTGGAAACATCGACTGTGACTCTCCATGGTTGCTGCTAAAATGCTGTGCCTGGTCACTGAGCTCGCTGCATTTTGCTGTGACTGTTGTCATCTCCTCCTTGTCAGATGCTCCACTGCTTTGCACAGGACAAAGCCTGCCCATGTTTATTAGTTTTCTCCCTGAGTTCTGCAGAGTGGATGTTGGAATGTTGATCCTTTGCTGGCCAGGTGCTGCTGTGAGATATTTCCCCCTTACAGATGACAGGTACCCTGCAGTGAAGAGCTTTGAGGCTGAAGGGGTTCAGCATTTCTGCAAAGCACTGAGTCACCTGGTGTGGCACTGGAGTTTGGGAAGGTGGAAGAACTGGAGCAAGAGTTTGGGCTTGTGGCAGAAAGAAGATTCAAGAATTCCTGTGTGTGCTGTTGGGATCCGGTCTGCTGCAGCAAGGGGAGTCCCTGGTGCTGTGGAAGGGACATACCAGCCACAGGATGCTCACTCAGTCAGGAGATGGATGGAAACGGATGTCCTGCACTGGCTGTGAGCAGACCTGCGACTAAGCTACCAGAAGAAAGTTGGTGGCAGACAGGGATCGACCCCTAAGCTTCTAACAAACCAGCTTTCACCAAACCTCATGGCTCACCCTTCTTCTCCCAGGCTTGCTGTGAGCATAGGTGTATCAGGCCAGAGTATCCAGCTACTGGAATCCTGATCTACACCCATCCTCACCTGGGAAGGTGTCCCCTGGGGAACTGCAGGGCAGCCGTATCCTACCATGTGGGAAGCTCTCCTGAAGAGGAGAAGGCTTGGCCAGGAGAAGCTGGGGAGCACACAGAGGATCTTGGGGTGGGGTTTCAGGACAGGCTGACTTCCAGGTCCAGCTCTGGGGCAGTCCTGGTAAATATTCTTCATAGCACTGGGAGGGACTGGTGTTCAGTGAGCAGGGTGGGGTGGACACACTGTGCCAAACTCTCGCTTGTCTCTTTTCTCTTTAGGGCATTCTTCGTTCATTAAACTTGCTACCAAGGCAGTTTTGGTGGAAGTAATCAGTCTCCTGAAAGTGGAGGCCTTTCCTGGGTGAGCACCAGTGTTGAGGTTTGGGTGAACTGCTGTGTTTTTGGAAGATCAGGGTGGGAAAAGTGGGGAATTTTGTTGTGTGCTCCATTACCAGTGACTGTGGACAAGAACACAAAGCAACAAACACCACCAAAGAGCAGAGAGCCAGTTTTAATTGCCTGCAGTCAGATGGTGAGTGGAGCAGAGCTTTGAACAGAGAGCACAGCTTGCCTCTAAGTTTGTATGTCTTCCTCCTTCCTGGCTCTAAACATGACTTCAGCTGTGGCTCCAGAATAAGCAGTGAGAGCCAGTCTAGGGTGGGCGCCATCTCTGCCTTCCACTTTCCTTGGTGCCCCAG
The DNA here is from genome assembly GCA_013396775.1 of Cephalopterus ornatus. Taxonomy (NCBI): domain Eukaryota; kingdom Metazoa; phylum Chordata; class Aves; order Passeriformes; family Cotingidae; genus Cephalopterus; species Cephalopterus ornatus. Next base: position 206,176 of record VZRE01002008.1, read on the forward strand.
TCAGCAGGGCTGTGATCCCTGGGCAGCACCCCTGTGGCACGGCTGTCATGCGAAATAACGAGCTGGCAAGTCCTGACTCCTTATTTATATTTTGGTGAAGGTTTTTATCATGTTTCCTGCAGACATGGACAGAGAGGAACGGGTGGTTCTGCTGTTGGCAGCCCTTTCTGATAAAGACCAGTGGCTTTTCACAAGTCTCACAGCTCTTGGGTTGCTGTTGGGTCTCAGTATATCCCCTTTTGCTGTTTCACGTTGCTGCTTCTCCTGTGCCTGCTGGAAGACCAGTGTCTTCTGTGCAAGGGATTTTTAAGAAGCTGCTTAGTCTGTTTACTTTTCATCTTTATAGCACTTCTGTTTGTGTGGTTTTTATTCTTCCTCTGTCGCAGAAACCTCTCATTTACCCTCCCCAGGTAGACAAAATTTACAGGAATCTTTAATTTGTTAATTGAAACTGCTTCTTGCTGTGCATGGAAACAAAAAAAAGCAAACTATAACTGCAACACAATGGAAGTGTAAACAGGAAAACATACAAAAAATACTTCATTTTGGAGACATAGTCTCTTAAGAATGTAAAACCTTCTAGGCCTGGAAGGTCTGTGAGTCAAGTATCAATTGGTGTGATGTACCAGAAAAGGAAATGTTTAACTCTTTTATTTATGTCCAGGAGAGCTCAACAAAGCCTTCAGATTAAAAACCAACTCAGGAGGATTCAAACGAAAACAGCTCATAGGGCTTCCGGCTGCATATGCAGCACTTTAAATTTAGAGCTTCATGAGAATGTTAATAGTTTTTTCTCAGCAATGTCAGTGGAATGAGTCTGTAATTTGGAAACTTTTGCATGACTTTCAATTTTAAAATAAATGAGAATTCTGGCCTAGATTTTAAAAAGTGACTATGAAAGGTTCCCCCAAACCAGTGGTTAGATAGCCCATTAACGGTGTCTAGAAAAGCAGGTCCCTTAAGGTTGTTTCCACTTGGAATCCAAATTTATTAAGTGATCTTATGTTGGGAAGCCACCACGTGATTTGGGCAACCAATAATTGGTGAATTATCTAATAGCTGAAATATATTCAGGTAAACTGAATATTTGAACATAATGAGTAAAGTCATCAAAACTGAAGCCTGTTCATGGCTAATTTGTGAACTGACAAAGGAGCTCAATCATTTAATGAGCATTTGGTTCCAAGCTGTGCACCTAGCTCTAGTCTCTATCTGCAAAGGAGCAAAATGTTCAGTTAAGTTCAGTATTGATTGTTTATGAAGATCAGATCTTTTCAAAATTATTATTGCTTTATTTGGAAAAGACTTTGGAGTGTCTTTTTTATTTTAACCCCTGCTGGCAGGATGCCAGCAGGTCAGAGCCAGGTGGTTATCCCCTCTGCACTTGGTCAGACAGTTAACCAGGAGTTTCTTTGGTCTGAAAGTTTGAAGGAGGGTCCTTGTCTCTGCTGCACTGGGACCCTGCCAGGCAGGACAGCACTTTTCAGCTCTGCAATTTGCATTAGGGCAAAGGAAGAACAAACTGTCACTATGAGCTGTTCCAACCAACTCCCTTCTTCTGTCAACTGCCAACCATGATTTTATGTTTAATTATTTGCATTACATCATTAGTCCTGTGCTAGGTGTTGTACATGGCTAATGATGCAAAGCCTACCCCAGGTCTGGGCACTGTACAGGCTTCCCTGTAGGGCGGATGTGCCAAAGTGTTTGAAGTGCTCAAGGAGGGGAAGCTGGCAAAATCTCCCCTACCTCCTCCCCTTGGAATAGTAGGATATTTAACATGCTAATTTAGCTTACTTATTAAAATGGAATATTCTTCAGAAGCAAACCCTGCAGTGGTTAGAATCTTCTTTATGCTTTCTATGCCATGTGTCTGAGCAGGACAATTATGAGGGAGACCCTGCCAGATGTCTGCTGGGCTCTTCCCACCTCCCCAACCCCAGCATCAGACTCTTGGCTCTCCAGAGGATAAAAGTCATGGTATCTCTCCTAAAGGTGCCTGGTTTACAAGCAGATCTCCTCCCTCGCAGGGCCTGTGGTGAGGGCTGACTACTTGTCATTGCCCCAGTGTTATTTCTGCATCCTCACAGCCTATTTTGACACATATTTCCACTTGGTTTTTTATCACATTCTCCTTTCTGAGCTTCCCTTTAGACTGTTGATAAACTGCATTGCTTAACATGGGCGAGGGTGTTGGTTTTGGAGGGTCTGGCAGGGTTCCTTGCAGAGCACCTGGATGCACAGGAACTGTGACAGTGTGGTCCCATGGGCTGTGTGGTCCATCAGCCAGTTCCCTCCTGGCAGGGGTGTGCGTGCTGCACAGGCCAGCTGGGATGGTAGAGGTGAAACTGAGAAAGGATGTTCTGTGTACTGGTAGTGAACCTCTGGGCAAAGTGGGTTAGGAAAGGGCAGTGCTGGTGGTAGAGATGGGCCAGCCTAGCTCACAGACCCCCTGTCCTACACTCACCATGTCTGGTCTTAGAGAGTGGAGGGGAAAATTGTTCCTTCCCTGGCCTGTATTGGTGTCTCTGTGCTGCTGCTCCCATCCAGGGCTGTGTGTATAGTGTTTGGGAGGCAGAGCAGGGCAAGGCAGCAGGTGCCCAGATGCCTCACTCTTTCTCAGTCCTGTGGCCAGACTTGTTGAGCCCAGTTCTCTGTCACCTGAATCGAGCTTGCCTTAACCTTGTGGAAGTAAGGTCAGGGACTGAAGCTGGGCTGCATCCTGCTATTCCCATGGCTAGCTATACACTGGGAAATCCAGGAGCTGATCGTGCTCCGCTGCTCTGGTAGGAGATGCTTGCCCTTTACCCCTCTCCAGAGTGGGTCTGTCTGCATGGAAAAATGCTCTGCCTCTGGAAGAGGAAATATGGGCCCTGCTTCTGCGAGATGCTGCAGGGTGGCCAAACATCCTCAGCAGATAGAGATCATGTAATTCAGGTGGACCACTAAACTTTTAGGCAGCAATTAAGACTTATGCAGTAACTCTGAGTCAACTAATGCAGCTGGGTGTTGCCTTGGCATACTTCCGATGGCAAATCCTTCCTGTGTAGGTTTGATGTTCTTACATTCTCCTCTGGCCTCCCGAATGCTGCACTTCAAAACTTGATCAAAAACCTTTGGTGATGCCAAAGAGAGATGTCCCATTAAATTCCTTGTCTTTCCTTTGGTCTTCTAAACCTGCAGGTGATCCCAGGCAGTTTCTTTGATGCCTTCTTCCCCAGTGGATGAAGTAATTATGACTTCTGTGCAGCAGACTAATAGGTCTGAAGGCTTTAGTCAGGCTGATTAACAACAACTGTGTTTTAATAAAAAATGTTCTGGTAAATCCTTTTGAATTGCAGCCCTAATTACTCTGCAGCCTGATGTGCAGCAATTGCAAAGCTAATAGGATCACCTGAATCCAGTTAATGAATCTTCTGTCATGGCTTGCTGTGACTCACAAGATGTGTAGTGTTTCTTCTGGTCTCCCCTGCCCTGCTCCATTCCCTGGTGAATATTTATGCTCTGTATTGCTGAAGGTAAGGGGGTGTGTGCTTAGACTTTGAATGAATTAACTTAAATATATGTACCTCCTTCCTCTCATTATTTCAAGGGACTTATAAGGATCAAGGGCCTGGGCTTTTTGCTTTGGTCTCAAGGTGAGTTCATTCAAGAAGTCACCAGTAGCTGCTCTTGCCTGATAGTTCTTTTCAGGCTTACAGGTTTTGATGAGAAATCTGTTCAACCCTGCTCTCTGCTTCCCCAGTAATAGTCTGCATCTGTGTTAGAGAACAGAGTTAGGAGGAATGCCCTTCCTCCTTGCTGCTAGCACATTAAGGTGGTTTGTGCTGCATCAGGAAAGGAAAAATACCCATTAAACTGAAAGTAATTCGTTTTGTTGGAACCCTTTTCCTTTAGGTTTCAACTCTTAGCATGTAAACTTGCTTATGCCCCCTGGCTGCCTCCCCTTCCCCTTCAAAAGGAAAAAGGCATTGACCCCGAATCCAAGTATTTCCATCTTTTACAAGGTTGTAAGCTGGTGATCTGTAAGGCTCTGCACTGCTCAGGAGTGGGACTCTGGGCCAGAAACAGAAACTTAATGATGCTTTTGGTTTTAAGGTAACTTTTTTTTTAACAGATGGAGGATCTACAAGTGGTTTGGGGATTGTTGGCAGACTTATGTTAAAGTTTCAGCCTAAGTCAGAGTTAAACAAGGATTGTTTGAAAGTGGCCTTTCAAAACTTCCCTCCTTGCTCACTTCTTGTTCTAAGTGTAATGTGCTTCTTACACAGATTTATAGGTTTAACTCCTTGTTGAGGCACACTATAAAATGTGCCTCTAACCATGTACCTCGTAACTACCATAATAGCAAGGAAGCCTGTCTGACGAATTCAGTGGCAGGAAGCAAAGTAAACATCTAAAGGATGTAATAAAGAGATTCAGGTGGGTAGGACATGGCAACATACCAGAGGAAAGACTTGACACCAGCTGCATTTCTGGTCCTGTAGCTCCAGTGCTGTCCTTTACTGGACATAATACAGTGAACCGTTTATGTGACCTTCTGTGGAGCTGGGGCTTGTGTAAAAGCCCAGATGTAAGTCTTGGGACTGGTTGTTCCCCAGCTATGGGGATATTCCTGTAGAGAGGAGGATTTACAGAGCAAATCTTTCTCTTTTCTGCTGCTCACACCACAGCTGATTTTATACATGGGCCCAGCTGAAAAACTCCAGCTCACTACAAGTGTGTTAGTAGAGGATACTGCACTGAGGATTTTCAGAGACTTCATTAAATCTCTGTCTAGGAACTTGAAGACCTTGAGTAAGAGGGGAAAAAAGCTAAATGATTCAAGTTCTGCAGTAGAGAGAGATGAATGAAGTTACAAAGGAACTGTACAAATATTTATTGCATGCTGGCAACAGATTTTGGGTCGGCCCTTTACAGCTGGGGGCAGGGAATGACAATATTTTTTTCTTTTAAGCAGAGCTTAGAAGAAAGAAAAATAAAAGGGTTGTGTGATGTTTAGAAAGAGGAGCAAAACCAAGCCCAGCAAATCTGCTTATAAATGATAAGACAAGGAGGGAATGGAGCAGAGTTGGTGCTAGAGGGTTTGTGTTGCTTTCCTGGGCATTGGAAGTGCAGTATCATCCCTGTGGCTGCTCCTGCTTGGCTGGGACATGCATAAAAAAACCTGTTCTGAATGATGGGCTGAATGTGGGAGGAAAAGAGTGCAGTTTATCTTGGATTTTTAAATATTATAGAAATATTATAAGTCAGACTTCTGCATGTCTGGCTCTCCTCTGGAAGTTCAGAGCCTTTGAAAGCTCCTTTCATTTCTGGTGTTCACAGGAATTTATCCTCCGTGCTGGGCTTGGTAACTGGGAATGGATTAGGAATGTAGGAGCTGTAGGATGGGTAGATACCAGTTTTGGTTGCCTGTGGTGGGTTTTTTTGTTGCTGTTTTTGTTTGGTTTTCCTCTTTACGGAGGAAACAGGTAATGTGTGGCTGGAATTATCTTGACTCCAAGGTACTGGGTGCTTTGGCAGTGACATTAGCTTGGTGGCTTTGGGAGAGGGGGAATGCTTGCACTCCTTGCCTCCCAGAGGGTCAGATGGGTTTTTTCATGGTGTGTGGGAGGAAGTCACTTCTCACCTCCTCCTCAGTCAGAGCAGAGGTCTGCTGTCTTGCTTACGTTTCCCTTAGTCTCACTGATAAATATTTGTAATTTTGATGTTTTAGAAGCTGAGTGCAGCAAGATCAAAACTCATACTTGTTGGCTTTGGGGAGAGTGAGAAGGAGCTGCTTCCCACATGTCATCCATGGGATTGTGCTTGGCGTGGCTGCTCTGTGCTTGGGCAGTGCCTTGCCCTTCCTTACAAGATGCTTCAGGCCCTTGGGAGCTCTCCATAAAGGAACTGGGCATGAAGGAGCACTGCTGTGTGCTGGGCAGAAGCAGGACCAGGGGACAGAAGGGATGGAGTTCGTTCCTGGCTGCGTTGTCTCGGTGTGATGACCAGGCATGACAGAGCATGGCAGAGCAGCGTGTGCTTGGTGCTGCTGGTCAGCAGCAGGCTCTGTCCTCACTTCACATTCCAGAGGCAGACCAGATCCTGCCTAACACCCGATTGCCAGTCCTAGTGCTGAGCCTGTCCCACTTGATTCTGGCTCGTAGCAAGGCTGGAGGGGGAGCTGCGCTGTGGAGCGCCGATCTCCCTCTCTCTGAATCTAATGTGGGAGTTTTTGGCATGCCCTTGAGTGGGACAAAGATTTAAAATCCTTACCCTAACCTATGGAGAAAGCATTGAGGAGGCTTTCATCTTTGGAAAATGCACTGGGTTCTCTTGGATGAAAGAGCTATTATTTACCTATCAACAACATAATCCCCCTCCCTCCTACAGATTGCCGGCAAGCTCCCGGGGCAAACGGCACTGTAATTAAGAACAAATATTTACTATGAAGGACTAGCTGAGGCCTGGCTGGGCAAGCAGCCATGAGCCTTGTCTGAACTTGCCTTCTGTTTGTTCCCCTTTGAAAGCAAGGAGTCAGAGTCTTTTGTCAGAAGAGTGTTTGTGAGGCACAAGATGGTGGGTTGGGCCTCCGAAGCAGCCAGGAGCTATCACGCTGTTTGTTCCAAGCCTAGGAAGTCCCCCACAAGCAGAGTTCCTTGCATCTAAAGGCACTTCACTTTCTGTTATGGATGGCTCTTAGATCTGCAAGTGAGGGTTGGTGTGGGGACTGCAGTTGGGGCCATGCTACAAGCAAGTCTGTGGAAATACTTGTCTGCTCTAAAATCACAAATTAATTCAGTCTTCGTTTGCATCCACTTTCCCTTTTGATTTCTGTTGCAATTCAAGCATTTACTTCCCAGGACTCAAGCCCTGGTGTGTAGATGCAAGGGAGGTTGGCTGCTGGAGAAAGCGTGTCCTTACAAAATTGCTGGAACTGTTTCACAGCTCTGATTTGCAGACTACTCACCTGCCTTCTTCCACTCTGACCAACAGCAAGGAAGGGTGACAGGGTTCTTGCTCATCTCCTGGCAAGGCTTGAAAAGCTGAAATTTAATAAATAAGTCAATTGTGAGTAATAGAAACAATTGCAAGGATGTGGTGTGTGGTTCAACCAGCTATCACTGCTGTGGTAGTGCAACAAGGCATGTGATTAGACTGGGAAATTGCTGTAGCAATACCAAGATTTACAGCATGAGTCCCATGGAAGGAGTAGACGTGGGAGACACACACAGACACTCAGAGCTTGCAAAAGGACTGACCAAAGTGTCTCAACAAGGCCATCACCAGCTTCCAGAGTGCTAAGGAAGCTGTGGAAGTAACTGGAGAGGTGCCCTGCACCATGCTGGTGTATGTATGTGCCATAAAACCCACAGTTACAACTCGTCAGAGTTTTTGAGGAATATGTCACCAACCGGTTTGAATAAAAAGGTCTTTTTTTTTGTTTGTTCCTCTTTGTTGTGAGGATGGTCATGTATTGTCAGCAGTTTAACAGCTGAAAACAGGGTTCGTGGTTGCCTGGCTCATGGGCTGAGCCAAACCTGCCTGGAGCTCTGATCTGAGAGCTGCTTTATATATTAGATACCAGGTTTGGATTTCTTAAAGAAAATCCTTTGCTCCCAGAGAGAAAAGTCTATTTGAGGCTTTCCTTTCAATGACCTGTCTCCTTTTGTGTGGGAGCTTAGATGCAACAACAGAGAGAAGGCAGAGGTTATCTAGTACACAGGTTCTGGGAGGGCTGGGAAGAGGAAGGGCTCTCAGCCATGAGCCAGAAAGTCACAGAAGAGCAAAGAAATGAGCTAGAGAGGCTCTTGCCCCCTAAAAGGGCAAGAAAGCTTTAACAGTGCCACTTGCTGTGGCTTTATCAGTGCCCAGCTCCTGCTCTGGCCCATGTGTGCAGAGGAAGAGGCTGCACAGCCACTCCAGCTTGTGCACCATGACCAGTGTGTTCATGCTGGCAAACCCCAACTAAAGCCACAGCTTGAGTGAAACAAAACTTGCTTGTTGGTTTTTTTAGCACTAAACCCCACACCATCCTGGTTCATGAGTTGTGTGTGGCTTTTGGCTTCTTGTCCAAAAGAAATGCCAGAAAAGCTGTCGGGTCTCTGGTTTGGCTTCAACAAAGGTGTTGTCCATCCCAGTGCGTCTCGTGCATATGGGCTGTGGGAGGGGAGCCTGGCTTTTGTCATCTTTGCCAGAGAGACAGACATATAGTGTCCCTGTGCCAAGCCTGTGAGAGTTTTACTTGATTTTTAAAGGGAGGTTAGTTTTTAAAGCTGCCTGGAGTATGTGCTGTGCTGTCTAAAAGAAAAGTAGGCATTGAAGTTCTGGTCAGGGAAGATGCAGATCGGTTCTTTGTGGGAATGATTCTTGCTACTGCTGTTCTTTCATGGTCACATTTGCTCATTGGCAGGTTGAAGAACACATGTATTTGGAGTATTGTGTCCTGGAAAGGTGAGTGCCTGCAAGAATTCCTTGGATGAGGCCTAGGTTGCCTTGGCCAATAGAAGATCTTGAAGACAGATAGTCTACTAGACAGAGGTTGTGCAGGGACCTGCAGCATACCAGCACAGCAAGTGGTACTCAGGATTAGGGAGACTATCTTTTAAAGTTTTGTTTGGAGTTTTGTATCAAGGGTGAGCCTGTGCCTGGGACTGTGTATACACTGGAGAATTTCCTCATTTCCTTAAATTTACTATGTTAAAGAGGAGGTTGCTGAAATCCTTCTTCCTTCTGCTCTTCCCTAATAGTTCAGAGACAGGTTTAATGGTTATCATTTGAAAAGGACCTAAGGAAAGAACTCAAGATATGCTGTTCTGTCTGACATTACAAAGAGACTTCCACACCTCATCTCCAGGCACTGCCCATTGTGTTGTGTCTTTTGTGATAGTTATCAAACAAATACACCAGGTATTTCCTAGCACTGCAGGTACCCATGGGACAGTTCTGAGATGGAGCACATGAAAGGAATCTGAGAAGACTGTGAGGATCCCCAGAAAGGTGAGTGGGAGGAGCAGGTTGCTGTGGCCCACACATTCCTGCATCAAGCTGGTGAGGAAGAGTTAACTCATTTCTGTCTGAGCTGAGCCTGGAAGCGGAGGTTGATTGACTGAACAGTGGAAATCTTCTCTTCATGCCAGGTGTAACAAGTATCATCTGGTAAAAATGCGTGTCTGCCCAAGACACAGATCTGCCTTAGACATGCATTAGCACGAATGGAGTTTGCTGTCTGCTGGAGGAGCCAGGTCCCCAGTTGAGCAAAGCCTAACGGAAATTGGATCCAGTCCAGAATGTCTGGATGGCATATGATATTTACTGAAATATGGCATTGCTTGTGTAAGCAGCACACCCTTCTCCCTCACTCTGGAAACCATCTGGGCTTCATGTGCAAGTGGTTAAAAGCCAGAGCAGGAGAGCATCTGATGCTCTCTGGCTCTCGTGATGTTTCCCTCTCGGCCCCCCTCCATGGGTGTCCCTGTGTGCAGACATGGGAGCCTCAGCCATGCCCCAGTGTCTTCTTAACAACCCACTGAGGGTTTTCTTCCCTTGTTCTGCCGTGGTTGTAAACGGGCTATGGTTGTATGAGGAACTTGTGTAGGGCTTTACTGACAGGGTAGGAGGAAAACTCTCTTGCCTAGGCCAGGATACAATCATTTTGCTGGCCAAATCTTCTTTAATTTCTGGCTGGGTCCACAGTCAGTAACTTTATTGACTCTACTGATTTTCATACAAGCTGGAGTCAAAGCTCCTGGGAACAAGGAAGGATTATTTGGCATGTCTGTGCACTTGCATAGCAAGTGTTTCCTCCAAAGGGAGCTGAGCACCCTTGGCAGAGGCTTGGGACTGGGCAGAGACCCCTGTTCTTCACATGGCCAAGCTGAGAAAGGATTTGTCCAATTGCTGTATTGTAAGGCCAGAAGAGGATAGGGAAGTACAGGAAACTGTCCACTGCTTTCCTGGAATAATGCAAGTTTGGCTGTGCTTTTCATTAGATTCTGGGAGGGGGTTTAGTTAAAGGTAGGACCTCTGGGGTGGAGTTAGGGTTTCCTCCCCTGTTTTCAAGGCTTTCCTTGTAGCTTCCTCTCTGTCTGTGTATGCACACTCTGTGGGTTTTGTTTCTTAGAGGGAGCATCATATGACAGCGCCAGCATCTCTGATCTTTCTGGCAGACTGATCCCTCTTCCTTCCTGAGCTTGATAAACAGTCCAAGAAAGTGTGCCTGTGTGTGAGTGCATGTACGTCTTTGAGACCACAGCTTGCTTCTCCAGTTCTTGGTGTGGTTTTCTATCCTTCCGTTGTAGTTTCTGGTGTTTCTCTGCTTTTCCTTCCCTTCTCCCCTCCTGCTGTGGTTTACCTGCTGCTGCTTCACGTGAAGATGTGGGTGAACAACCTGTTTCTGAGAACTCTGACTTGTGCTCCCCAGCCTCTCACCCTGGCACAGGGTTTCTGAGGTGGTGGTTTGGGTTTCAGGCCCTCTTGACAAGATTTTGCAATGCTTTCTGAATTCAGTCAGCTCTTTGAGTGTTGGCAGTTTCTCCCTGCAACGTGGATGCTGTGGCTTGCAGGTTATCCAGATGCCCAGTGCAGGCAGATGCATTGTTGGAAGAGGAAAGCCTTCTCTGTGTGTCTGTGCAAAGCACTGTAGCCCAGCAGAGCTCTGGTGCAGAGCAGGACTCTGATGTGGTAGCACAATGTGAATTGTTCCCAAACTCCAGCTGTCTTTGGCCTAATGTGGCAAAAATACAGAGAGGCACTAAAGCAACCTTTCTTGCTTCCAACCCCAGCAGCCAGTGCTTTTTGTGGCCAGAGAATCTGGCTCCAGCAACATTACTGCTGCTGGAAAGTGGAAATGCCCTGTGTGGAGACACCCATCAAGGCCTGGGAGGGTCTTGAGGCTTAATCTTTGCACCTCTGCTCTGAGAGGGTCTTGTGGGCTAGTACTTCCCAGAGCCCCTTGGAGTTGCGTAATCTCTTGTGCATTTTTCTGAAATGGTGCATGTGTTTGAATCACATTCTCCTCTCTAGATTATTGCCAGATCTGAGTTTCCAGCATCAGGCTGGATTAGCCTTGTCCTGTCTCTTCAGCTCTCCCAGCTGAGTCGGCCCATTTCCTCAAGTGTAGCTGATGATTGAGAAGTGATGTGGGTAGGAGGAAGGTTCCCACTTCTGTGTTCTCCTCCTGTCTCTTGGAGCCTTGGACAGATCCAACAGCTCAGCATTCAGCACCAGCATTTAAACAGGTCACTGCAGTCCCGAGGTACCTCTCTGCCCCCTCCCTTCCTTTTTCCTGCTTTGGCAGATTGCCTGGCCTGATTGACTGCATTTTGATTCATCTCTGATATTTAATCTCCTCCCTGGAGAAAGATGGGCAGGAGAGATGCTGTTACTGCCCTGAGGTAGGAATCAAGAGCTGTAGAGTGTTATTTCACTCAGCCAAAGAAAGCCCTCTAACAGCACAGAGGACATGTTGTGCTGCAGTGAAAGGCGGCTTTGAGAGATCATGTAATCTGCCCTCGCCTGGCCTTGTGCTGTCTCTTGCTGTAGGACTGGAATCAAAATACCATCTCAGATACTGAGCCCAATTGATTGGAGCTGTTTCAGCCAATTCTGTGTTCTGGAGGAAGACTTTTTCCCCCTCCTTCCCCATCCTGGTCAGATAACATCCAGGAAACTCGGTGTCCAGACAAGAGGTTTGTCTTTTGCAGGGAGGGGTGACCCCGTGAAGGGGGCAATCGGCTTCATAGCAAGTGGGGGTGGGTGGGCTGAGGATGTTGGAACAGGAGAGTGATTGGAGAGAGCAGGTGAAATGATGTCCCCATCTCTTTCAGGCAGAAGGGTTGTCAGGGTCAAAGGGTTGGAATACAGATGAGCAGCTGTGAGGCAGAGGCTGGAAAGAGTTTTTTTTGTTCATGCTGAATAATGCTTGTTGCATTGGCTGCCTGTGTCTAGCTGTATGCTGTCCTATGGGGATGAGAGCTGTTGTCCTTCCTCTGTCCCTGGGACTTTCCACTGGGTTGATGCCTCCTAAGGCTGTGCTGCCTCTGGGGCTCTTCTAAAGCCCATCTGACTGATGGGCTTTAAAGCAGTGAGGTTTAGCCTCTTCTCTCACCTCTAGAGAGGTGTTTTTCTTCCTGGTTTGCCTCCGCAAAAGAAGGATGGGGGTACCAAGACTTACTTGGGCCAGTCTAAAGTGAAACAGTAGGGATCAGAGCTCTGATACAGGTTGCGTTCTGCCAAACAAGAATTTCTGTGCTCTTTCACGTTGCCTGTGTCCCTTGGCAGAAAGGGAATAGGATGAGAGCTCCCACTGAATGTGCTAATTTCTCCTGGGCCATATCTCTCCAAGGTCACTCGCTTGCAATTGCATCCATATGGGTGGTGCCTCTGCCTAGCTGAGCTCTTGGAAGCCCACCAGGATACAGATTTCATGTGACTGAAACACAGAGAGTTTATACTGCCATGTAAAATGCTACTCTTTACCAGGATACAGCCTCCTGGGGCAGGTCTGTGAAGGGAGCCAAGTCCTATGTCCTGCTTAATTTCTTCTGACCACTGCTGTCCTAGGCCAGCTAACATATCAAAGGCCTGTTGAGAACAGGGTCCTGTGATCTTTTTTTGCTCTAAGTGCTTGTTTCTGTTTGTTGGGAGTGCCTGGTCTCTTCAGGGAATGGTGGAAGGAGGTAGTGCCCTCAGCCTTGGCTGTGCTCCCTCCTGATGCTCTGTGCAATCTTTGCTGCCCCAGTACTCTGGAGGAAGCTGACTGCAGCTTTATTTACATGCCATGGGTGGGGATATAATAAAAGGAAATGAAGAAGCCCACACTGACAGGAGTGACTTTTTTTTGTCACCAGCAGCACTGTGAGTCTGGCCTCACTAAAAAGCAAATACTGAATGGCCAGCTGCCATCCCATCTTGGGCTCTGGCTGTATGCTCTTGTCTGGATAGAGGAGCAGAATTAGGCCCATTTTCTCACTGCAGGTCCTGCTACACAAGGCGGTGGGAATGATGTGATGCTCTTCCCCAGGAATTAGCTTTGGATGAGGCACGTATTTAACTGCAGTAGGTCAGGCTCTCCAAGAGTTCTCAGGGTAAGACCCCTTCCTCTTTCCAGATGGTGAAATGTCTCTGAAGAGTTCTCACTCTGGATAGACTTTTTTATTTAACTGCTTGGCCTCTGCCCAAGGGAGTCTGTGTGGCTTTATGGGAAAGGATTTTTAGTTGAGCAGAGCAGTGTTGTGCACGTTTGAACATGTGTACCCAGTGGGTCATTCAGCTGGGGATGGAACTGCTCTGTTGACCACAAATGTTTGTGCATATGCATTGATTGCACTTATCTGTACAGTTATAATCCTCACTCAGTTGAAGCTTCTGGTTTTATACATCTGCTTGTTATTCTGTTAAACCCGTTACCACTTCCTTTCCTGCTGCATCCTCATCTTTATCATCTTGTGCCATGAACCCAGTTGGAAAGTGGCTGTGTCACTGAGCCTTGCTGCCCAGCTTCGCTTGTGGGAAATAGGTCATTTCCTTGGGGTGGCTGAGTGGTGGAACAGCAGGGATGAGGACCCAGCCTCTCCCCTTGGGGTCCAGAAAGGATCATGATTTTTATACAGCTCCCTGAAAGGATGTATATACTTGTATCTGCAAGGAGATAAACTAGATCTGACTTCCAGGAGAACAACATTTTTACTCTTTTTTCTTCTAAATGGATGGGAGGAAGATTGGATGAGGAAAGAGGAAGTACTCTGAAGTGAGCTGAGGGTGGTATAGGACTGGTGAGGGCCTGTTATAAATCTATGGAAACACAGGGAAGGAAGCATGAGAAATAGTCTGGATCCAGTTTATGGGTCGTAAATGGCCCCTGCTCTGAGAAAGGTGGTGTCAGTGCAATGTTTGGTATTCTGAAAAACATCCTTGGGGTGTAGCATTTATCAAGGCTTCAGGTAATTTTTCAGTCATACCCTAAATCCTGCTTTGTGACCTTCAGGAAACTCACTGTTACCTGCGTGTGCCTCAGGTCTTCCCCCGTCTCTCCTTGGATGGATCAGTTCTCTCCATGGCAGCATCTTGCTCCTGTGGCCTGAGCACAGTCTGTGCTTTGGGGTGGTAAAAACTCATAGCCTTTGTGGCTAAAAGCTAAAACTTCCAAAGGGTCTGAGTTTCATTTCATGTGTTCCAGGGAGGTACATCTGGGATTGAAGGGGAAAATGTAAGGAAAACTTTTGGCTGCAAAATGTAGCGACGTTTTGTGGGTTTTTTTCGGTTTGTTTTTTTTTGTTCAGCGCTTTTTTGGGCCAAGCAAGGCCCCGAGAGCTGCTGTTGCTTCTCTCTGTCAGCTTCTTCCACTGGAAACTCCAGTTCCCTTCTCTCCTCTACCTTGGATAAATAACTGCCGTCTCAAGACCTGCAGGAATGCCAGATGGAAAGTGTTCTCTTCCTTTCAGACTGGCTGGGCACACAGGGCTCATTTACACCTTGCTGGCATGTGTTAGTTTTTCAGAGAGGACTGGGCACTGCCTCCTCCACAGGAGCAGAGAGAAGCCAGGCTCCAGGACACAAAAGAAGTAAAGGAGAAGGGATTTGTGTGGCAGATGATGTGCCAGTGCTGGCAGTGCAAAGGTGTTCTGTAGATCTTAAGGTGCAGGAGACAGTCTACTTGGCCTCCCAACTATGCTGGTTTTGTCTAGGCCTCTTCAAACAGTCCTCAGACACCCCTACTTCAGAGCAGCCTTCACAAACACCTCAGGGAAGAAAATCTAACCTGCCACAAGTTTGAGGCTACAAAGCAAATTAGTGGCATGGTTTGTGATATGACCAGAAGATGTAATTTCTCTATCCATGCTTGGGCTCTGGTGAGTACCACTAATTTTCCAGGGACAAACATACTTTAAAGGGAAAAACAACTCTGTTCTTGCATCCCATTCAGCAGCAGCCTTCTCCTCTTGATATAGCCACTTAGGGTGCTTTTAGAAGGAATGGGGAACTGGCAGTGGTTGGTAATGCCTACAGGAGAAAAGACAGGGTGTGGAATCACACTGGTACCCAGGAGGAGTAATATGGATGGCAGCAAGATGCCCAGGAGGCCACCTGTGTGCTCAAACCTTTCACTGGGGCACCAGCAGCCTTTGGTAGAACTTTGGTAGAATTAGAGAGACATGGTGCAGAGTGATCCTAATCTACAACCCTTGTGGGAGCAGCAGAAAGAGAACTTGTCCGTCATCAAGCTATTTTCAAACAGCACAGCTCTTAGGTAAGTGTTTGTGATAACATGATGGGTTTTCCTTTTACAGGATCCTCTCACTTGGATGATGTAAATGAGGTAAGTGCTAAATGGCATCACAGTCAATGCCGCAGTCAACTTGGCTTCCTGCAGGGCCTTCAAGGTGACAGCAAGGCACCTTGGGACATGGAGTGGCTTTGCAATAAGACCTGAGCTTTTGCTCAGTAGTCCTCCAGCTGCTGAGTTTGAGAGGTGTTTGCAGGGACTGCGGTGGTGATCGAGGCCAGATGGATGCTCAGACCTGGTTATCCCTCACTTGTCCTGCCATCAGATGTTGTTGAGGTGCGGGCTTGGACCAGTCTCTGTGGACTGATGAGTTTAGTTCAGGCTCAAAGAGGGGGGAAATGAGCTCACCCATTTCTACCACTTCCCAGGGCCCTGCTCCAACAGGCACCGCTGTGCTGTGCAAGCTCCAGAGTCCTGGGGCTGCTCCAAGGCCGCCAGCCTTGCAGAGGAGAAGATGGTTTTATTTAGTTTGCTTATACGCAGAAAAAAAGTTTGTCAAAATAGGGATTTGGAAAGGGGAGGGGGGAGCAGGAAGTCTTCCTGTTGGCATTTATTAGAAGGGAAATGAATGTTTTATGTTCAGGGGCCCTGCTGGATGTGCAATGTGCAGGGACAGTGGTCTGGAGAAAGCCTCCTGACTTCTTGAGTTGGTGGTGAGAATGTGATCTGGAACAAGCAAGAAAGGGCTAAATATAGAAGCCCCTGGCTTCCTGTGATGGCAGCTCTGCCCTCACTGCAGTCCTGGAGGCAGCAAGTTCTGCCTATTGTTCCGGTCACATTCCTGTGTCCCACGATGGGGCCTCTGTGATGGAATAAAATGAAGAGAAACAGATGGGAAAACAATAACCCAAGGAACAGGCCCTGAGCTTTGCTGGAAGCTTCCAAAAACCCATAAATCCCCAAATGCATTTCTGCTGGATTAGGGAACTGAAGCAAAGCAAGGGCCAAGTACTTCCCTTCCTATATCCCGAGTACTCTTATTGCCCAGAGACAATTCTAAGGGTGCTCTACCTTGTAACAAATTGTTATAATGGCACCTCTTTATCCTTAGTATTTCAATTCTGACAATTTCCCTGTCTGTCCTTTCTCTGTATGCTCTTTTTGTCTTGCAGGCCCAGGGAAAAAGTCACTGCACAAGGAGCCAGCCCACCTCTTCATCCTTCTCCTGCACCACTGGTCTGGCTGCAAACAAAACACGGTGGGAGCCTTGCAAGGCAGTTCGTTGTCCCTCCAATGTGCCTTATAGAAAGGAATGGTTATTAGTGACTGGGAACCTCTTGGAAGGTGAGAGGGATTGATGAGCACTGAGAGGGAATATGACCTGCCTGAAATGTCATGTCTGGTGATCATGAAGGTGTCAAAGTGATTGGAAGTCCTGGCCCAGCCACAATTTGGTTTTGTTTGTGTTTGAAGTGCGTGCACGATGTTTTCTTCTGCATATTGGTGTTATCCATGTATCTCTTCCTTCAGTGTGTGTGTTCAAAACCCTGGGTGAGCAGCAGGGAAGAGGAATGATTCTAAAGGTGAATGAAAGAAGCTTAGTGCTTTCTGCAGAACTCTGCTTTACCTTGCAGAAAGCAAACAACTTGCTTACTCACCTACCTGTCCGTGAATTGCTCAAGCTCAGCCAAAAACTACAGCTACTTCTTTCCCTGACAGCCTCTTTGCTGCAGTTGTTTTGAGATGAAGCAGTTCCCCAGGGGATTAGATCAATGTTGCAGTGGCCCAGGGAGAGACTGAGGCTGTGCTGTGAGAAGCATGGGACAGGATCCTGGGTGAAATAAAATGCGGTCTTAGTTTGAACCAACCATCTTATGAAAGCTTATCTTTAGGATCTGAGGCAGGAAGAACTGCACTCACTGAAGTCCTGCTGTTACAGCATGGGAGCTAAATTGTTCAAAGCCAGATAGAGATCTATATACCAGTAGTCTTCATCCTTGCTAAAATTCCCCTTTTCTCCCCCTAATCCTTTCCCCAAGCATTTATTCTTTCAGTCACCCTCCTCCCTGATATGTTTGCTCTTTCCAACCAGTGGTCCATGTTAAAGAGCTGTTGCTGCTCTGAATGGAGAGGTGCAAGGAAAAGAATGGTGAAACTTTTCATGTGCTGAAGTGGCTACTGAAAACAACAGCCAGGCTCACATTCTGTTTATTGGTTTTTGAATTTAACCTGATGTTACTCAGGTAGTTTCATTTGCAGGACACACAGGCTTTCTGTGTGGCTTGTCACTCTACCAGGGGGTATTTTGTACAGACAGATGTGTACTCCGGGATTGTAAGTGCATAATTTATTAACTGTATTTTTCCTTTCATTTGAGTGGAGATTTTTTTTTTCATCGAAATTACAGAGTGTTTATGCCCTTCTGTTCTTTGTGTACATAAACCACATAGGAACCTCCAAGTTACTGGTAAAAAGTGAACTTGAAATCGACACAAACCGCTGTGTTGTGCACAGGAAAGTGCATCGCTTCCTTTGACCCAGCATTACGCTGACAAATTCATTCATGTCCTGCATCCCCTGCTGTGCTGCAGCACTGTGATGCAGCTGACGTGCTCTTGTGTCTCTGCTGCTGCCGCTGGGGGTGAGGAGCACACCTAACAAAGCGCATTTCAAAGGCAAGGAGAGTCAAGTGCGAGTGGCCCCTGCTCCAGTTCATGTGTTTGCTTGTGCCCCCTCGGAGGACTATCCTCAGAGAGAATGCTGGGACAGAGAACTGCTCCTGCCAGCCCTGTGCTGCTACAGGAAATGAATCTTTCTGTTTTGTTACCCACCTTGGCTCTAGTTAGGGCAAGCCCTGCTTCCTGCTGAACAAGGGACCAGTGGAGGTAGATTTCATGAGGAACATGAAGTATGTCCCCCTTTCTTCGGGCTTGGAGCCACTGAGAGCCTTTTCATGCCCTCTGAATGGGATGTGGGAGGGAACAGGGGAGGAGGAAAAAGACTCCAGGCTGATTTTCTGTTTCAGAGTCTGACTCCCATTCCTCTTGTCTCAGGAGAGTGTGGTTTATACCACCAGTCAATGACCTTTACTCAAATGCAAAGTAAATATTTTCTCAGCAGACAAACCATTGTGGAAGCAACAATAGAAGGCAGGGAGGTGGCAGGTATCTGGTACCTGCCAGGTTGGGTCCAGTACTGCAGAGCTGGGGTGGATAACACAAGTGAAGCCAACACAAAGAGGCCTCTCTACCTTTCAGAGAAGGAACTGTCCAGTGTGCACAGAGGTGGGAAGGGCAGAATCTGGCTCTCACAGTGAAGAACAAGGAAAGACAAAGCAGGGTCTTCAGTAGGTGTGAGCTCATCTACCTCCAAGGTGAAGGAAGGAGAGAATTCTCCTGTTTGCCTTGTCTCACTTCTGAGGTACCAGCTAAAGCCTTTTGTATGTGTGTAGGTAAGAGTCACTTTGGTCAAATGCAGTTACTGTGAAGAGAGAAAAACCCCGAACCAGCACACAGTAGGGCATAAATTGTTGAATCCTGAATTAACCAGTTGCACATGTGGAAGAAGAAAAAAAAAGTTTGAACTTGAATGAAGTATCTGATTCCATTTGGGTGGGATAGTGTTCAGTAATGTCGCACTGCAGCGTTTTGTTTTGGAAACAAACCGGAGTCATCTAATTCTTTCTTAGCATTGAAGCCATCCTGTAAATTGCAATTTGAAAGTGCAGCTTGGGGGAGCTGATTGCATTTCTCAGTGCCTGATCCTGAATGTGAACTTGGTGATTTCAGGAGCCAAACTGAGTGTGAGTAGAACTATCTTCACATTCAGAGCCCTGCAAACCCTTTGGGTCTGAGGAATATGGTGGCTGTGAAGTCTCATTGCTTTTACAGACAGGGCCTCTTGGCTAAGAGGTCCTGAGAGTGATTGCATTGTTGCACATATGGTCTGTACTGCAGGGAGAAAGAAAATTTTCTTTTGTGATTTTTTTTTTTATATCATTAGACCTTGCTATAGCTCAGCCCCCAAATGCCCACTCCATTTTTGAAATCACATTGGTGTCAAGCCCTCTTCCATGTGGTTTTGAAGTAGATTCTCTACGAGTGCTTTTGCTCTTGCTGTGGGTAGTTTGGTTTGCTTTAGAGCTCCACACCATCTCAGAACCAGTTTATCTTGAAGCAGGAAGGATTTTTGCTGCAGTCCCTCAAGGCCTCATTGTGCTTGTCCCTGTTCAATCACAGTCCTTAGCTGGAGGCATTCACTTTTCGGAAGGAGTACTGAAAGGAGTGACTTGCCCCAGGGCATGGAGCTGCATGGTGAGAGCAGTCTGTAGCTCTCCTGTTGCTGGAGCCAAAGGCTCAGCCATCAGCCCGTCTCCTCCCTGCTTCCTTGTGGAGCCTAAGCCTGACCTAGCACTTGTGTTGTTGATGCCACTGAGATTTCTACTTCCAGCCTGTGAACAACCACGTTTGTTGTTCCTTTAGCAGTCATTCAGCTTCTGCAATGAGGAACAGACAGAAAAAATTGAGGTTTGGCTAGTTCTATTTATAACTCAGACCAATGTTGTTCCTGCTTAGGTGCTTTAACTTTGAGAGATAGCACCTCCACTTTCCTGTTATTGAACCACACTTTAAGTCAGGAGAACCCTTTGTTTTTATTGTTTTTGTTGGCAAGTGAATGACACTTACTGTTACCTTCAATGTCATATTGATGCATGTGTAGTTTTTAAAAAATACTAGCCACTGTCCAGTCCATTCTGCCCCTTCCCATGTAGCAAACTAATCTCTTAAATGTTTGGTCAGAAAAGCAGCAGTGAATTAGACAGACACACGAGACAGAGCAATGGCAAATCCAGCTCATGATGTATGTTACCAATATGAATAGCTTACCCCTTCCTCCTGCTCCCTGTCTTTCCTGACAAGAGTAATGGAAAGTTAAGAGAATTCTTTAACATATGATAGATATTTAAAGAAACACTTCTTCCTGCAAAATGTGTGCACAGTTATCGACATCGTAAGGAAGAGCGTTTTGTCTGGCTCCTGAAGGATTGGAACTCATAAAGCAGTAAATTACAGCAATATAGAAGTTAATGTACTTGGCTTTAACACAGATATTTTAGTGTTATTATCACTATCGAAAGCGACATCCATCACAGTGACATGCACCCAGAAAGGAAAAAAACCCTGCTGTAGTTGTGTTTAATAACCCCAATTACAGAGCTTTTCTAATGCCTTTTTTTATAACAGTTTTGCAGTTCCGTATTATCTCCTATTAATGTGAATTCTCTACTATCTATAAATTTCTCAGGATTGCCTCTTCCCCTTCACTTTCCGTAATCACCATTTATTATCGACATGCTTCCCATAAAACGAGGCTATAGGTGACAGAGAGAGATTGATGCTGACCTAGATACAGGCCCACCCCCAGCTTTCTTCTTTCCTCCCCCTCGGCAATAATGTGCTCGTTACAGTGTCGAGGAGGCTTTGTTAAAAAGGTTCAGCTTCTCCCAGCAGTGGGTGCTAAAAATAGTCTCATTAACTGAAACTTTACTTGATCAGCAAAGGAGCTCTTAGGGAAGAGGTACCAATATGGACTCAAGACTAAGTAAACAAGAGGAAATTCCACCCTGCTGCCCTGTCAGCTCCAGAACTAATACCTGTGAGGCAACACACAGGCAGTGCTCTGTCTGTATCTGTGAGCAGCAGGAGGCTTCTCCATCCTTACTGTTACATACCTGATGATGATTTTGCTCTTAAAGTTTTGGGGGTTTATTTTAACATTCTCACATTGAGCCTTTTCCCTGGGCACCTGAATATTTTGGAGGCTTTGTAAGGCTGCAGCATTTGGAAGTGCACCTGGGGGCTTGAGTACTGAAAATGAGCCCTCTCTTGGAGGTGACAGGTATGGAGTGGTCTCTGGCTCACTGAAGGCAAGGGATTTAGGATAATCTGTGCCTGGCTGCAGGTTGCTGAGCTGTGGCTCTTTTCAAACAGCTTTGTGCAATTCTGTGCCTTTCCCTGGAGTCTCCTGGGCTTTCCCAGCCCCAGCAGCTCATTTCTGCTTGCCCAGGCTTCAAGAAGTGCAGTAGAGTGCACTTGTCCCTTCTGCATCACTCCCTGAGTGCCAAGCAGGACACATCTGTGATATCTGTGGAAACCCGGGGCAGTTGCACAGGTTAAGGATCCTGAGGAATGGCCAAGTAGTGCTCACTGAGCAACTGAGACATGTTTGAAATAAAGTTCTGCCGGTTTCTACCTACCTTGAGCTGAGTTTAACTCTGCCCTTTGGTGAAAACTGAAGGGAAATCCAGCGCCCCCAGAGAGGAGGAGGCATGAGAGGGAGCAGGTGGCAGGCTCTTCACCTCTCCTTTCCCAGTCAGACTGTGACATGAGCCATGTACAAAGACCTGTTTTGGGGGAAGTCCTTTGCAAACCATACCGGATGAGGTTGTCCAGGCACAGACTGCCCGTGTGGTGCAGCAGCTCTATTTATCCTACCAGATTTTCATGGAGTATGATTTGTGGTTCCTTCAGGGAATTTTTGTAGTTTTTATGTGTTGACTTCTTAGTATATCCTCCCATTGGTTTTTGTCATCATTAGTAAGGAGAAAAGTCAATAAAGAATAACTCTGAGCCTGCTTTGGTAATAGGCTGTGCTTTGGTTAGCAAGGGAAAAGCCTTTACCAAATGCCACATAGAAGTGAACTATTGGTTTGATTGTCTCTCTACTGCCCTGACTGTTGTTTAAATGACCAATATGTGAAGCCTTTGTATAGTGGATATGTGCAGCAATGTAAGGGATGCAGTAGCATTTTTGAAGGACCAGTGTTCCACTGGTCTGAACATCCTTCAAAACTTGTTGCTGACTCAATTTAGCTGGGGCATTGCCAGGAAAAGCTTGTTTCCTCCACTGGATTTCCTGCTCACAGTAGGACTGACTACTGATAATTATCTGTCATCCTTGTGAGCTCAATCTTAGGGCTGAACCTCGGCTTGGGGATGTGACTTTGGCTGCTCCGGGGCAAAGCTAAGGACTCGTGGTAGCCATCCCAGGGCTGTGAAAGCTGCAGATGCTTCTGTCCAACTGTGGCTCTGCAGGGCAGGAAACTCCCTCTTCCTCCTGCCCAAGAGGCTAGGAAACCAGCAGAGGAAGAGAAGTCAGAGCTCACACATGAGGATCAGCATGAGTAGGTGGGCTGGAGGCAGCTGCGCTGCCCCTGTTCACCTCGGTGCTGTCAGCCCTGCTCTTGCTGTGCTGGAAAGGGCCTGCTCTGGCCTCCTGGCTCAGGCCACCATGGCATGAGGCATCTTGCTGCCATATCTCAGCGAGGGGGGATCTTCCCATGCAGCAGGACACTGGGCAAAGCAGGGAAATGTCTGCAGGCTGTGTGGCTGCCTGGGTTTCCCAGGCAGTTACTTGGGCTGTATGACAGTAGCAAAGAGTATGTCCTTGCCATACTTTCGTGTTTGATGTGGCCTCTCCACGATCTGCCATGTGGGCTTCTGAGCCCAGGCAGGAAGAGCAGTTGCTGTGCAGCCAGATGGTTTCATTTTTTTTCTGGGAGATTAATTAGCTGGCATTGACTGGCACTGGCATCCGAGGAACAAGTACTTATGGCAACAAATGAGCTGTCACTTGTCCCCTCCTAAGCCTGCTGAAGGAGTTCAATAGACTTTTCCTTAGGCCTTTGGTACTTAGATGTTGTGTGCTGACGTATGTTACCTGTCCTAGTTCTTGAGGTGTCTGTTGAAGCTTGTGTAAGGATATGTAGATATGTTAAGGGAGGATTGACCAGAGTTTGGGTGTGTTTTCAGGATCCCCTGCATCTATGAGGAGCAGTTCTGCTGCCAGCTTCATGGAGGAAAGACTTCTGGGCCTGCTGAGAGCTGCCTGGTCGTGTGGGATGGTGGCAGGGAC
Organism: Cephalopterus ornatus; assembly: GCA_013396775.1. Taxonomy (NCBI): domain Eukaryota; kingdom Metazoa; phylum Chordata; class Aves; order Passeriformes; family Cotingidae; genus Cephalopterus; species Cephalopterus ornatus. The sequence continues at coordinate 229,298 of VZRE01002008.1, forward strand.
GTGACTACAGACGAATGCGTATGCTTGTCTCCTGGGAGCCCCCACAGCCCTGCAGAAGTGCTCTCGATAGCTACCAGTGAGTAAGTCTTCAGAGTATGAATTTCTTGGATCAGACACTGTACACCTCATGCCTGGTTGGGCCTTAATGGATGGGAAATGGCATTTGCAAGGCTGTAAACTTGGCTGCACTGAGTAGATGGCACTGAAGGTAAGAAAGGGATTTAAAGACTATATTCTCTCAAGCCATGGCTTGTTTGGGAGATGTTGAAGTTTGTGTAATGGGCATGTATATGTATTAAGGGAGGGTTGACCAGAGTTTAGGTACAATTCGAGGATCCCCTGCCTCCATAAGGAACAGATCTACTGCCAACTTCACGATACCCCCTCTTCCTGCCACGTAGGAAAGACTTCTGTCAGGAGCACTAAATTAGATGTTCTTGCCAAGCCGGTGATTTTATGGCAATTGCTGTATTGGGAGGGAAGATTAAACAAATACCTGTGGAGCTTCAGAAATAAAGGGTTCAGTGACGCCACAGCTTCCCATGTGTTTGTTCTGAAATCTGTGCCCAGTGCTGGAGCACATGGACCTGTCTGTTCAGTTCCTTGCTCATGGGCAGTGAGGTTTAGCTCATTCCCTTTGTGCAAGTCTCTGCTTGTTTCCTGTACCCATTTGTGACCTTCCTGGGAGGGCTGGAAGCCCCAGGGTTTTCCCTTGAGGGACGATTGCTCATCCTTGAATAAGATGTTTACTCTTGCCTGTAATTGCATGGGGCTTGAGCAGCGCCAAACCCCAGCTGTGCTTCCTTCCCATCTCACTGCTTTCATGTAGGGACATGGGTGTGTGCATTGCTTGGGGAGTTTCAAGTTGTGGCATGATAAGCCCCATCTTCAGGCACTTTCCCAATCTAGTTTGTTGGGAGCAGGTTTTGCTTTTCGTTGTCCATTCATTGCAATCTCCAGAGCACATCAGGGTCTCCTGACCTTCCTCAGCTGCCCTAACTCCCTTCTGGCTCCCAGTACATTTGGGAACCATTTACTGGTTTTAAAATCGGAGGAGAGTCACCCTTTGTTCTACTTTGAAAAATGGGGAGGTTTGGAGCAAGAGAAGAGAAAGGACTATGGGTCTGTTCCAGTATTTGTTTTGCTTATTGGAAAACAAAACCATTTACCAGACTGCTTTCAGAAACCAGCAATCCGTAAACTTGGTTTTCATTAAAATGGCACTCACTGTTTTCCCCCTAAGTATTTAGTGACATTTTTCAAAATTTTCTGTGCACAACAACTGTATTTTTTATCAATTTTTGTTCTGACTCTGTGACCGCAATAAAGTTTAGGAAACTATAATTTATTATGGGTTAAAAAATATTCTCTGAATCTGACTGCTTTCCTTGATTACTGGATCATACTGTGATTCTTCTCCCAGTTGCAAAACAGCATTGTAAATGCTGCTTTCAGACTCTGTGAGACGTTCCCCAAATGGCTTGGAGAGCTGCTCTCTGTCATCCATTGCTCAGCTCTGTTGCTGAAACCCTGACAGAGAAATTCTTTTGTCTCTTCCCCAGACTCTAAAAATGGAAGTGTTTGTGGTGTTTTAGATTTACCTTCATCAGGGCTCAGTGTTGGTCAGAACTTTGGGAGTAGACTTCGTTCCAGCCCTTCCTTTTCCTTTTTTCTTTCTTGTTCTTTCTTTCTTTTTTTTTTTTTTTTTTAAATATTTCTCTTCTTGTGGCACTTCAGAACCGAAAAATAAGGTGTCCTGGTGATCGTAAAAGTCTTCCTGCAAAGCTGTCCCTGATACATCAACATTAGCAGACTCCAGAGGCTGCACAGTGTTCCTTCCAGGATGGGGGCAGTGGGGAGAAAAGGTGGTTTCCCCTTGAAAGAGGGTTCTCCTAAAGTCTGTGCTTGCTTTGGAGACAGTGAGTGATGTCTTGGAACTGACTCTGGCTACTGATCAGCTCTCGGGTAATGGTGGCTGTAGGTCACTGTTTAATTTACCTCACTGCAATCTGAGCTCTGGGCTGTGAGTGCACAGTACCCACCTTGTTGCCAATCAGCTGAGTCCTACATGTCTTTTTTGCCAGAGAAGTCCCCCAGGTGTCTTCTAAGGCACCTGAGAGATGGTCAGGTTTGGGTAACAAAATAACCTTTGCGTGGAGCATTTTCTTCATCCTTTCCCAGAGGGGCTGTTGTCTTCCCATTCTCCTAGGACACATGGTGGCATGTCATTTCTCTGAGGTCAACTGTTTGTGGCCTTACCCCATCAAGAGAACATGGATTCCTCACTGCCTTACAGTGAGACTGAAAGGTTTTTAAAGAACATGCCATAAATCATCCATGGTTATGGATTAAAAGGTGGAAGTGATTAGGTAAAATCTATGATGATCATACAGGAGGAAATTGTGAGCTCCTGTTAATCCTAGCAGAGGTGCAAATGACCATCTGAGATGGAAGTCCATAAAGAAAAGAGCCTTGATGTATTTATTAATTTCCTTTTGCTCCTGAAATGAGCATCTTAAGGCACAAATTTGTTTTAAAAATCCAGTTTCCTTTTCAGTTTATGGCCTGAACTTTCATAACTAGATGTGTAAATAATGCACAAAGGATCTTGATATTCTCCTGCGCGTTAAACTGCTGCAGCCAGTGTAATTGCTTTCAAATATTGTGTGCAGCAGCAAGGGAAAAATCAGGTCTGCTCTGTATTTATTGTATTTCACTCAGCTTAGCTTGAGTCAGCTTTGCTTCATCTCTCTCACGCCCTCAACCCAAAGCTGTACTGTTTGGGTTCCTAGTAGAACTGGTTGGGAGTCTTTTGAGATCATTATTAGTAAATTATATATATGGTGACTTTTAATAGAGAAATGTAAATTTTGGTTACAACTTCTGTGGCTACATCTTCTACAGGGAGAGACACCCGCTCACTCCAGTACAGCCTTGGATCACACACTCAAACTAAGCTGTAAAAATTCCTACCTCCAGATCCAGCCTCACAGATCTCAGCCTCTTTCCCTTTCAGCTTTCGACTGTTGGCTTTTCTTGGATAGACATGTGGGGTTTGGTATGCTCTCACCTGTGGGAGCAACTTTCTTTGTCCTTTTTTCTTGGCTTTTTGGTGGTTTTGTTTGTTTGTTTTGTGGGGGGTTGTTTTTGTTTCGGGATTGTTTTTGTTTGTTCAGTTTGGTCCCAATTCAAATTTATGGCACACCGAATGTTAAATAATCAGTCCCTGAAACACATTGCACAAGGACAAATACTTTTCTCTGGGTGACTTTTAATTCATGACTGAGAGAGGGCGAATTCTTCCAAGAGATTAAGCAGGGAAAATGGTATCTGCTCTTGGATTGTGAAAATTTCTACCTCTGAGGGGGCTCTTTGAGACTCCTCTCAAGACTTGCCTACTGTTGCAACTTGGAGGGAGCCAAAATGCTTCTCACCATGGTGGTGTGGCTGCTTGAGGGGGCTCCCTGGACAACTGCGTGAGGCTTTAGATCTGATTTAGTTATTTCTAGCCCAAAATGATGGCACAAATTGAAGCACCTAAGAAATCTGGGATTGGGACTGGTTCTGCTTGAAAGTTTGTGAACGTATGGGCAACTGGAAGCAGCAGTTTGTCTCAGTTTCTGTGTCTACTTTCAGGCAAGGTTTCTGGTTGGCAGGAGTGAGCCCTGGTCTCAAGAGTGAGATGTAACGTACTTTTTTTCTCTTTATTATTTTTGAGAAATAAGTGTTTCACCTTCAAAATAGAAAAGTTCTCTTGTGTTTGTGTGTGAACACCCACAAACTGGAAAGGCCAAATCTCTCGCTTTTCCTGTCCCCAGTGCAATTTGTGGGGAGCTGCCTTTGCTTGCCCACATCCCCGGCTTCACTAAAGGGCTGTGTTTGCAAAGCTCTCTGTGCCTGATCAGGCGAGCTCTGAGTTTGATTTATGTGCAGATTGTTTGAGGTTCGGGCATAAAATCTAGGAGAGCTGATTTTATTTTTTTTGAGGGGGCGCTTGAATTCCAGGCAGCCAGAATTGATGGCACTGACTTGTATATCTTCTCTACTGAAGCCAGCTGACAGTTTTAAACCATCGTTAAATCAAGCTTTTGTGGTTAAGATTTACTGGGAGCTTTTTACAAATGAAATGCAAAATCATCTGGTGCTCTCCAGGTGGAAGGAAAATCCTTGAATCTGTCTTTCTGTACACTGACAGAAATGTGGGGCTTTCAGGTACATATTTATGTGTACATGCTGCTGAGCCCTGCAGTGGTCACAGACACTTCCAAATGGCCCTGCTCAGAAAGGAGAGGTATCTCAGTGTTTGAAGGCAGATCCTTGCCAGCCTCGCGGATTTATGGGAATGAGAGCCCAGAAGTAGGTGAATGGGACAGGTACCTATAAATATAACGAGCCAGTCTTGCACACAGGCAGAACAGCTACCTCTAGCTTTATAAATAACAGCAGCCTCTTAGTTTCCTAGGAGGTCTGGCAGTCTTACAAATGAATGTGCAGCTAGTTGTCTGAGACCAGACATTGGAAAGCTGTCCGTGAGTGCTCTTGGCCCACTGTCTCTTTTTTCCCTGTCCCCGTTCCCTCTCTTGGTGGGAGTGGTTTTTTGCTGTTTTTGGTTACTGCAACACAGACCCTGCCTGGCCTGCAATGTCTCACTGTTGCTTGCTGGAGATGAATGATTCATCAGGCCCAACCTGATAAAATTGTGCAAGCCAGTCACCAAAGTTAATCAGACCAAAAGGAAAGAGAGGAGGGAAGGGAAAAACAAAAACAGAAGGGGCCCCAGAGCAAGTTTTAATTTTCAAACCTCCCCTGGGAATTTAAAAATGCATATATTAATGTTCTCAGCCCAGGTTCTCCATCCTCCTCCTCCAGCCTTCATTGGGAAATCCGAGAGCAACCCAGGCGATGGGTTTTAAAGTGCAACTTCCGATGTTGCAATGCCGAGGAGCAGCGTGATCCAACAGGCTCTGGCTGTGGCCGGCGGCGCGCTCCTGGCGCCCGGTTTGTTAATGGTGCTGGGGAGCAGGAGGCTGTGGTTGCAACCTGCTAATCACTTCCACTCGGATTTTGTTGTGTCACACACAGCAAGGACGGAGGTGAGGGGGCCGGGGAGCTGCTGACATGAATCATGCAGTGCTCTGCTGTGTAATTAGGAAGGAGCCCTGTGGTTCTCGGTGCACTGGTGAGATTTCTCAGGCTTAAAACATAATAAAGACTGCCACCCACTTCAGCAAGGAATTAGCATTGTCCTGGCTGATCCTGAAAGAGGCTGAGAGGCCTGATTGCTTGGGAGCGGGGGAACTGAGGTTTGGCCAGACAGGGCAAAGCAGATCAGTAGGTCGGTGCTGTGGTGGGGAGGACAGACCTAGGAGGGAGAGCAGTAACTGGGAGGAGGGTGCCTGGGGGAGCTCTGTGAGAAATCTGTCATTCCCTACTTGGAGCATGGCTGCAATAATCCTGCTCACATCCACCTAAGTGTGACTAAGTGAGACAGAGTTGCACAATTGGGTGCAATGTCTCCCCTGCCTGGTTGCTGTGATGCTCAAGGGGTTCCCAGGGTGTTGTTCCTGTCTCTGAAGCTGAAGAATATCCTTTAGTTTCTCTCAGCTGGTTGCAGCAGTTGAGTTGGCAGTGGGATGCTGTGCAGGATTCACCAGCTTCAAGCCTGGCAGGCCCCTCTTGGCCACCTGTGCCACTGGGGGATAGCGAGAGGATCACCATTACAGTCACTTTTCTGCCAGTTCGTGTACCTGTGCTTGGCATCCTCGGTGCTTTTGGCTGCAGGAGTTACAGTGAGCTCTTGGTGAGCGCGAGGAAATGTGTTAAACCCTGAAACCTTCTAGAATGAAGAGACTAACTAGTCAGTGAGAATGCTTCAAGGGATTTCATCAAATTGTCCTATAATTCTTTCCAGCCTCTGAGTCCACATTGCAACAGAGAGGTGTTCCTTTTACTCTATCCCCTTTTAGGTTCATTTTAGTTCAGTTCAGTTTGGTATATTTAGTATTGAACAATATTGTATCAAAACAGCATCTCCACATGATTTTAATTTAGGATTACATTACTGTGATACTGTCAGGATAAAACCACGTGCCAGACCCTGAGCTGCTGTGAATGAGCAACAATCCACTGATTTTAGCAGGGCAGCATTGAATTTATTCCAGCCAAAGATCTGGCCCACCCTTGCTTAAAAGGAAAACCCATTTCCTCACCCTGGTTGCTGAAACATTGCATATTGAGATGGGATGTGTCTAAACCACCTCCTTTTACTTTTCACCACTTGTGTCATTTTGTTTGTGTTTTCCACTGCTCCTCATCTTTTTGCTGGGGCAGTGAAACTTTTCTGTTGGTGATAATTTCACTCTAAGCTTACAAGCCTTGGCACGGCTCAGTTTTGGGAGGATGGGTTTAATGTTGCACTAAATATGAAAAATGAGACTATCTTTTGCAAAATAAGGCTTCTGGCTGTAATGTTTTAGTTCCTGTACATAACCTTCATGCTACACAAGGGAGGGAAGAGGAATGGGGGATGTCTCCTACTGTTTTTTCTTCTTTATATGATGCTCAAAGAAGCCAAAGGTTGGTGTGTGATTGCACTCTTCAAGTCAGAGAGCACCTTGAGAGCTGGGTACCTCTTGAGACAAATTAGAGGATTTCAGACTGGCTCTTGTGCAACTTCTCTGCAAGAAATACCTTTCATGGGCTCAATGAGAGGTACTTCATTTCTGTGTAAAATGCATCTGCTTTCCACAGCACAGTTGTATTTTTCTGTTAGTGCTGACAAACTGCTTTGTTTGTACACCACAGATGGCAGCTGCATTATCCACTGTATCCCTTCCTTACGAAGCGAGACATGATGACATGTGAGAGAGGGAGTCCGGCTCTGATTTCTGATCCAAACAGCCCCAGGAGTTCTTAGGCCTGGTTCAGGGCAGGGTGACCCTGTCTGTGCATTGGTCTAGTCCACATTTGAGAGCAATCCCATTGAGGTTAGTGACTTCTGCCTAGGTGACATTGCAACCCAGGCACCTTCCTGTGGTAAAAGGAAGAAACCTTCTTTTTAGCAGGTAAGAGGAAAACCAATGGTGTATAATGTAGGTTGGGTGTAGCTGCCACTCTTCATTTACTGCAGCTGTAAGAAATTATTCACACTCCTTTGTGGAATCAGGGAGCTGAAACAATGGTGACCTCCACCCCGAGCACACGTCACTGCCCAAAACAAAGGCACAGCCCCAGCCTGCCTAGGTGTGGACAGGTTTCCTTGGCTATGGGCTTGGGAAAGCCCAGCAGGAAAGGCAGGGAGGCAGCTGGGGAGAGCCTCGGGCAGAGAAGCAGTCAGTGCTTTGTGGGCTGACTGATGGTGAAAAGGGAGCGGAAACAGGAGCAAATAAACTGGGTCCGGTGTGGGGAGGAGCGGTTTTGTACCTGCTTCCTACACGAGCTGGAGTTCTGCAAAGAATTAACTGGCACTGCTGAGAGGCAGGATCCACATATGGAGTCGACCCAAGGCTCTGGTTATCCACTTGTCTGAAAGAAAGTCTCTAAAGAAAATGTAATGAGTTGGAAAACAGAAGGCATTGGCAGGGGAACAGCCATTTACCGGAATATATTTGTTGTATGGCAGTAAATGGAGGAGCCTGACTTGCCTGGCCCTGTGCAAATCCCACTAAGCGTTTACAAACCCAGAAGTGATGACTGACACAGAGCAGAGGGGCAGCAGAGGGAGAGTAAAGTGCTTTGAATGTCTCCTTTTTATTTGACTCAGTTCCAGGACGACACAGTCCACCCTAGATTAAAAATAACTACAGAAAGGAGTAGAGCACTTATTTCTTTATTTTTGTTTCCTTTTCTTTTTTTTTTTTTAATTAAACTTCAGGTTATCTTTTGGGAGTATCACAGGTTTGATTCAGACTTCTTATTTAACTTTCATGATAGCCTGTCACTGGAATTATAGCATTGTGGCTGATGTAATACTGTGGTGACTGTGACAAGGACCTTGGGCTGCCTTCCTCATTTTAACTTGAAACTGTAAGGAAGACTTAGCAGTGTCCTTGTTTTTACCCAGAAATGCTTTTCATCCACAGGCCAGAGACAGTAGGGCCTAATGGATCAATACTGGTTTGGGACCCCAGAGGTGTGACTGCTCTCTCTCAGTGCAAGTTTTTGGGAGGACTGGTGGGAGCAGGGATTGATGTCTGCTGTGGCTTTCTGTCACTTCTTTCAGTTGCTTTGCGGGTGTGTCAGTAGAAACACCTACCCCCTGTCCTTTTGATTCTGGTTTGTGAATGAATCCACGTATTTCTTGGTTTTCTCTGTTATCTCCTTGCGCTGCCTCCCAGCACTATCTCTCCCCCACCCTTTTGGGTGGCTACGGTTGTTCCCGGTGCCTGAGCGAGGGAACGTTACACTTCCTTGTAAGGAGCGTCCACTGGCCTTACCTGCTGCTGCTTTGCCTCGCAGGGAACGTGACTTGCACAGATTCTGTTGCTTATCTCCTGTGTGAGGAAGAAAACGTCTCTATCCAGCAGGGAAGTAGGAGTGACCACTCTTAAGCAGAGATGCGGCTTTGCTGCTGCTGTTTGTTGTGATGTGCGGAGTCCTCCCCTCAGAGGTGGGAGCCTCTTGTGCTAGGCATGCACAGGGAGAAAGAGATTGTTCTAAATCACAAAAGATGTTAAGATAGATAAGGGAACAGTTGGGAAAAGTGGCTCATGGGCCCAGCAAAGTCGGTTAAGGGTGCACAAAATTTGCTCCTTCAGCTCAAAGTACCTGGTTTGGACGTATCACTGCTATAGCTTCATAGGCACTAGGTGGATGCAGCCAGGGAAGACGGCTGAGCCCATCACTGCTGCAGTGGTTTTTTGTACTGTTAGTTTTCTGTCAGTTCAGTGAATTGAACTGGTTCATGGAGGCACCTCCAGTGCTGGAAACATCAGTATACAGAGTCACAGTGCAATCCAGACTGGCCCTTCCAACAGCTGTTAGATAAGCCACTCTGGTTTACTCAATCCTGGTGCCTTTTCTTCCCTTCACTGGTGGGTCCATGGGATCCCTGAATTTCTGCAATTTATAGGAGTCTCCCTGATGACTGAAGAAGTAGAGGCCACGCTTTTGAGTGCAATCCATTCACTGTTGTTTGCCACTGATTAAACTGTCTGTGTGAAAGCACACAAGCAGGTGGGTATCTCACAGCTGGAGGGGAACTCCTGAAGGGAAAGAGGAAAGCAAGGAGTGTCTCGAGTGTGTTTATGAGGGCTATTCACAGAAGTTGGCTCTGCAGTGGGAATTGATGAAGACTAACTTACAGTCCTTCATGGTTTTATTTTCCATGGATTTTTTAAATTCAGTTTGTGCTCTCTCCATCCTGGGGCGGAGATTGCAGCACCTCCTCAGCACCTCCTGAAGCAGCTCTTGAATTGTTTGCCAGAATCGTGCAGTTCTCACCAGACTTGGGGTTTCACCTCCTGTTCTTCAGTCTGACTGTGTGAGGTGGATAGAAATCGCAGGGTTTCCTTGCACACATTTGTTTCTTTCTGATGTTTCATCACATTTCCCTGCTTTCAGGCTGGCTGTTATTGCTGATACAGCATGAAACTTTGGAAGGGGAAGGCTTTGTTAAGTAGTTAAGGATTAGGAAGGGATAGGTAGATTGCCTGAGCGGGCTTGTGGTGTTATCCCTGGAATCTTTTAGGAAGAGGTTGTCTATGTGTTTCTGCCATGCTACACAACAGTGGGGCCTGTTTTAAGGTGGGATGTGAACAGCTTGTCCTTGCACCATTCCTTCACCTCTGCTTTGCAAACAGTGCTTGCTAAGATAACCAGCAATGACAAATGCTTACGGAATATTGCAAGTGTGTGAATAACCACCTAAGAAGTATTTGGAAATATCCTCTCTCAGTATTCTGAGTTTGAATTTCCAAACAGGAGCTCCAAATAAGTAAGCAAGAGGGAGACACGTGTTCACGTAGCTGTGGGTACCCTTTGCTGAAGGGGTGTGGGCAGCAAACCCATGCAGAGGCTGTTAGTAATCCTTGCAGGCTCTGATGTGGTCACGCAGAACCAGAGGCTTTGTGTTATATGCGAATGCAACAACTTTACTTTCTAATACTTGGCTGGTTTTATAAACCATCTTCCTTTTCCCCTGCTCTTGTTTCCTCTCATGAAAGCACCATTTCTTGTTGGTTTGTGGTGCTTTAGTGACTAGAGAGGAACGTAGGCTTCTCAGAAGCACACGAGCTGTTCTACTCTTTGGTAGTGTCCCTGCTCTGCTCATGGACAGAGGAGACCTGGGTGGAGAGAATCAAGAGTCAGGAGGCTAAGGAGAGCCACGGGCATGAAAGAAAGTCTCTGAAGCAGGATGGAGCGGCAGAAAAGCTGCATTTTCTCAAGGGATCTGTGCATTGCAGGAAATGAGGTGATCCTGCTGTCTGTTCTGCAGTGAGTAATTGCGTGGTTTTAGTGTGCTTTGCTTGTTCTTTGTGACCCAGAACGTGTTTCTCTTCCCAACCCTTAGCTCGCTCTTTGCTCTGAGTGTTTTGATTTGTTCTTTCTTGTTCTCTTCTGCTTTTGGGCATGAAGCACAGGCCAGAGGTGCCTGCTACCCCTCTGATATCTCCTCAGCACGACTGATGCTGGCCAGGCTTTGAAACAGAAGCAGCTGCAACGTGGGGCCTCCCCAGCAGGTCTCTTGTCCTGCTTCCCTTCTGTCTCCATGCACGCATCCGGAGGAGCCAGGCTCACAGTGCCATAGCTGCAGCTTCAGCCAGGCAGAAGTCGTCTGCACTTTGCCTCCTGTGACACTGACTCACAGGAGGGAGGAAGGTCTTGATTCACTGTCTCGTGGGAAATGCTCTGGCTCCCGGCTTCCCTTAGCATTTCCTCACTTAGACACCAGCTCAGCAAAGCACTTGAATAGAGTTGGTTGAGCTGCTCTCTGCAGCTCACAACGCCCCTGCCAACAGGACAGAAAATGGCCTTGTGGCACTGATGGTTGTTTCCTGAAGAAGTGTCAACTGTGTGAAGTGGAGTTGGTTGGATATTCCCTATTTGTGGCAAATACTAAAAATACTTGTTATAAATCATGACTGTTGTGGCAGAATATTTTTTTTCCTTTTCAGTTTTTGTAAACTCTTTCACTTCATTAGTAGTGAAATCTGCCTGTGTGATGGGGAGAGAGTTCTTTTTCCCCACTGCCCCAAAAAATGCAACATTTTAGGGAAAGAGGAAAGCTTCCCATTGCTTTCATGAATAATCAGAACTTCAGAAAAAGTGCCTACCTCTATTTTTTCTACCACTGTGGAGATTTTCCACTTAGCCGCCACCTTGGAGGTGCTGGCCAGCTCTGCCTTGGGTTTGATCCAAAAGTGTCTCTGATCTGCAAAACTATCCTGGAAACATCACTAGAATAGCCTTTCCTGTGAGATTTATGCTTCCCGCTGGTCTGACAATGCAGCCGGATTTGGTGGGATTTCCCCTCTGGTGAGTGGGACATGGTGTGTCTGCTTGGTAACTGAAGTCTCAGGCTCATCCTGAGCAGAGGAGGAACCTGTGAAGACCACATTCTACTTAAATACTCAAGGTTTTCACACTGAGGGTTTTACTAGTAAGTATTTTGTTAAATCCTGCATGGGTGGGAGGCAGCCTCTAGATTTGTTAACCTTATGAAGGAAATTTATTGTTTGGAGTATTGTGCTGGGACCTCAGAGAACTATTTTGGGAAAACTAAGAATGGAAGATTGTCCATCTGGCCATGGCTGGGCAGTGTTGCTTCATTCCTTTATTCCTTCTTTAATCTGCTGTTGGCTCTGTACTACCTGTGGCAGGTACTACAGCTGGAGGTACCCCGACAGCATCACTCAGACATCAGGTGCTCTGATGGTGTTAGGGGCCATGGGGTGCCTATCTCAGACATACAGGGAGAGGACAGTTCAGACAGTTTTCTTTTAATTTCCTCCCTTCCCAACAAAACACCTGGAGCCCTGTGGCTCCAGTTGCGCAGAACTGGGTTGGGACTCAGAGAACTCACTCATTTTACATCCGCGCACCAACCACCATCTGAGTGAGTGCTTCTGCGTCATTCAAGGTGATGTTGAAACTCTAAAGCCTCTTCCTAAATCCCTGATGCCTGCTGTCTCTTTCTGAGATCTGATGTGTTGCAGACCTTGCATTTATGGAATTTGCCAGGTTGGAAGGTGCAGCCTTGCTGTTGGATCACATTTAGAGATGGCTCATGCAAGACTTAAGCCCATATTATGTTTGTTCCTCTGTGATGCTTATATTTGTCTTGTACTTTGTCTGGGAATTCGGATTGTGTGTCTTGGCTGGGCTCTGTTGTATATGTGTAATCCCAGTTTCTTTGCTCTCCTGCAGGGACTTGCTAGGGAACAGGAAGCAAATGGAGTGTCTTGTAGAGACAACTTCTTCTAGGGAGAGCAGACTGCCAGCCAAAAACCCATCCAGCTACAAAAGCAGCTGTTTCAGCCCAAAGAATATGTAAGCACAATTATTTTCTTAGCACCTCATCATGCTTCCTGCAGGAACTTGGGCTGTCAGACAGGTTTTCCGTCCTGGTAGGCTGGGAAACACAGGGTGCTTATTTAGATTAGTTGGTGAATACTGCTTGGTGATCCTGTGGCTGAGGGGGCTGCATGTGGGTAAGGGGGGAGAAAAGGTTTCAAGGCATGGAAAGGGAACACTTGGGCCAAATCAATAGTGGAGGGCTGGAGTCAGATTTCAGCCTTTTTCCTGTGCCTGCTAATTCCAAGCCCAAACTAGAGCAGGTTTGCTTTGCAGCTGGATCTGGGACGTGTGTATGTGCACATGCCTCAGGCACAAGAGAAAGCAGGAATTTTCCTAGGCTGTGACGCACAGTCTACCTGGAGGACTGGCTTTGTCCTGGCTCTGGGCTGCGGGGGCGAGTCCCAGCTGTCCAAGCATCAGTCCTGTCTGGAACTTCTCCTACACTGAGAAGTACCTGGAATTAATAAGAGGGAGTGTCATTTGGGAGATACTAATTGGCACAGCAAGGGAGTGATCTGCTCCCTATATTTCACGTACATATTCCACTGTCAGTTTTCTTACGGAAAAAAAACCCCTGCAGATCTTGACAACAGACAGAAGGAAAACAGATTTGTTCTATCAACAATGCAGTTAAACATGGGGGGCTGGTTCCCCTTTGCTCTTTGTTCCTCCACTGGCCTGGAGTGGGGAAATTCCTAATCTCAGCACTCAGGCATGCCCTTTTTGCCAAGCCTCATCTTGCCCACGTGGCTTCTGTCGAGGCTGTGACTGGGAGAGCAAAGCCTGGCCGCTGTTTTTCTAAGACTGTGGCAATCCATTGCTGGTGTCCAAGGATCTGCTGCAGATCTGCTGCTTCAGGGAGCTGGTATGGAGCTGCAGGGACCTTCTGGGCAGGTCTGGGCCAGGGTTATCTGACACAAGCAGTTCTGACACAACTTGCAGCCCACAGTGTTAAGATAATGCCAATTGATGCTGCTTGGCTGCACCAGATGCCTCCTCCATTGTGCCATGACTGTGGGGGGGACAGACTGTTCATGGTGCTGCTGTGACAGATATGTTTTCCCGCTGTGATTGAGAACAGCATCACCATCCTGGAGATGGACAGTGGTACCACAGCGCACAGGGAGAGCTGGATTCTCCTTTTCTGCCTCCTTAGGCCCTTGCCAGGCCCATGGGACTCTGACTTACATTCTCAAAATTCTCTGCAGTTTGGTCCCAACTGGCTCTGCTGGGCCCTGCATCAGCCTCCAAGAAAGCCTGTGCCATGGGACAAGAGACCTTTCAGCTGGAGAAGCCAGCCTCAAGCTTGGCCCAGATTCTTAGGTAAGGGGTAAATGTGCTGTTGTTTCCCAAGCACAGCAGCAGGGGCAGGGTCATGGATGGCAGCACAGGTACACAGTGCAGAGCTGCCGGAGGGGGGGAACGTGTGCTCACCCCTGCCCACATATGTCTCCCCTCGGGGAAGGGTTACAAAACTTTCTCTGCAACTTTGATGGCACTTGCTATCTTTTATTGGACTCCCTTCTATTCATAACTTTGGTTGATGATGGCAGTAATTCAACAGCAATGCTAAAAGTAGTCGACTGCTGCCAGCCTTGCTGAGTGGCTGCTTCAGGCCACCCTTTCAGAAAGCTCCAAAAACAGGGTGCTGGGGGGATGTTACTTATCCTGAGATGAGGTCTTATAGCTCTAAGCAAGCCTTAATTACAAAGCAGATGTTACTTTTAAACTTGATTGTCTGAATTCAGTGGCACCCTTACACACGCAGCAGGATGCAGGATACTTTCCTTCCTGGCCAAATCTGTCGAGTGTCATTTGCTGTGTCAGCCTAAAAGGCAGGGCTGAATTTCATTGGGTAAAGTGATGCCTGTGTGTGGATGAAAAACAGATGAAAGCACAATGTGAGCCAACAGCTAGAAATTAAAGTTAGATAAATGTAAGCTAGAAAAATACGGTACATGGTTTTAACAATGACTGAACACCAACAACTGAATAACTTGTGGCACCAATTACCAAGGGATGCAGTGGTGGTTCTAGCACTTGAAGCCTCTGAAGAAACTGTGTCTTGCTATCTCAGCCAGAAGAAATCTGGGACATTAGACGAAATCCAAGAACGTTTTCATGCAGGAGACCAATATGAACTACTGCCTTCTTAAAATCTAGAAATACAAAAATAGTCATTTTAAAGGCACTCAGTGTTGTAATCTAATATCAAAGCGTCACAGCACTATGGATGCATTGATCCTTTGGAGAGCCAGTGAATTCCTCCAGGCTGACCAGGGGGTGATAAAATGCATCTCAACGTGCAGCTATGTAGGTGCTGCTTCTGCGTGCTGTTGAGTTGACCAAATGGTATTTGAGAAGTGCTGTGGATCTCCGAGATCAATCCAACAGATTGTGAGATCAGGGAGACCTATGACACCCTCCGAGAAATGGAGAAATGTTGGAAGTCAAAGGTTTTGGTAATAATACAATGAGGAATTTAAAGCCCCGTGTCTGAAGCATAATTTTTTGTTTGGCCCTTCTGAGAAGGGGACCTTGTGGTTTTAGAAGAGCAGTAGTTTTACTTTCAAAGTGTTCCCTTGGATTTCAAATGAGGGAAAAGTGATTGTAAAAGAAGAGTTTGTGTGTGTTTTCTTTCCTTTTGTAAAAGCCTTGTGAAAGTTCAAGTCAAATTCACTCCTGAAGAACAGAGCCCAGCCAGAGGGTTGGAATATGATGTCTTCCTATCCCGAAAGTGGGAAAGCACCAAACCCCACCTCAATCTGGTGTGCATGACCTTATGAGTCCAGACATGGAAGCTTCCATAAAAGAAGCAATGGAGTAGTCTGGGACACTTCAGCCTGGAAAATAAATTATTTGGGGGAGAATGTGACAGAGACCTACAAAATCTGGATGAAGTGAATGGGTAGGGACCTTTTCCTATGCAAGAACTGGAGGCCAGCAAATGTGGACAGTGGGGTCAGATTTCAAATCATGAAGGGAGCTGGTTCTGGATGTACCAGGTCGTGGACCTGGAGAATTTCTCATCAAAGGGTGTTGTGGGTGCAAGGTGTGTTCTTGTGTTCAAAGGAAGACAGTAGTGTTTGAAAGCAAGATTTGTTAGGGACCACTAAATAGACAAACTCTCTAGGGCCAGAAAAGGTCTTGTCAGCTGAAAATGATTGAAGGCTAAGTAAATAACTTGGGTTTGGGAAAGGAAGTACTGCATGTTTTTGTCCTGTTCTTCCTCCTTTCTAGGTGTCAACTCACAGTTTATGTTGGAGACAGGGTGGGCAGGTGGATCCTTGGTGTGGACTCATATGGTTGATGCAGGCTTTCTGAGATACTTCAGCCTGGAGAAAATATTGTTAATTTTTTTAGTCCCACAAAAGATGCATTGGCAAAAACAGAGCTTTCTAGAACATCCCAAGGATGACTGATCTCGTGATAAACCCTAAATTGTTTGCAGTCTCAGATTATTTCCTTAATGCCCTCACTGACCATATAAGCAGTAAATGGGGCGGTCTCAGCTTGCTCAGGGAAGTATTCTCTGAGGAATGAGGACTTCTGGGAAGGAGTGAGGCTGCCATGCTCAAGAGGGGCCATAAGACAAAGGGGAGGTCTAAGGAAAGGCACTACAGTGAGAATTTGGAAGAGTAATGTTTGACAAATTGTATTTTCTTGAGAATTTTCAGCTGCCTACAAACTGATAGGTAGATGGAGAGAGCTGGGCAGGAGCTGGACTGGGCTGAAGTAGGAAGTGGTGATGAAAAAGAAGCTCTGTGCTGAAAGGTGTGGGCATGTTTCATTGCCCTATGTCTTCTTGAGCACAACCAACCTAAAGGAGCGATGCTGGCTGTTGGTTTTCTCAGAATGGGAAGCCAGACTCTCTACTTTCCATATATTGGTGTCAGCAGGTCTGACAACTCCTGTGAGGGGTTTCTGAGCACTGCTTAATGTCATCTCTAAATGGAACTTGTGTCAGGGAAATGTGTATTCCCAGAACTGTTTTTCTGAAAGTAAAACTGCAGGAGTTTTTCCTTTATTTTTCAATTCAAAAAGACCTAACTTCATAAATCCTGTACCTGGCAGAATCTGCCTCTCCCTTTGCGGTGGCTCAAGTGTGCTTTTGCCGCCGGATCTGCATACACAGGGGATCAGAGAGCAGGTGACTTCAACTTAACCTTCCCTCTGAGCTTGAAGAACAAGCCAGGGCAATACAAAAGGGACCTTCCAAGAGACTTGAGCAGCTGCACAGCCCTTAAACTGGCCCCATGATCTGTTTATCTTTTGCCTTCAAGGAAGAGAGTTAGGGGAAGCTCCCCCAAGTGGGATGGCTTAAAAGACTGTATCCTCTGCTGGGAAGTGCACATGCTTTTTTCTTTATAAGCCATTAGATATATTTTTCCTCTCTCTCTCTTCCCCTCCTTTCCTGGCAGCAGGATCTCTGGCTGTTGCATGCTTTTCATTAAATCTTTCTGATTGTAAGCTTGTATGTTCTGACCCAGGGTCAGAGAGTACCGTGGCAGGGATACAGCTCAGCAACAGAATGGAAAGCTTTTGCTGGTTTTGATTATTGGACAACACCAGTTACTGCAGAGTGCATTCCTGTCTGGGGTCTAAAGTCTGAGTTAAATGTCACCCAGAAAAGAGCATTCCATGATGCTTCTGAAACACTGCACAACTCCTGAGTTATGAGGGAGCCTCTCTATATGCACAAGTTGTCTTGGCCTATTTCCAGTCTCTCTAATGCTACTGTCTCTCTTATCCCACATTTTCCGCTTTGGCAGTATCCATTGGAGGAGGTTATTTAAATTCCCTTGCTGATAGGAACAACTGCCACCAGTTGTGTTGTTGGGTTTAGGTTGTTTGTATCTAATGAAAGCCTCACGCTTCGCGACAAACTCAAATAACCAAGTGCTTACTCAGCTCTGCAGTTCTGTTATCAGAAGGTATAATCACTTCCTGCATCTTTGTTTGTCTTTGCCTCCGTGCTGCTGTGCTGATGCTCTGGGAGGTGCCCTGCTGCTCCTGCAGCTGCTTTTCCCTGCCCTGAGGCACATCAGCATGTGGGGAGGAAAAGCAGTTCCTGGTTATTGCTTCACCTTCTTTGGATGCCTAAGACACAGGCTGCTCTGTAATATAAAATATCATCCCTCTTATTTCCTAGGGAGGGGACAAGGTACCTTTATGCCTGTTGTGAAGACTAAAAGGAACAGTGGCAAAATCCATCTGCAACCTCTGGACTCCCTGGTACGAGCATTTGTACTTAGATGGCATGGGATCTGTGGGCGTCCCCCTTGGTGGCTGGCCATGACACTGGTCTGGGCTGCAGAGATGAAGTGTCAGGGCACTGAGTGTAGTTACCCTGATGAGCCTGTCATGGGGCCTCCACTCACTCTCCTGTCCAGGGGCTCAGGGGCTCCGTTTAACCTCAGTCCATGATTTTCCATTGCTCCCTGAGCTGTGGTGTAGGTAGGTGTTCCTGTCTCCCACTCCATGCAGCCATGTGTGTGCCTGGTCATGGGCCTCAGACTGGGACCCTGATCCATGGACTGACTTCCCAGTTTGATGTCTTACCTGCCTGGTGACCACCAGACTGTGTCTGACCGTAGTTACTGTCACTGGAGCTGACTGACCTGCACTTTGAGTTCCTGCCTTGACCTGCCCTGTCACTATAAATGCTCTTGGACTCTGGATCAGCCCTGACTGCCATCCCTTGACTTGGCTGCTGGTCTCGCTCATGTCCTGTGGGATGGGGCCCTGGCTGGCCAGCCCTGGCTTGCTGAATTATCCTCCTTGACTCCTCATCCTGTAGGCAACTGCCAGCCCTTCCTGATCCCTGACCCTTGAGAGGTCTCTATGGAGAGGTGATTCTTTGGAAAGACTCATCTTGGTGTGAAACACTTCCTCAACTAGCAGCCCAGCAAAACAAGAGCATATGGCCTTGGGGATATCCTGTCTGCCCACTGGGGAAGGTGACATTGTGCATCAAAGCTGTGCCTTCCTTCAAATCTCCAGTGTGGTAAATGAGTTACCACCAGCTCATTAGTTGCAAAATTAATTAGCATTTCAGCCATGGGATGTGGTGTATTTCGTAACTCATCACGCAGGAGCTTCTCTCCAACCTCAGAAAAGGATGTATGGGGGTTTGTGGATTTATTTCTTGTTTGCTTTTTAAACTGCAAATAGTTTTAGTGTTTTCTGCTGGAGTTAGTAAACTGCCCTGTACTGTGGGGCTTGCAACCTTCCAGGACAAAAAGAGAAACCATTCTTTTGCAGAATTCTTGCTAAACATATTCCCTGAAAAATATGAGGAGCTTGTGATTGCTCACTTCTTAGAAGCAAAGATCATGATAGATGCATTTACAGAGCAGAAATAATAACAATCAACAATAGACAGAGGGAAATGGCTCCTCTGAGAATAGCAGCCAGACTAAGGGAAGAAAAATGCTCAGTTCAGATAAGTAAGTTTTATGAGAAGGGGGAGGAGAAAATGCCATGAAAGCAGGAGTGGTAAAGGAGGTGGGATGATCAAGGGGTGAGGAGCAGCTGCTGGGGAGGGGACGTGACATGTCAAGAGCCCACCTGTGAAAGTGAAGCCTCCTCTCTGTAATGCTGCAAACCTCGTGTGTAAACTGAATTGCTGCAGCATTGTCCCACGGGAGGCCAGGCCCAGCTAAGCAAAGCTGTGTGCCTTGCCCTGGGGCAGCTGCCTCAAGGGAGGGAGCAGAGGTTTCCTTGGAGAGACACTGCCACATCACTTCACTCACTTGCTCTTCCTGCTCGTTTCCTCCCAAAGGGCCGGTAAATGCACAGGGATGTTTAGCTGAGTGTGGCAGCTTCTGACAGCTGTTGCTGTCTCGGGGGATGGACAGAGCTGTTCAGAGGGGACTGGCCCTCCTCGAAAGGTCTGCACGGGGCTTGCAGTGCAAGAAACCTCCTCTCACCTGTGGTGTGTGCTTGTAATTCAGCACTGGTTTGTACTAATCCTTCCTCCTCCTCTCTCTTCTCTTGCTGAGCTTGTCTCAAGCTGATGGCACATAAAACGTAATTTTCCTCTTTCTTGAAAGGCTCCTAAATTCACCTGTGATTGCAGACAGTGGAGGTTGAAAGCTCTCGCCAACCTTCAGAGATTTATAGCAAAATCCTCCCCCATGTGCTCTGTACCTCAGAGGATGTTCCGGGGATGGCTTGGAGATGTGTCCCTCACTTTTTGGAGATCCCCCTTTGTCACTGAAGGGTAAAGTGGGACAACTGTTGTCACTGGGAGTTTCTGCTCTCTTGTTTCTTCCCAAATGGAGGGGTTTGGGTGACCCCAGCAGCCCCTGCTGTGTTTGTGTGCTGTAGCCCCAGAGGAGCTTTGTTGGGCATACTACACGCAGCTCACAGGGCACAGGACCTTGTTGAAGTAATAATTCACACCATACTCCTTTGAAGCTTTTCTGACTATTGTGGAGACGAATCAAAGCTGAAGAATCTTATTGTTACAGAAATAAAAATTGTTTTTCCCACAGAGTCACAGAAGAGTGCTGTTGTGTTGCTTGAGATTCTGGACTGGATTAAACTGGACTGCTGAAACTGGGGAGATATGAACAATTTGAATCACAGCTGAAGAAAATGTTCTTGTGATCCCTTGTGAAACATAATTCACTTGCCCAGATAATGGGTGTTGTGTGACTTAATTATTGTAAAACCAAAATGTGTTTTGCTCCTAAACTTGGTTTCCTTTTTTTTTTTTACATTTTGTCAGGCAGTTTCTTCCTCTGGAGATCTTAAATGTTGTCTATATTATTGCTGTCACTATTCTGTGTAAGGAAAATCTAAAGAAACACATCTGTGCCCTGATTATAAATAAAATCCTGAAATTATCCCTAGCTTACCTAACTTGGGGCTTCTAATGTAGGGAATGCACTGGAGCTGACCTGGTGTTGGGAAAGTAATTCCAGCTCTTCAGGCACTGCAGAACTCCTCTGTCACGGCTTGTTCCTACAACTTGGACTATTCACAGTGTTGTCACAGGGGAAAAGATGGGTTCTTAACACGTGTTTATTAACTTGTATGTGCCCTGCCAGGTCAAGGGGATCCTCAGCTTCCTGTCACCTCTAAATTGAAGTGCCAACAGCAGAGCTCTTGCATTAGGAGGTGTCACCTGCTGACTGAAACCAAGAAAATGCCATTTTTGTTCCAATAGTTCAGAATTACTCAGATGTGATGTTCTCCTTTACTAGGCTGTCCTGGGCCAGCATACCAGGTGTTGGCCTTTGCAGGAAACTCTACTCTGAATTGGATGTTGCTGGAGGTGAACCCATTTCCCCTTGTTTCTCTTTACGAGATGGGTGGGGATTTGGTTCCCTCTGAGAACCATGAATCAGCTAAAGATACACAACACTTCTTCAGGGAGAGCTGGCTGTAGTAATGATCTCCTGCTTCCAATCGCATTTTGAATTTGATTTTAAGGCAAGTCTAGATTACCACCCAGGAGTTGTATATAATTATCATGACTCAAAAATGTCTTTAGGGAACAATTTATTTTGTAATGCTGATTTGCCAAACTTATCTGCACACCAGTTCACAGAATTTTCCATCCAAAACTGAGATGATTTGCTTTCAGATTGACCAAAGAGAGTTTCAGCTGCAGAATTCATCTGTGCTGGGCTCTCACAGCGAGATACTGCTGCTACCTCCAAAGATCTACATTTTACATATGTTGATCCAGAGTAATGGTAACCTCAACCTGCCCATCACCTGCAACACTTGGGAGGGATTCCCACATAATCCTACCTCCCACATCACTGTGGGATAAGAATGCTTTCCCTCAGACACAGATTCTGACTTGTGCAAGAGGCAGGATTTGGATATGAAAAGGTTTTATGGCAAATCTTATATTCCCAGTTGGTCTGGTGTTGAAAGACTGCTACTCTTACATTAGATATCCCTTGACCTGCTGTGTTTTCCTTTCAATATATCCACCCATTTCATAAATTAAAATTAGATACATGGTCAACTAATTGTTTCTTCAGTATATCTCTTATGGTGGATGCTTCCTTCCATGCATCATGGATGCATGATAATAACACATTCACTGGGAGGGGAGCTGTGAATTAAGAGCTTTGTGGTGGCCACAAGCAGTTGTTTTCTTCCTTATTTTATTCTGCATGATGCCATTAACCTCATGCGTGTTATCTTCTTGGGGTAAACTATAATCAGAAGATGGGGAGCAGGAATCCTCTCTTCTGATTTTGTGTGAGCCTCAGCAAACTCTTCTGTCTCCTTTCTTGTAGTTGTGAAATAGGCAATTAGTAGAATTAACTTGCTTCTTGAGTCAGTGCGCATGGCTTGACCTGGAGACTTGTGTGTCCTGAACTTCAGACAGCAATCCTTAGCTACAAGCCTGGATCTGTTATGGAAAACATTCACAGGTACCAATCCTCCAAAATGAGCTGTAGATAGTTATGTGTCACTACCCTTTACAGCTCTTCCTTTTTGAAAGAAGTTGTCATCACTGATTAAAGATGTCTCTGAATTGAGTGATTTGCTTTAATATGGCAAACAAATATCAAAATAATAAGGAAAAGCAATTTTTACACTTCTAGGAAGCTTGGCACAAAAAGTACAGCAGAAGTTGCAAGATACTATAGCTGGGAAGTGATAGTCAGACTTTTCCACAGTGTGCTCCAGGTAGGTTAGCTGCAAGGTGTGACTGGAGGAATGATCAGCTGAATGAAGACAGTCCTCCTTCCAACATTGCTGACACTGGTGCTTTGTTGCTCCCTTTCCCCTGTTCAGTACTAGAGGAAGGATGGGGCCAGTGCTCTTTGCTGTCTGATAGAAGGTGAGTTCTGCCAGTACTGCAGAAATGTAGAAGTTAGGTCAGGGTGTTTCCAGGGTCCTTTACAGGTCACCTTGTTGCTTTACAGGGTTCTTGTGTTGCAAAGGAGTGGTCAGCACTCATGTGAGGTGGTGGCTCCCTCAGAACACGAGCAGGAGCAGTCTGAGAGGCAAATACCCTGAAGTATGGAAAAAACTCCACCATGAATAATGTTAAGATTGATAATGGGCTTGAAAATTTATTCTTCATCACAATGCGATATGAACTCTGGGTTGAAAATCTGCTGCTCCACAGACACAGAATGGCTGGTTGATCTCTGTTCTTATCTATGAGATACGTTGTCAGCTTTTCCACTGACCTTCTCATGGCTTCTTCAGACAGCTGGATCAGCTTGTCTTCTGCTGGAGTGACCTATTATTTATCAGGTCATTATCAAAGGATTTACTGAAAGCTCACTCCAGAGGCCAAAGGGTCAGTATCCTGAAGCATCTGCACTTCATCCATTATCCCTAAGAGGTGAATTGTAGGTGGCATTTGGCCCTTGAAGTAACCTGAGCATGTGAGAGGCAAGCACATCTCACCTGTGGGCTCGAGACACAAGTGAAGTGTGTAAATGGCTGTCTGCCATCATTTGGTTGATCCCCAGTAGGAATTTAAGTGTTTGCTTGCTCATGGCTCCCATATCTTCTGCTACCTGACCCCTCTAGTGAGCATAAAGCTTGGTTTTGAGGTAGGACAGCAGGTCCCACTGGCCCAGCTGAGAGGCAGCAAAAAGAACCTGCTTACTATGGTCTGTAGACTCAATTTCCTTACCTCATCACTGAGAAATACTTGAGGAAAAAGCTCAATAGCTCAGCTTTTCAAGCTGATTTCTGAAGCTTATGCTTAGTTGGACGGAAAGACTCGTGGGGCAAACGCATTCAGAAACAGTCCTGACAAAATGGAAGGCTGAAGCCTGTCAAATGCACAGCAAATTCAACAATTAAACAGCCCAGGTGATTGCTGGGGAGAAGGAGCTGTGACTTGTTATCTAAAAGAAGGTAAATATTGGCTAAGGGCTGCTGCTATGAGACATACATCTTCAACCAGACACGTGTTCAGAAAATTATGTTTGTTTCTGTCTTCCTCATCAGACACTTAATGAAAAATAATTACAATACATTGATCCTCTTAAATGTTCTGAACTTATTATGCCAAACCTAAAAACCCTTCAGGCACACTGCTACTGCTTTTCTCTTGTAAAAAGGTCACATCTGAGCAGACACTCCTTTGATGTTGAGTGTTGGCAAAAAGAGTCATTCACATCCCAACCAAGGTGTCCTCCTGTGTGGGACAATCTCATTAGTGTTAAGAAGCTTCTGTAGTTTTGGACACTTGAAAGCTGAGCAAAATCTTCAGTTGATAGCTCCAGACATACTTGAGGTTGGTAAGGCATTGTGAAAAAAGGGATAACATATTATGAATTTGACAATCCTGTAAAAAATTGCAATTTTTGAGAATTTTGCAGAGTAGAACTTGAATCTGCAATTTATTTTTTTTTCCCTGAAAAAGCTGACCTTTTATAAAACACAAACTGTTTCACAGTAATTGATTTCTCTGGTCCCTTCTGGGTGGGAAGGAACTACAGTATCCTGTGATGCTGAACAAGATGTGCTAATGGAGCATTCAATCCTTTATTTCCCTCTGTCCCAC
Source organism: Cephalopterus ornatus (assembly GCA_013396775.1). Classification (NCBI taxonomy): domain Eukaryota; kingdom Metazoa; phylum Chordata; class Aves; order Passeriformes; family Cotingidae; genus Cephalopterus; species Cephalopterus ornatus. The sequence continues at coordinate 253,320 of VZRE01002008.1, forward strand.
AAGAAATTTGTACCTGTTGAAGGGCTGAGTAGAGGACTGAAATGCTCCCTTTTGGCATTGTGCAAGTCCGTGGGAGCTACTGAAATGGAAATTAGATTCCCAAACCATCACCCACAGGAGGAAGAGAGGGAGCTTGATGGATTGTTTTTCGTTAAACAAGAAGAGAGAAATGGGCTGAAGTGTTGGTGCAGAGGAAAATGGGCAAAATGTCTAAGGATTATGGTTGGTGCCTTGGTCATGGAGAGACATTGTTCTTTGGGAGCTGTCGGGTATTTTCCCAATGAAACACCATTGTGGAGGCATGGAAAAAAGGGTAAAAAAAAAAGCACAAATAGAGGTGAGACTTATAATTGGCAAGAAACCATGTTTCTAAGGGCTTATGGGGAAAGACTGTCATCTAGTTATTGTGAAAGACCAAAGTGGTCTTATCTATGCACCGGCCTTTAAAAACAATGATGCCGTGTCAAAATTCCCCCTGCATTTTTTTTTCAGTGCAATTGTTTTCTTTTCATCAAGAGTTTTGGGAAGTAAGATGTTGTGGTTTTCATCTCTTAAAGCAGTACTGTTCGGAATGCAAATTGCTCAGGGTTTTTTCCTCTGTAGCTTTGGTCAGAACGGCATTGCTTCTGTATATTGCTTTTTACCTCTACTTTTTCCTCTGTTCTGAGATGCTCCCTTCCCATCAGTGCCCCCAGAAACACCTGAGGGCCCTGTTTCTCTGCCCAGTCCCGAGATAAACCAGCCCAGGATTATGTGTCCAGTGAAATGATCAGCCCTCGATGCTGGCCTCAGCGTAATGTCTTTACCAAAGAGTCCTTTGCTCTGAGAACTAAACGCATTTTCGCCTTTTAAGCCCAAGCAGCTCTGTCAGAATCAATTAGGAATACAAACTTGCACATCTTCTGGAGTGGGTTTTTTGCCATTTCTTACTCAATGACTGTGCTATGAAGTAGTTTATATTGTAATGCTGACTGTTCAAATTGAAAATTACAATTGCATTTTTGCAAATAACCAGAAAGCATCGCTGCTGAGCGTATCACTGGTGGTAACACACTCAGAGATAATTGTACTGTTGAATTACGTTAACAGAGCTTCGGAGAAAACTTAGATTAAACTACAACTCCCATGAGCTTGGGACAGACAGTGGCCCTGGAAAACATCCACCATCTGGAGCCTGCTTGTCTCCAGAGTTGCTTTTCTCTCCCTGGGTCATCGGTAGGTGAATGATTTTTTTTTTCTTTTTCCTTCCTCTGATTCAAGTGGGGAAAACCACCAGAACTTTGTAAATTTTGTGTTCCAAGACGTGTTTTGCCAACTCTGAGCAGGCGATTGCAGCCTAATGTCACTTTGACGGACTTGTGCTCTTAGTGAAACTGGTGGAAACGTGAGAGTGGAACGGTGAGAAAATGCTTCATTTTGAGCTGCCCCTTCCACAGGGCGCTTCAATTACCTCAAAACCTTTAGATCAAACGGTCTGAAAGGGCAATCTGCAAGACAAAAGATAGCGGGAGAAATGCAGAGCACTAATGGCTGGAAGTGCTGGAGGGAAAATCCATCCCACCGTCTCGGGAAGCCCAGCACCGGCACCCTGCAGACGAAAGGGTGAAAGGCAGCTCTCCTGGGCAACGTCTTCTAGGGAAAATTCCTTCTTGGCCGAAAGTTTGGCACTAGGAGACAGGTGAGACATTCCTCAATCAACTTTTGAGGAGGAAATTGAAAGCAGAGATAGGAACAACCTGTGGGCAATTTGGCTTGCTTTCATTATTCAATTAGCTTTGCATCGGTGTGGGTGACATGAAGATGGAGAGTTCTGATAATGCAGGGGACTATGACTCGGGAATCCTCTGGACTTTCAGGACTTTTTGGTGTCTTGCCTGATAAGAAGACTGTACTGAAATGAAGACCAGAATCATTGTAAGAGCTCTTCAAATAAGTGCTGGATTAAAGGAAAATGGCAACTGATGTTTGGGAAAGAGGTTTCCCGAAGTTCCTAGGCTAAGCTCACCTGGATTCCTCTGCTTGCCAGCAACTGTTACTCTTAAAAATTTTACTCCTCTGTTGAGTGGGGTCAACCTGGTGTTCCTTACAGGCTGCACCCACACTCTAGTTTTAAAAACCACTGCACAGAATGCTGCCTTCCCTTCAGAACAGTGACTAGGGGAGAAGCAGTGACAGTAAATCGCTTAGGAGATGTAAGCCCAAGCAATGACCGTCCTGGCTTTGCCAAGGAGAAGGAGACAAACCATGGGTGAGTGAGCTGAGCTGCTCTAAAAAATCTGGGGCAGACACCGCATCTTTCATTGACAGGGATTGCCTATCAGCACCTAGCTTTTGGCTGTAGATGCCAGGAGAAAGAAGCATGCCATGCATGCTTTCAGTAATGGTAGGGGGAGTCAGGCTTCCCCTGCTCTCCCGTGTGGCGACTCTAGACTCAGGTACAACTAAATAAGGTTGTCTGCAATGCATATGAATAGGGTACTTGGAGCCCTTAGCTTTGTAAATAACCATTTATACAGGCTTTTGAAATGCAGGGATTCTCTCAGCACTGCTGTTATTCAGACTTTCCACCCTCCTCCTCTTTGTTTCTTGCGTTGCTCTGTTGCAGAACAACACAGAATTAGCGATAAAGCCGCGCTTGAAATAAAGCCTGGCATACAGACAGATGATTTCATGGCCTCAGCCACCTGCGCGTTGACTGGTCCGTCCCAGCGCGGGGATGCACTGACTGCTGTGGCAGGTGGTAACTGTTACCTCTGGTTTGGTGGCTTGGGGAGCAGGGGAAGAACTCTGATCCGAGGCAAACTGGGGAAGAAGGGCTCTCTGAAATTAAGACAGAGACGTGCTGGTTGAACAGCTTTAGAGTTTCTTTGTTTGGGAAGCTCTGTCACTTTGCAAGCGTGAGAAGGGGAGAGGAGGGAGAACACACCTGACTTCTCATACACGTGGTAGGTTTCTAGTATTTTTATTTTTCTTCCGTCTCAGACTGATAGACCTTAAACAGTTTGGAGCTGTGGGCCTACGTGTGTCTTTAAAGGCTGTGGCCAAGCTGCGAAGGCATCTCTCAGGAGTATTTTTGCGGAGAACTTGATAAGTAATGAGTTGAGATCTTCCTGGGGGCATGTGATGTTGACCTGGGTGCTGCTTGGAAGCAGCATCACCCTGAGATCTCCTGAGTTAAAGGTGATTATGGGTGAACAGATGATTATTGACTGTATCTGGGGAAAGAGTTCTACCTTCCCTTCCAGTTCTCAGCCCTTCCTCAATTGTAATTCCATCCCTTTGGTGCTTGCCCTGGGACTTCTTGTTCAAGTAATGGGTCTGTGGTTCCTGGCTTTCTGTTCCTAGTGCCTGCCCAGGTTAATGAGAGATCAAAGCTGCTCTGACCATGCTTTTGTTTGAAGTACTTCAGGAAACTCTACAATTTCATCTCATGTACTCAGATTTGAAGACAGTATTGTTGTATGTTGCTGATGGAGAGGCAGAGCCCATGGCAGCAGGCAATGCTCCTGCCCGAACACATCACTAGTGGCTGGATCCCAACCCGTGAATTATTTGGGTGCTTGTTTGCTCACGGATCTGTAGGATAGTGAAAAACTGTTGGATAAGCTGTAAGGGAGTTGGAGTTTTCAAAATGCAAGAACTGAGAGCTGAAAAAGCTGTTGCCCGTGGGGAAGTCTTAAAAAAAGGAAATGAATTATTTCTCCAGGTGGCTTCTGGTCCTCTCCCTTTGTAAAGTACTGGTACAAAGAAACTTGCAGAGGATAATAAGAGGGGGCTGCCCAGTCAGCAGGAGAATTGCAGAGTGAGGAGTCCCAATCTCATGGTACTGAAGTCCAGGAGCACTAGAACAGGGCCAAGTAGGAGAGAAGCACAGTCTGTTAGTGGGGTCTGCTCATAGCTCTGAGATCTGTTAAACCTATGTCAAAACCCTGCAGCCAAAGGTGTTGAGCAGGAAGCTCAGCAGTACGAGAGGAGTTCGTAGATGCCAAGCAAGCAAAAAAGGGGATTGTCTCCAGCACAAGTTGATTCAGCTGACAGATGATGACTCTCTGTGCCCATGGGCAGGAGGTGGGATGAGACTGATTTTAATTGAAGTTCCTGGGACTGTTTGCTCAGCTGCCTTGTTTTAATGATAAATTGCAGCATATTCTGAGAATATTGTATAGGCTTGAGTGTTGGTGGGTCAGTTGCAATCAAATGTCCCCAAAGTGCTGGTGAAATGATGATTAAGCTTGTAATAAGCTAGGATGCCATGTGCTGTATGTAGTGATCAACAACAAAAAGAAGCAGCAGGAGAAGGACGGGACAGGAAGAGCAATGCTTCTGGTGGAGAATATAAAATGGTATTTTGTGTTTTTGCAGAGCATGTGGAGCATGTGGGTGGTTTGACTGGAACATATTTAGAGTTCTGTCCCTGTCATGGCTGAGGGAGTGAGCGATGGGTGTTCCGGGGAGCTTGTTCCTCACAGGCATCACTGCGTAACAGATACGTGTACGAGCGTGTCCACTGCTGCTAAAATGGGAACTCTCGTGTGCTGCACGAGGTTCCAGGGCCTCATGCAACACAAGCAGGAGGGAGAAAGAGGATGCAAAGCAGGGCTACAGTGCCCTAGGGAGGCACAAGGTCTCCCTGCTTCTCAGTCACGGATGCAAGGACCACCCTCCCTGCCCCGGCCCACTCCTGGGGGTTTGCTGGTGTTTCAGGAGTTCCTCAGGAGCAGCCTTTTAGACTTGAGCAGCCCGGCATGAGCTGTTTCCATCCTCCCCTGCGATGTCACAGATACCTCTGGCATGACTCTGAGTCAAACTGTGTCAGTCAGCCTGCTCAGGAGCACATGCAAATCTCATTTAGGCTTTTACTGAAAAGATGCACAATTCCCTCAGTGCTTGTATAGATTTTCCACAGTGTGGTATTTGGCTACTTAGTCATAGAGCTGTCTTTATGTTTTAAGAATAGATTTGACTACGATCTCCTTGGCTGTACTGCAGAAGAAAGACTTTATTTGTCTTAGCACAAACACCTTGGTCTAAGTATCAGATGTGCCAGCAAGTATGTGTTTAATTAAACAGGCTCCTTAATAGGTTTTGTTATCATTTTAGTGCTCTGCACTTCACCCATGTCTCTTACAGGACTATTTAATGAATTTCTGAGGCTATCTGACAAGTAATGTTCTTTGCTTGTTTGTTATGTAAAATTCATTAACGTTTCCCTTTGCATAGGGTATATTGAATCACAAATATTATGACTTAATTACCTTATTGCAATTTACAGGGTGGTGGATGTCGGTTTTTTATTTACTGATCTTATGCAGAACTAACCTGTTTAAAGCAAGCAAACAAACAGAAACTCAAGTTGTTTTGGTGTCCCTGCTGAGAAATACCTCCCCTTGATCCTCACCACCTGGGGACTCTTCCATAGCTTGCTAACCTTTATTTTTTTCCATAAAAAGGGAGAAAACCTGCTAGTAGTAAACAAAGCTTTAGTTTTAGGGGATTGGCAGGGCTCAATCAACCTCATAGCTTTGAGCACAGAACTTAAAATGAATATTTTCTTCTTACAAGCAGGTCTCTCTAGTATGTATTTCCTTTGAGTCTAACAGAAATATTCTGGTGGTAATTCCCTGCCTGGTATACTTGGCAGTACTTTCCTCATTAACTCCCAGAAAGGGACAGAAAAGTACTCCAGTTGTTTTTCCTATGCTTACAGAGGCAAAACTAATAGTACTAACTTGCCCAGAGCATAGAAGAAATCTGTGGCAGAGAAACAGGACTTTGCCAGAGATCTTAATGGCAGAATCATCCTTTTTTTTCCATCTTTATTGATTTTCAGATTACATTGTGCTCCCTTTCTGGGTTTTACCCTCATTATAACTTGAGAAAAGTTGAGCTGCTTCAATGGTCTCTCTTTCCAGTCTCTTCCTACAGCTGCCTCATTTGCTCCTTCTAATTTCCTGCTATGCAGCACACCGAACTCCTTCGCAACTTAGTTGCTGCTGCTGAAGGCTGGACCTGCTTGGAAATTGTAGCCACAAAAGCCAGACTTTCCAGTGTAATCATGCCATTAAAGCCCCTGAGGGCTTTATCTGACCTGCAGTGAGAAGTGGAGGGAGAGGCTGTTGCACCATTGTTCCTTCTGCTGATGACACAGGCTGGAATTGCTTCTCCTTGAATGCTGCCTGTGTTGGGGTGCAGCTCGACTTTGTCATGTCCTAATCCCTTAGTCAAGACCACAGTGACCACATGAAGTTAGAGCAGCCCTGAGGCTGCTCCCTTGTTCTAACACGTGCCATCAGCAAATTGCTCCAGGAGATTAAATCTTTGACTGGACTGACCCAGCATTTCAACTTCAACCTAAAACATACCCATGTGATCTGGGAGCAGCCCAGTTGGATTTGGACTTTAGCAACGTGAGCAACTACTTAGAAAATTCAGAGCCTTATTTCCTTACTTTAATACCCTTGGTCCTCTCTTGTGTCATTTCATGTTCCAGCACATGACTGGGCTGCCCAAGGAGGTGGTGGATTCTCTGGCCCTGGAGGTATTTAAGAAGAGACTGGATGTGGCACTTAGAGCCACAGTCTAGTAACTGTGGTGGTAGTGGATGAAGGGTTGGACTTGATCTCAGAGGTCCTTTCCAATCCATCTGATTCTGTGATTCTGTGACTGTAGATTTTGCTGGAAATAGTCAGTCTCTCTGGGAGTAACAAATGTTCATGTAGTCTCATCTTCATTTTTGGATGAGAGGGATGGCTTTTAAGCGAAGAGGAAGTTTTCTCATGCTGTAAGATTGTTCAAGATTTTCTTTTTCAGGATTTTCCTCTGAAACTGGAATGAGTCTTATTGTAGTTTTGTGTTTCCTGGTAATTGAAAAACAAATCCCAACTGGTTGGCAGCAGCAGAAAAGGCACATAAGGTATCCAAACTTTCTAAAACAAGAACAGTTCTGGCCTGTTTCAAAATGCCTCCCCCTCCCAAAATGTTAAACTGGGAGGTAGCTGAAACTGCTCTGTTCCCAGAGCTGGATTAGACCTCAGTGAATCAGCACTATGAGAAACCTTCTTGGGGAATTCCTGACAGGCCGTACCCTGGCATCACTTGCTGACTAAGATGGGAGCTTCCTCAAATGCTATCACTGCGTAGGACAACAGGTCAAAGCCTTGGTGCTGCAATCCTGGAGCCCAGCTGTGGCTCACTTTGAGGATGGGAAAAGCCCTGTTCCCTTGTAAGTTCCTTTTATCCTCCAAATTCCCCAGAATGTGAAGGAGCTCAACCCTCCAATCCTTGAGGGATGTTCCCACCCAAGGAGAGGTGACCTGAGGATGGTGCAGGGAGAGCTCAGGGCAGCAGTGGTAAAACAGAAGTGGGAGGTGCACTGGTGCCTCTGTGTCCAGGCTGCCCAGCTGCTGCCTTGTGTTGCTGACAGCTTGTAATAAAGTGTTCCAGTACTCATGTAGATGGTGGATCTGGGATGAGAGCACCACTGAGCCTTAGACTGCTGCTCTCCCAGGAAGGTCGATGGATGCTGGGCTGCCTGAGAGCGTGGGGCACAAGGCAAGGAATGTGGGAGCCAAAACATGCACCTGCAGCCTTCCAGACACTGAAGGGCCTCTTGGCTGTGGGGTACAGACTGGCCATGAAGCTGCAGGGAGGACAGATGGAAAGCCTTTCCTAGAAAAGGCTGTGGGGTTTGTGTTGCTCAGCAGCTCACCAAAAGTTGTTGGAATAAACCAGAGAGCAGCATTCATCCCAGGAGGCATTAGACACTGGGAGAGAGATATACTTTTGGGCTTTTAATTTAATTTGTCTCATGTGACACGCCTGCCTTTTCTCTATTTAGAGTTATCTTGTCCTGTTTGTACCTTTTTAGTGCTCTAATAAAACCCAGCCATGGGGCCAGAAGCCTTCGACTTCTGGCTTGGCTGCCTCCAAGACCAGATGTGGCAATTCCACCTCCCAATCTGATTCAGCCCAGTCCCAAATAGCTTTTAACTGATGAAACAGAGACAAAAGACTTGTCAAAGTTGCTCTGCTTGAGAGGAGCAGATCTAGACAAGCACTTTGGTCATGAGGGTTCCAGCTCCTTGCCCGGCAGGAGGGTTTGCTGCCTGCAGTGCTCAATAACATATGTTTGTGTAGAGTCTGTTCTGCACATATTGATTTTGAGCAGTACTTTTTCTTCCAGGAAATCTGTATTTGGCTTTATAACTTCCTGGGAATAGTTTGTACATCGGAAAGCCTCCTTCTGCCATATGGGAAGGAGTATTCTCTCTCATACTCTGTAAAATATATGCCAAAATTTTTTTTATTAAATGAAGTTCTAATAACTACAAAGTTTGGATTTTTCAGGGGCTAGGATGCAGTGGGTGTGAAATCTGTGACATGGCTCTGAAATGTACCTGATGAAAGAGCAGAGCCTGATCTGTCCCTGGTTTGGTCCATGATCCAAGGCACAGAAACCACCCCTGTGATTTGGCACCAGAGCTGTATTAAACGAGCCAGTAGACACTACTTTTCAGTAGATGGCTCAGGTCATCTCCCCATGTCCAGAGGCTGCAGCTGGCCCTGCACCATTGCCTTCATACTTTCACTTCTGCCTGGTTTCCAAGGCCAGGTGTGCTTGGTTGAGCAATTCCCAACAAGGGAATGGCCAAGATGATGAATCTGTTCTTAACATTCAACTTATCGGCTCCCAGTTGCCTTACACCCACAGCTGACTTTGCCCTGCAACCCTGACTTCTGGGTGTCTTTTTAGTGCAGCAGAGCTAAATTCATCTGCATGGAACAAGTATTGGAGGAGAAGCAAGACTTCAACAGAGATTAATTTTTTTCAGCTTCCTGGCAGCAACACCTCCTTGAATGGAGACTCTTACCTCCTCAGCAAACAGTTTACACTGGAGAGGTCCTAAGGGTAAAGCAGGCTTGAGTAAAACCCTGTCAGTGTCACAAAATCCCTGCCCCTTCTGCGGCTCTGTTGTTTTTACAAAACTGTTTTGGATGTTGGTTGTGCAGTATATTCTGGTGTCCCTTCTGTGTATGAGGCTCAAAGCAAAGCAGTTACATGACATTTTGCATCTCCGAACTGGAAATGTTACTTTTTCTGCAGGAGGCTTCAGCTGTAAATTTGCAAAAATTTGGAAATGCAGTTTGGTCATCCTTCTAATTATTGGAAAAATTTAGTTTTGTTTTTTTTTTTTCTCTAAATCCAACCTGCAATTTAGATTTGGGGCATTGTTCTGTGCTGCTTAAAAACTCACACTGTTAGAAGCATTTGAGAAACTGAAACTAAGACTATAGATAAATGTTTGCCACATGTTTTTAGTTGAAAAATGTTTAAGTGGTTCTCACTTCAGTGGAAAACCCACAAAGCTGTTTGATAGTTTCTGCTGTATATCTGTTAGAGGAAGGCTTTGATTCTTTCCCCCTTGACTGCTCTGGAGCTTCGTGAGGACTCAGATGGGAACATGAACAATATTATTTCTGCAGGGAGTATGTGAGCAGAAAAAACCCCAGTCTCTAAAGTGGGATGATGGATCAATGTCCCTTTTGGGCCCTTGCACATTTTGGACCCAGATCTGAGAACTGGGTCTCCCTCCAAGGAGGACCTGGAAACTTGAAAAAGCCCTGAAAAGGGTTTTGAAGTCATAAAAGAGTTGTGATTTTCTTACAATGGCATAATCTACACATCCCCTAGCAGATGCAGGAGTTGTTTGCTCAGTAACATGAACCACCCACCTGAAGCACAGAGTGGTGATCATACAACCTGTGCACTTGACTCTCCACCTGCTCCTTTAGGGGGATTGAGTGGCTTATTTCGGCTTTTGTTGAAGGAAAGAGAAGTGACTTCGGTGCTGTCCAGATTCTCCAGCTCCCATCTGCTGCCCTGGCTCCCATCACCCTGGGTTCCTGAGGTGCTGGCTTCTGTCATCTTTCCAGGTTGAAAGAAAACCATGTCTGCTTGATTGGCTCCCCCTCAGAGCCGAGGCCACCGTGGTGCTGCTGTAAGGGAGGGCTCTGTGCCATGGCCCTTTTCAGCTCACTGGCTGGCGTGCTGTGAGGAGCCCAGTGTTTTGTTTGTGAGAGAAATCCCTCTGGCATTCTGTGTTAGAGCTGGATTTGCTGGAAACAGGTCCTTGATGAAAACCATCCTTGAACAACACTTTTCTCATCTACAGGCAGTGGTGACTGGCACAGTCCAAAAGCTGTCAGCAGCCATGTCTTTTGTAGATGTCTGGCAAGGAGCATCCAGACCTGGAGAACAAGGCTTAACTCGATGCTGCTTTAATTGGGCACAGTGCTGTGGGTCTGTGTATCAAAGAACAGGTGATGACCCAGCAAGTTCTCAGTCCTGCTCACTTGTAATAGCTTCTCAGGGCTGTGTTGTGAGAGTGTTTTTGGAAGAAGCTTGTGTTATAGAGTGACAGGTGTAGAGAGCTGAATTTGCAGACCCAGATCCCCACAGTCTCTGGTAGCAGAGTGTTGCTCTGTTTCTGTTGAAATATGGAGGTGCTCCTTCAGTGCTGCTCTGGTTTTCACAATGGGTAGGGCTGGGGAGAGACAGGGGATGTAGAGAAGATAATATGGCATTTTTGCCTTTTGTTTTTAACAGTCCTGTATAATTTTGGGGAAGTCTGTGGCTCTTTTTTGGTGATATTCCTGCTTCCCATGCCAGCCAACACTGGCAGCGCAGGTGTATGTCTGTGTTCCTATTGACTCAGCTCCTTGTAAGTTCCTGGTGAAGACTTCAGTCTCTCCTCCTTTAATTGATGTGGTTTGCTCTGCTTTGATGGAGACTGTTTATGGACTAGACTGTGACTTTGGTCCCAGCATGTTACTCATGTCTACAGAGATGGGCACAGACAAACCTGAGCTTGTCTGCCTATGCAAAGATGAAGTTGAATGTGAGCCCAAACACCTCTTAGCATACACTCAGAGCAGTAGCAACTGCATGCCAGGCTTGTACAGCTCTGCTCACAACCCATGGAAGTACCTTCTGTAGCTGCAAAGGTAGTAGCATGCCTGTTGCACATCACAGTTTCCTCCTGGGAGGCCCTTGCTGTGCAGCTTCCCTGTTTTACAGTCATTTTTCATTAAATCCTGTCTAAGAGCAAGCAGGTGCCTGGGATTTGCAGGTTTCTGGGCTCGTGGCGTACTCAGGGGCAGCAGGAACAGGTGCCACATGATCTCTGCTCCTCAGGAGAGCTATTGGGGCTCAGGTGCCAAATGAACACACTCTCCTGGAGCACATCCTTGACTGCACAGTAAAACGTGGCATCTCCAGGGGGATAACCTTTGGTAGGTGAGGAGACAGCCTTTGGATTTAAGGTCTACCAAAGAAAGTAGAAAAGCCAGCTGTAGTTTTAGGTCAGGGTGTTTGTTCCAAACAGGTAATTCTGCACAGGGTCTATTAGTGCATTCATCAGCTTGAGCCAAGTGGGGGTAGGCTTGGATCCTAGCTTAAGGAAAACACTCTTTATACTGTAGTTGCAGAGCTAAGGAGAGACTTCTCCTTACCCCTCTGCCTGGTAACTGGGTCTTGGGTGATGAAACACAGATACAAAATGCACAGATAAAACATTGAGGTAGGAGATGTGCAACAAATCCTGCCCAAGTGAATATCTGGGCCTGATGTCTGACTTTGATTGACTTGATCTTCTGAGCTGGGGCCTGGGTGACATTCCAGGCACTGACAGAACAGCACGGGCTGCCTGCTGAAGGGGCAAAAGGGAAGGACCAGCCCCTTGGTCTGGCAAGGAGATCCCCTGGGAAACACTGTGCCTCAGAAAATGCCAATTGTCTGAGGCAGAATGATTTCGTGGGAAAATGTTGGTTTTGATGAATTTCAGTTGCTGAAAAATATTGGACGAAAATGTTTTGAAAACTGTTTGACCTTTTCTAAATGGCAAAGTTTCAATGTTTTTAGGTCCAAATGCTGCTTCATTTTGATAGCTAGCATTAATTGAAGGTTAAAAAAAAAGTTGGAACTGAAATAAAATTCCTGAAAATGAATCGAAACAAAATGTTCTCTTCCTTTTTTCCTCCCCCAGTGTTCTTATTTCTGGAGAAATTGTGAGGTTTTTTTGCCTTTTTAGTTCCTCTGAACTGGGATATTTAAAACCTCACAAATTGTTGTGGGAGGGCATCCCATCCGGCTCGCTATCCACCTTCTCCAGTGCAGTTGTTAGTGTTAAAGTGGCTTTTGTTTTATTTTGTGATGGAGCTACAAGCATTTTTCAGGCATTCCAAAGGGAGTGTTTCCAGCTTTGCAAAGGGACTGGGGTGCAGCCTGTCCGTGCAACTCTGCTCTGTCCAGCATTGTCTTTTGGCTTCCTGGCAAGTCTTGCATCTCCCCATCTGAAAGGAAAGAGTGTGAGCAGTGTGCTGTGATTTGTGCTGTGGCTAAGTGACAAACACACTGTGTTTATTAAACTAACACCTTGGAAGGCATGAAATGATCACTTTAAATGCACCAGGGCTAAAAGGAGCCTGTTGTGTGTACAAGGCAGGAGCCAGGGCTCATGTCAAAACATACGGAATACAAGGTAAATAGGACTGTGCAGCAGGGGATGCCTTAAAAGCCTCACCAAGCAAATGCTGCTCACAGGTCCAGAGCTACAGGCAGCAGGAATGTCATCTGGCTAAAGTGGCTGGAGCAAAAGCCTGTGCATGTGTGACGTTTGCACTTATCAGACATCTTATAGTCAGGTGAAGGAACTGGGGTGGAGAGAGCAGCAGGGCCTGAAGCTGCGAGTTTCATCCTCTCCAGCTCTGCTTTGGAGTGAAAGTGCACCTTTCCACCTCCTTGCCTAAATGGAAAGGATTAATATAAGATCTGTCATATGGGGTGTGACAGGGAATAGGCTGTGCTGGCTTCGCCAGCATCCCGAGTCTGTTGCCATGTCTCTGGCTGATGGGAAGAGCATTCACTGCTCCTCTTTGAGCTTTGCTGTCTCTGCCTTGTCCATCAGCTGATGAGTCCCTTCGCTGTAGGTGAGTGGTGATTTCTGACTTCCATGTGTTGCTGTACTGGCTCCTTGGCTGGGGTGCATTTTTTCTCCTTTTGAGGTGATGTCTGACAGTTTTATTGCACTTCTTGGTGTCTCCAAACACCAAGAAACAAAAGTTTGCCCTTCAACCATCTTCATATCATGTAGGTGCCAGTTTGGATTTTGGACTTGCACAGAGATCGTAGAGTTCAGTTTTGCCTTCTAGAGGTGTTCTTGATGTGAAAAAGTAATAGTGCCTCCCCTCTTGGTCCATGTGAGTTTGCAGAAAGACTCTCATATCAGTAAGTGCAATGGCTTTGCAAGTTTTGAAGTCATAATCTCCAGGGAAATTGCTTCAAAGTAATCTGTAGTAATGGTAAAATGATGTCCTTGATACCAAGAGTGCTTCTAAAATCCCCCCAAGAAGGCAGCATGGGTAAGATCCAGTCTGCAAGCAGTCTGGGGACTGATGAGTGTTGAGGTGTAATGTTCCTATAAATAGCAAATACTGATTTCAGGCTGCTGGCAGTATTGGTTTTATTTTGGTCAGTGATCTATTTCTGAAACACAGAGCAGTTTGAAAATCCCTGTCAAGCTGATTTGCCCAAACAGGGCTCCTGTAGGATAGCCAGTAATTGGACCCTCATCCTTTCCATATTCTCTAATAGCAAAGCTGTTTCTCCTTTGTTTCCCTGTTGGTGTTGGCAGAAATACCAAATATGAAGAGGTTGCAATGTAAGCAAACAGTTTTTAGCAGAATATTTAGAAACAAATCAGTGGCAAACAACAACAACAAAACCCCACAGATGAATCTGAAGGGTTTATAAGACATTTTTCCTCACTTAGATGCAATCATGCTGGAAGGATGAATGGATACAAATAAAGAGGACCTCACACGGAAAAACCAAAATAAATAATTTCTAGGGGAGATGCAGAGCTGAGTTCTCTGTACTACATGTATTGACTATATTCAATGGAATAATTCTGAAGTCACTTTCTTTTAATTCACCTAATGCTTCTGACAGATTGTTCTGGTAAACTACTCTTGTTGAAATACTTCTTGCATCTTAATGTGTCTCTCAGAACCAGGTCTGCTTTCAAAAATGCACCTTGCAGGTATTTTTATTTTGGGTATCCATGTAACTTGTGCCTTGGCAGCCATCCATTTTGTTTGAATACTCCTTTGGCTGAATATTTGCTCATTTGAGCAGAATACAGGTAATGCTGTATTCCACTGTTGGAATACATTGTGCATTTTTTGTGCTTCAAAACCACCTTGAGCTGAGAGGGTGAAACTGTCTCTTATACGAGTAGCCTGTGTTCTTCTGAGCAGTTCCTTTGATAAATGGGATGTAAAGGCTTGTACCAAGAACTTATAACCCTTTCCCCTCTCTGCTGGTTTTCCCTACTAGTTCATATTGCTTTCATTTCTGCTTTTTGTTCAAAATACGTAAAACGGACTTTTAAAAACTGTTGTTGTAGACACCACAAGAACACAGGGTTGGGTTGTGCCTGAACAGAAAGATGGAATTCCCTTTTCCTTCACTATGCCATTCTCCCTTTACCTGCCTTGCAAGCCCCGTGCCCAGGCCCTACATATTTAAAATGATAAGAAAATTTAGCCTAATTTTTTTTTTTTTCCAAGAACTGGACACTTGGGTTCCACCCTGCACCACTGGAGCCAGCAGACTGCTCAGTCCATGGGCAGGTTGTGTTGTGCCGTGGTCCTGAGAGGTGAGCAGTGTGGGCAGCCGTGGGGGATGCTTAGAAAACATCCTTAAATAGGGTGGCAGGAGGTGGTGGGGCACTCTGAGTTGTTCTGCTGTTGGACACACTAAAGCACTGGATAATCCATCGATCTCCAGCATGTTTTTCTGCTGTGGGCATTGGCTTGAAGAACTTGAATCCACTTTTCCTCAGTTATCATGCCCAGGACCTGACTGTTACCATGAAAAAGGGATAGAAACTGAGATTCCGAGAAACTCAAAGTCTTTGGTTTTGAGGAGCTCTTCAAATAAATTCAAAACATCTTATGGGATTTTTCAACTGTAGCATTTTTGCTTTCATTTTGGATTCAAAGGAGTCCTCAGACTTAAGGATCAAAAACCCACTCACCAAACTATTCTTCTATCAGATTGTCAGGTTCCACTAAAACTTCATTTTGAGCTGCTGTACTAACTGGTCAGAAAGTCTTTGTCAAGGGTTTCAATCAGGTACAAGAGAGAAAGCTGGGATTTTTTCAGGCTTGGAAATTTCACAGGTTTTTTGGGAGCACTACAGAATCTGAGCTGTGACTTGAAAGGCTGAGGGGTGCACATGTGTAAAATAAGCTGGGCAATCACATATCCATAATGTAACCCAACTCTTTGCATTTTCATGTTCCCTAAATGTGTTTACAGTCAAGAAGAAGTTTTTCCATGAACACATAGCTCTTGGAGCTATTCCTTGGCTTTTCTATCATCAATAATCTCTTATTATTTTCTGCAGATGTAACTCTGCATAGGAGATTTCCATAGACAAATAATATCCTCTGTTTTCTGGGACTCTGGAAAGCAACAAGGAAAGCCAAACCAATCCTGTCCCCCTGTCAAGGTTCACTTTGAAGAATGATTGCTTTGTGGTTTCTTTAGGGCACGGCTTCAAGTTTGGAAGCAAATGCAAAGCGAGGAGATCCCGGCCAGCAATTCCACCTGCCAGCAGGGTGCATTTCTTAGGGTTTACTGCCCCAGTGCCCAGAACTCTCTCTGCAAGACACTAAAGAAGCAATTAATGGAAAGGGCTTGTAGATACCCCCATAGAGAACAGCTGGTCTGCTTTTCATGTAAAACTCAGCATCCTTATGCCGCTGGCCTTCTAGGGAGACTCCTCAGAAGTCCCAAAGCACATGGGCTTTGGGTGGTTATCCTTTCCTGCCTCTTATAAAGTGCATGAGAAGCCTGACCTGCCTAGTAATGTTCATTACCACTGGCTTAGTACTGGCACCTCTGCAGGCAGTGCTTGCCAGGGGTATGGCAGCTGGATCTGAAAGAGCAGCAGCTCCCTTTTAATGGGAAGATTGCTGTTTTGGTTGCTTTGAGTGGCTCTCTTTGAAATACTGTCTCCAAAACTGAGGAAGAGGAGAAAGCTGCCCCCTCTAGCTGTGCTTGGAGATCTGCCATAAAATGGTTTGGGTTGGAAGGGACCTTCAAGATCATCAAGTTCCATGGGCAAAGACACCTTCCATGAAACCAGGCTGCTCAGAGCCCCATCCACCCTGGCCTCGAACATTTACAGGGATGTGGCATCCACAACTTCTCTGGCCAACCTCTGCCAGGGCCTCACCACCCCCACAGGGAAGAATTTCTTTCTAATATCTAATCTAAACCTGCCCTCTTTCCATTTAAATCCTCCCAAATGGGGAACTGTCTCAGGTCTGTCAGCAGCTCTGGCTCAGGTAGGAAAGCAGAAGTCCCAAGCAACACGGTTCCACGGGGCATCAGAACATCGTCAGTCCCTGTCACAGGCTTTAGTTAAGGGACTCGAGTTTTTCCAAAGCTGCTGCCTGGAAGGAAAGGAAGTCACGGATGAGAACAGAGACTGAAGTTGCTGAAGTGTAATGTCAGCTGGGTGTCAGAGTTGGGGACTGGAGTGGGAATGCACCATATCTGCATGAGGCTTTGCTAGAACCAAAAAGCTGTGCCTGTGTGTTGTCTGCCAGCACTGCTGGGGTCTTTTGTGACACCTCTGTGTGTGCCTGAGAGAGAAGTGAGCCCTGGTGAGAGGGTGATTAGGAAGGGTGACCTGGCGCAGACATCACAGCATGCCTCCTTCGTAATCTGCCCTGTGCTGATGCAAGCTGAAGTTCAAAACTTGTCACCAAGGATTTTCCTCCTATGTGTCCTTTCTAACTTGGGCTGCAAAGAGTCTGGCAATAGAAAATGATGAGTTTCCCATGGAAAACCTGCAAGATATAAAGGTGGTTGTTTGTTTTCTCATCTCTAACTGTATTGACTCCTTGCTATCCTGTCCTCCTTCCAGGCCAAACCAGTTTTAAAAACTCTTTGGTCATGGTACCAATAACGACAATAATGGATAAAATATTTTAAAATCCTGGTGCTTTTAAAAAGGGAAGGTTATCTGAGACATGGGTTAAGATGCTTGAAGATGTGGCAGTAATAATTGTGCAATGGGAAGCAAAAGGAAGTTCTCTCCCAGACAATTTACAGGATGAGTAAGAGCAGCTTACCTACCCAAGTCCTCCCTGGGGATCTGGTGGGGTCTGGTACATCTCCCTGCTTCCTGTCTGAATTTGCAGCATGACTCCTAAGTTATTATTTCACAGGCCTCTGCCTGAAGCTGACTCTGTGCCCTTGGGCCACCTGTGCCTTCCCTGCAATCTGTGGTCATTGGGTTTGCAGGTCCTGGATAAAATCAAGGCTAAGACTGGCACAGTGGTGCTTACTGAATGGTTCCCAAGGCCTGGAATGAAACCGCTGCACTTTGGAGCAGGCTCTGTACCTGGGTGCTGCGGTGGTGGTGGAAGACATATGTGGAAGGAAAAACCCAAGGATGGGAAGCACAAAAGGTTAATGTGCTGGTGCAACAGGCAGGGGTGGGGAGGGTTGCAGGAAAGGGTTTGCAGATGCAGCTCTTCTGTGCTCTTATCTCCCACCCTGGCAGCAGCCTCAGCGCTGAGACACAGCTCGTTGGGAACTGGCCCAAAGCTTTAATGAAGGCAGGCGGGAGGCAGTGCCCGTTCCTGGCTCTCAGGGGGCCCTTTGTCTCTCAAGGCTATCGGCTTCCTCTGAGGAGACACATCATCACCCAGCTCCGAGCTGGATAAGAGCTTTTGAAGTTTTCTGTTTGATATGCGTCACTGCCTCCGTCACACAGCACAAGACCTTCTCTGGTTTTATCCTTTCCCTGCTGCAGTTTCACCCACCTGGTATCACCACCAGAGATAAAACAGAGCCAAACCTCGTGTGTCTCGAAATAACTAGGGTTTGGGGAACGCTGTTTCCTAGAGAGAGCAATTAGCACCTTCAGAAGGTCTTAGCAGGAGTGAAGATGAGTCTCTCCCTCCTATGCACAATCTGAGCTTTATTTAATTTAACCATCTCGCTGATGGTCACAGCTCTTCTGCTGAAATCTGGCTGCTGGGTGGTGCTTTCTGGGGCTGGACGCCCAGGCGGGCACGGGCTGGTCTGCCCGGCTCTGCCCTGAGCTCAGGCACTGCTCCGAGGTCATCTCTCGTGGCCACACAGCCCCCACGATGACAACAGTGCCGACTGTAGAGAGGTATTTGCTGTTTAAGTTCAGGCTTTGGTCACTGATGGCTAGTAAAGCCACACAAACAGAAACCAATTTGGGCTTTCAGGGGTGTTGTTAAATATTTAGGGAGGGGAATTTCTGTTTTCTCTACCAGTAGCATGAGGCTGCTCAGAACTTGTTCACTAGAGTGATGAGCAGTTAGCTAATAGTTTATATTTTCTTTCTCCAAAAGGCACACTAATGGAGCAGTAGAAGCAGCTGGCAGCGTAATACACGAATGTTCTAGGTGGGATGACCTAGCCTGGTGACTTGTGAGCCAGGATGTATGAGCAGCTGGTGTCCTGGTGACACCAGGGTGCTTGCAGAGTTAATGTTTGACTGACCTGTGTGTCAGGTGACCTCTTGCAGTTTAGAAGTCAAGTCATGCATGGAGTTAACCAAAGGAAGAAATCATATGAAGGGGTGGGGTGAGGTACTTGGCCAACAGGCAAAGCAAACAAATGATGTATGAGAGTTAAAACAACACTTCGGGTTATAACCAAGAAGAGAAGCTCAGCTGAGAAGCTGTCTCCAGTCTCTGATTGTCTTGCTCTTTCTAATTGAGGAAACTGTGAGCACAATGAACTGTGCAAGATCAATAATAAAACACATTCACCTTGAATCTTGCTATTTCTGCTGTGCAAGCAAACGTATTTCACATGATTGCTGAGAAGGAAAAGCTAATTAAAGAGCTGTTATTTAATTGGCCTAGGTTCATCTTTATCTAATAGTCAACAGCAGACAAGTGAGTCTGAAAAGAAAAGCTCTGGAGGGATGAAGTGCCTTGACCAAGATTGAAATAAACCCCAGCTTGAAATCAGCTCTTGTAATTCCCAGTAGAAGGAGCCAGCCCAGCTGACCGAAAAAATCTCTTGCTTGTGTTGCTGGCAGAGATCCTCAGCTCAGAGCAGAATACAAATGCCTCATTTTAAAGAAATTACTTCTGTAAAGCTTGTCTTGGTGCTTATATTCGCACATGAGCCGTGGTGGCTCGGAGGAGAGTGCAGCAAACCAAACTGAGGGGACATGCAGGTGTGCATAGTCAAGGAGTCTGGACAGTCAAATTCCAGCAAGAGGATTGTGCTGAGCTGCTGGGATGTGCTTAGCAGCATTTTTGTTCATTGTGAGGGTGGGGCATGAACCTGTCCTGGGAGAGAACTCGACTGCTGTAGTTGCAGGGCATTCAAATGCGTTGAGGGCTGTCTTCTGTGGGTGTTGGTACCTCTGCTCAATGCACCACATTTCTACAGGTTTCTCCCCGGGCTTTCCTCTTTTGAGAAACTCAGCCTCTGAAAGTCCCTCCACACTGTGGTTTTAGGATCAGGCCTTATAGGTGTTTGAGGTGTAGCAGGGGTGTCATTCCTGAGCAGCATCTGAACTCTGAAGGATACAGGCAAGGTAAAAACATATGGGTAGTGCTTTAATGTCACCTCTGTGTGTGTGCAAATGAAGTGAGGGACCTAACTCATCCCTGTCACCCCTTTTTAAGGGATGGTACTGGCCAGATAAGCTGATGTCAGGAATGCCACTGACAGTCTCCCCTGCTCCTTGTAAGCTGCTTCCCATTCAAAACTAGGGAAGCTCACAGGACGAAACCCGGGGAAAAACCAGGCTTCAGCTGCTGGGTAGAAACACATTTCAGTGTCATGTCTTGGCATCTTCTGGCTTGCTTAGAAAGCAAAGTGATGTCTCTGGGGACAGGCACTGATCTATATTGTCTATAGCTCAGCTGAACGAGGCCCTGCAGCTGACAGGGCAGCCAGAGCAGTGTGTGTTAGCAGTGTTGCTGTTTGGGCTGAGGCGAGATTGGCTCCTTGTCCGTGTCCTACAAGGACATCTGTGACTGACTGACACCTGACATAATTCCTCTCATACCCACTTGTCACCTGAACTCCTCCTGCCATGTGACACTGGTGCCTTCAGAGCAGACACTGCTTTCCTGAGGAAAAGCTTTGGGTCAGTAGATCTTGCCACGGCTGTTTCTGGGAGATCATTTACCACGCACCTCCAGGGCTGACAGCTCAGCCCCTCTGACAAACTTTTGCCTGAGATTTAAGAGACAAAAATACAGCGTTTGTTACAAATGATTGCCCCTGTCCCCTTCAGTCCATATCATTTTCCAGTCTGACATAGTCAAGTTATCGAATCAAAGCTTCCAGAGGCTGGATTTATTTTATTTGCGACCAGGCAGTCCCAGAGACACAAGCTGCCAAGTATCTGTCAATAATCAACCAGAGGATATCTTATCTTTTTTTTTTTTTTTTTTTCCCTTGGCTAAACACATTGTAAAGGCTAACACACCATGAATAATAGATAGTCATAAAAAAAAAAACACATCCCCTGTAAATCTGTCCCAGCTGTTACTGGGCTGAATTTATGACAGCAATATTTAATCAACTGTTTTCAAGAAGAGGGTTACAAAAACACTGTGCTAAAAGTTGTGGGTCTAGCAAGAGTTCTCTGTTTTCTGACCTATAAGAGTCTGGGAAATGGAGAAATGTGGACAGAGACTAGGGGGCTTTGTTTTTTTTTTAATCCATAGCCGTGCTGGCGTGCTGAATAACCAAGACAACCAAAAGCGAATGGATTTGCAATCTCTGTGTTTTGTGCAGTGTCTGCCTGGTAAAAGCAATGCTTGAGAAGTCTGATTCTGTTCTCACTAACCTCCGTCTCTTGCTTCTCTGGCGTTTGTTTTCTCTGTGTTATGAGATGTAGGTAACTCTTTAGCTATGGTGGTTGAGATGTTAACTGTTGCACCTCTCCCCTGTATCTACCCTTTCATTAAGGGAATCTGAATTTTCAATGTGAATTTGGACTCGAGTTTAGCTTTCTGGTGATCTTTGTGGTGTCAGGCCTCATCCTGTTGCCTCCTGGAGCCCTAGATTGTTAGCCATTTCCCCTGCCCTCCGGACTTTTCACATGCTGCCTGTTTCAGAGGTCTGGCAAATCACAGGTCAGCGCTTTTCCACCCTCAGAATATCTTTTGTAGAAATAGTAGTTTGAATAAATGAATAGAAACTTGCATTTGCGTTCTGGTGTTTGGGACTTCAGGATCCATTTGCTAAGCGATCCTCTATGCAGCAGTGTTGGCCGCTACGTTTACATAGCAACATGGCTCCAAGAAAAAGTTAATACTGCAAGGGTCCTGGTGAAAGACAGCATCAGGAATTGTCTCATTCAAAAATGTTTTCATGGAGAAGTGATCACGTCATGTCAAACTAGGACTGTGTGTTCAGATTTAGGCTGACAAATGTTTCTTCACATTGCTAAGGAACTTGGAGCAAGTGTCTGAAATGACTCTCCAGAGCCACAAGCTTGGTGAAATCCAGCATTATGGGAAGTCATTAAGGTGATTCTGCATCCAAGCAACTCTTGGTACAAATAACATGCAAGTTCAGATAAGGGCAATCAAATCGTATGCCTCAGGTTGTAAGATGATATCTGCAGTGGTTGGGAAAGCTCTACTCCCCAGTGCTCACCACTGGGGCTGGCAAGTGGCCAGGCTTTGCCATTGATTTGCCTCTCAAACTATTAGGGCAGCAAAGTTCCATTCAGTGTTAACAACAGCAATGAAATCCATTGCTCAGCTGTTTTCCTTTGCTTTCTTAAAAGCACTGTGCTTGGAGGTGGCCGAGAGCAGCACGTTATAGAGTGCAATCTGTTCTTCTGAGCTTTCTACTCTTAGCCCTTTGGTGTTTTTAAAGCCTCTTGAGATGGTTTAGGCTTCCCAAAAGTGCAGTTCCTATGGGCACACGAGCCTTTTCGATCCTTGACTCAGGCCTGTGGTTTTATGGGAGAGGATCTTTCCTGCTGGGGTGCGCCGGCCGGTGTGGTATTTTACTAACAGTGAATTAATACCATGCCCTGGAGAGATGGCTGCTGAAACAAACTTCAGGCCACTGTAAGACTTCCTGTCGTCTGAGGGGATATGGGCAAAGTCTGCAGCCACCAAACAGCAGATTTATAAGCAGTGCTGCTGCAGCTGCAGTAAATCTAATGTCAGCTGTAACATGCCAAAGGAAAAGCTTTTCAGGCACGTTACAAGGATGGCTTTCAGTGTGGCAGAGCAGCCAGCTCTGGTCCCAGGCAAACATTAAGAACTGTAGATATACTCAGAAATTAAAAAAAATTCGGTTGCACCAAAATGTTTTTTTGGGCTGGGATGCAGGAGGGGGGTGGGTTTGTTCCCAGATTTACTGCTGGTTTGCTTGGTGCTCTTGTTGGTTTGTTGTTTTGTTTGTGTTTTCGCTGTTTCCCTCTCCAAATGTGTTGTGTATGCTTTCTAAATACTGCACTTAGGCTTTTAAACAGAGGTGAAGGTTCGAATATTGATTCAGTTTCGAAATGTAGGTAAAAAAGGGCCATTCCTCCCTTTTCCATCTCTAACAGCTTGCTTACAACATTGTTAGCTGGAACATATTGCAGTGCTGTAGATCTCTGCACCTTGGACTTCCAGGTGTATTTTGCTGATCCCACTGCCCCCCAGCATGGACTCTTAGCAGGAATTTCATTTCAAGGGAAGGGGGGAACTCATATCTCCCCTAACACAGGAAAGGTACAAGTACTGTGAGATTTGAGCCTCTTGGCTTTGTGACTTTTTTTATTGCTGGCTTCATGATTCACAGGTTCTGATCAAACCAATTTCCAGCAATAAACAGCAGGCAGGCAAAAAAATGTGTGTCATGTAGATAATACAATGAGTGAAGAGACCAATGACCCCGAAAGGAGGATGAGCCAGCCCTGTTGCAAAAGAGGTGGCTCATCCTGTTGTGTAGTGTGGCACTGCCAGGAACTCGAGGCAGAGAGAGATGGGAGAAAGCATAGAAGAGGAAACCATAGGCTCTGGTTCAGATAAGCATGAGCACTGCTCCTGCCTCTGCACCAAGGGCCACCTGACACGGGCACAATCAGAGAGCAGGAAGATGGACACGTCCCACACATGTGGGCAATGGGTCTGAGTGTGTGCGCAAGATATTTTGGTTTATAGCCTGTGAGGTCCTGCCAGTTTCTCAGTGCCTCTAGCTCACAATTTTGGGGCCCAGCTTGCTGTGCAGCAGCAGTACAGCTGTCACACACTCAATTGCCTGATGAGCCTAGGCCATCAGAAATCAGGCAGTGAAAGGAAATATGAAGCTGAACTTTGACTTCATGGATTCAGCAGAATTCAACTGAGCTTGTAGATACGAATGATCAGCAAAGCAACCTTGACACAGCAGAATAGCTGCTTGGATTTGGGTTGTTGGGTGGATGTTCCTGTTGTGATTAGAGGCTTTATCTCCAATTGCATTGGTTTTGCCCTCTGTTCTTCTTTATGGTGCCTATTTCTTCTCTCTGATGGAAAATGTCCTCAGTTGAAAAGATGAAGTGGCCATCTTGGGTGCTGCCTTTACCTCCCACTGGCTCATATGAGCTGGTTTCCTCTGGTAGAGCCTTTTCCAGCAGTTTACATGTCCAGGGCAGCTTTCGGAGCTGGGCCCTGCTCTCTTTTACACTCGGGGTTCCACGCAGTCACTTGCTTTTCTTGTCCCTCTGCATGACATGCTATCATGAGACATCTTATCAACATTAGCATTGCCTTGAAGAGAGCTAATTTATGTGATAAGGCCTTATTGCTCATTTCTCAATCTGTACCAGCACTGCCTGCTCAAAATAAGATTATGGTGATCAAAAACCTGCAGGACAGTCACCTTAAATAGTGTTGTGCTCCTGAAAATGGTGTACGTGACACAAATCTTTATCAGGATGTTGTTTAACAGGGAAAGAAGCTATTGAGTATTTAACATTTTTATTGTGTGGAGTTTATTATTTTAATGGATCACCATGATTATGCAGCTGCACTGTTCAGCAATAAAGAGAGGGATGTTGCCTGGCTAAGTCCACTGGCCCTGGGTGAAGTCTCAGTGGTGGTTGTAACCACCAGCAGTGCTAAAGCAGCACTGCTGTGGCTGCCTGCTGTATGAGGGGCTGAGCTCGGTGGGAAAAGCTGGCAGGTTGTCCTGAAACAGCAAGCCTCAGAACTTTAATGGTAGCTGGTTTGTTTGTATGAACAAGCCAAATCTCTCTAGCTCCTCTTTATAAACAAGTGGGTTAATTAGGCAGTCTGTTGATGGTGAGATGTGTATCTAAAGTGAAGGGCATTTCTTTATCACCTTCCTCTTTGCTAATGATAAGCACAGCTACAATAAATTGCCTGCTTTGGGAGAAGTATCTCCATAGATTTTTTGATTTGATATGGAGGGTGCCCTTAAACTTTGCTTAACTTGACCTTGTCTTGTTACTTTTTCCCACCTGCAAAATGGACACAAAAAAAAAGGAGGGAGGGGAGAAAGTGTAAAGTTAATTTCTCAGTTGCTGTGGACTGGCATATACCTTAAAAAGACAACATATTTAATGTCTGGTTGATAGTAGCAAGTTATTTGTTTGAGGGCATATTAACCTGACACAGATACATTGGTTGGCTGCTGTACTCTGTGCTTTAGATTTGGAGGTTTTGCAGTGGAGCAGATGACCTGCTAAGGGGAGATGTTGGGATCACTGGAGACTCTCGAGGAACAGATTGGGTAGACATCTATTTGGAAAGATGCAGCCGTAATCGATCTAGCCTGGGCCAAGGAGGTGGATGAGACTGAGTTTGAGAGCCATTCCTGTGCTCTTGTTCTGGGGATCTGGCTCACTGTCTGCTATGGACTAGGGAAGGGAAGGACAGTGACGTGACTATTTGGGAAGTGCCATCGGCTGGTTACAGATGGGGGTTGCTGAGAGAAGATGAGAATGCTGTCAGGCTGGCTGTGCCAGAGATGGCACATGGTAGGGCTCGTTTCTCCCTACCCCTTCATCCATATTTGAGGCTTCTGAAGGAGCTTTCCACCCACCATGGGATGGTGTGAGCAATGCACTGTGCTCTGGCAGATGGTACTTGAGGTCCTGTTGTCTCTGGTTACCTTTCCTTCCTCAAAAGGGAAACGTGGCTATACTGAGCCAGGCAAGAGACCCATCTAGTCCTGTACTGGCTCTTGGCAGTGGCCACTGCACATAAACCAAGAGTGCAGTGACACTTCCTTCTGGGATGTACTCTCCAGTGGAGATGTGTCCTCTGCTTAATAGCTTCCCATGGGCTTTTCTGTGAATTTGTCAAATTGATTTTGGAACCCTTGGTAAGCCCTTGATATCCTCGGCATCTGCTGGCAATTAGCAGTTTTACAGGTTGTGGTTGAAGCCATCTGTGACACTTTGTTGTGCTGGTGCTGGGTCCTATTCTGAAAGCTTTAATCATCCTTGTGTTGTGGCAAAGCCTGTGCTCTTGCATCTCCTCATTAGCAGGTCTCTCTTCTCCTTTTGTGTTAGAAAAAGGGTGAAGTGCACAATGTCACTAGGAGGGTTGTTTGGAAGCAGGGGTATGAGTTGGCAGCACAGGAACAGGCAGATAAGGTTTTTCCATGCACAAGTAGATTGCAGGGGTTTTGTAAATCACGGCTGTATTTGACCGGCTCTGTTTACTTAAATGTACGATTTCTCATATACAAAATAAATTTCAAACCTCCTTTATCTCACCAGTGATTGAATGAGAGGTCTGTATGGGAGGGCACTGAAGCAGATGTGGGGTGTAAGCAACGGCATTCCCATGACCACATCATGAAGGGTGTAGTAACATGGCTTTCCTGCCCTGACTTCCCGGAAAAACTGTTGCCATTTTATGCTGGCTTTGGATTTTTCTTTTCTTGTCCCTATTAAGGCATTACCCTGGGAATTTGCTCCTTCTCGGAAGCTCAGCAGAGATTGTGACCAGATCTGAGCCACCCTGGGCCATGCAGTCGGACAATAAGGCGCATGAACTTGAAACAGCAGGGAAGTGTGTTGAGTTTTAGCTGCCTGGCATCCCTTGCCCTTGGTTCCGTGACTGCAGTTACACGGTTCAGCTGGATGCCTGGGGTGGGGCTCTGAAAGCAGGTTGTCTCCCCTTCCAAGAAAATGAGATGCAATCGTTTGTATCAGGCAAGATGCGGAGGGGACCATCATAGCTGTGTGCAGCTGGTCTAGAATATAACACGGTCTCCTATTGTTACTTATAATTTCTAAATGAGGAAAACTACAGATTGTTATGATGTCCTAGTTCAGAAGTACACATAAAAATTACAGAAGTGTTGAAATTGTTTAGAATCTCCAGGTTCTGTTTTCAAAAACCATTTAGGTCTCCTGTATGCCTGATTACAGTTTGCCATTAGGGATCTAAATGCCTCAGGAAAACATAATTTTTTTTGCTACTTCTGCCACTTCTGGGAAATCACACCCCAAATCTCCACTTGGGTAAGGTTGGAGTCAGTCCTGTGAAGGGAGCCAGAAAGAAACAGTGGTCCTTAAGCTTGGCCAGTCTGCCCAAGGCGTCTCTTGTTTCCTGAGCAGTGAATAGGCACCTAAGCAGTGGCCCTTTAAAGTAACCCAGACAGTCACAACACTTGCCTACACAGCACTCACAGAGACAAAAGAACATTTCATAATTGTTTGTCCAGATAAACAAGTGTCAAGCCTGCACTCTGAATTAGTGGTGGTGGTTTAAGTTAGCCTTTATTATCAGCAGAAGAACACTTGTTATTTGATCTCTCAGAAGAATGCCTGTGCCGCTCCTTTGCTCACACAGTTAAGTAACACAGGTGATAAGGTTTTTCTTGTGTCAGGTATTATTTTATACTACCTAGAGAAACAGATAATTTGATTAAAAAAAAAATCAAGATCGCTTCCTAAATGCCAGCGGAGGTCAGTTAGTTTAAACCAGCTCTGGTACTGAAGCTGTGAAATGAGTGTAACTCCAAACAGGGTTATGTTTTCTGTAGTCAAAGGTGGTGAGTGATAAGACTTTAAGTTGAAAGGATCGGTAAGGCAAGCTCATAGACTGTCAGAGACTTTACAGGTAAAAGGAATAGGAAAGAAGGCAGGTTAGCTCTATTTTAAGATGCTGATTATGTATCAAGAGTCACAGATTTGTCTCAAAAAAATCAAAATTGGTCTGCCTGTCTTTAGTAACACCACTATAGAGTGTATCAAGATACCGATGCCAAATGGGTGGTTCCAAAAAAACCCAAATAAGACTCAAACCAAAACCCAAGGTGCTGGCAGCCCTTCTCTTACTTTCAGTGAAGGAAGAACTGCTTGTTCACAGCCTGTGGCATAGGGTCATTTGAGGGTAGGTTGCAAAAAGGAGGATGGGAAAAACAAGGACATTTGAGCGGGTGTTGCACTGTGAGGATATCTGTGTGATCACCTCTTCTAATAAATCCTTGCAGTATGTGAATTGAAGCAACTGCCTTAGCCCAGTGTCCTGGCTCAGACAGGGAATGCTGATAGAGATAGTGGGGTTATTTGGCAGTAATGGAAAATGAAATTGCAGCCTTCCTGTAGGTCCCAGTCCTACACCAGCACAGAGTCATCTTTATTGTGCTGGTGAGGCTGCCTCGGTGAGTAACTTATTGCTGGATAGTTTATTAATGTTGATGCAAAGATGTGTATTAGCTTCAGAAGGCTTAGGATCAAGCTCCAGATTGAAAGAAAAGGCCCATAATCCTTACAGATACATTTCATACTTCTGCAAAAGGTCAGTTTCAACTTGATTATTGAAAAAAACCTCAACGTCCAGAAGCATAGTCAGTATAAATGTATTTTGCCAGCCAGCTGGAGGTAATTCCTTGTTGGCCAATACAGCTCTCCTGGGCTCTGTGATATAGCTGATGAATGGTCATTAATGTAGACCAGTGTGGGTCCTGCTCTGCATAATAAGCCCAAATTGTTATGTAGCACTTTCTATTTGTAAGTCTTCAAGCACTTTGCAGAAGTACATCTCGTGTTCTACAGAGGGCAGAAAAGATGTACAAAGGGCAGTTACTCAGCTGAAGTTTGCCAGTGGCAAGCTGTGGACTAGAAAACAAATTCTAGTCTATTAGACTAAACATTTGAGTCTATCTAATCCATTAGACTAGAACTTGCTGGTTCTAATCTAATCCTTCCCAGGAGATCACACTGTTACTTCCAATACGGTAACTGATCAACAGTTATTTAGAGTGTGTAGGATAGGGAAAATTCCTCTGTCTATCTGATGAAGATCCCTGCTGAAAGCTAAATGAGTTTGGGTGAGGAGGAATTTTTAATGTATGGCATTGGAAATGAGCATAATGGATGTCTGAGTGGATGCCTGGGCTCTGATTCAGTCCTGCAGGTGGTGAATGTGCAGTTTGTTGTGGGAGCGAGGCCCTTTTGCCCCCGGTAAGAAAACCACGTCAAGGGGAGCAAGTAACTGCTAGACCTGTCCTGCAGTTAATGACTCTTGGAGTGAAGTAAACTTCACTTTCTTCTTTGACTTTTTTATGGAAAACATAGGGGCAGAGACTCTCCTGAGAATTCCCGCTGCCTGGAGTGTATTATTTGTGGCACTGCCAGGAAACCAGAGCTAAGCAGCAGACTGAACCTGCTGAGGATGGTGTCCTGCCTGCAGTGCCCAAGCCATCACCTCAGCGGGAAACTGTGCAGTGTGAAACACTGATGATCTCTGCTGAGACAGACAAGGCAGGTCTGGCACTTCTGTGCTCCTTTGGGGGGGACATCCTCAGTTTGATAGCAAAGGAGAAAACAAGACAAACCAGCACAAGATGCGAGGTGTGAAAGGTTTCCTGTTCAGCTTTGTGGATTGTCCTAGGTTTTGGTACAGAGAGATGAAAGAGGGCAGGAAACATGGATCTTGGTTTGTTTTATTTTTCCTTCTTTAAGGCAAAGGACAGATTTTGGAAGGTCAGGGAAAAAAAAAGTCACTTATTAGGAGGGATAATATTGCAGTTTTTCTCCGTGACAGAAGCACTTTCAGCTAGAAGCCCTTACCTGTGTATAAAGAACAACCTTCACTGTAAGAGTTTACTCATGAAACATGGGGCACAGAGGGAAAAATCATCCATTTGGATTTACAGACGCAGAGTTGAATGCAGAGGGATAACTGGCCTGCTCCAAACCACAGAGGTGACATGTTAGAGGAGACCTGGCCTTGCCCCAGTGCCACTGCTTGCAGACTGGCTCCAGCTTTGTCCTGCCCCTCCTCCTGCTCGCTGCAGCGCTGTAGTAACACGCTCTTGGAGCCGGTCCATCAGCTGGGAGAGGCTCACAGCTTGCTGTGCCTCTGCCAAGTGGCTCCATTAAGAATTGCTTTCATGATTACAGCGCTTATGCAAGCGGGGAGCAGGCTTTTGGGAGGATGTTTATATTGCACAGATCCTTTATCTGGCTTGACTATCTCCTCATTACCTGCATCGAAGAATTGCCTGCCTTAGTGGCCAATAAAAAATAAATTGCTAAATCCAGCTTTGTGTAACCCTATTTACCTTTTGTACCATATTAACCTTTATCATATTTGCAAGTGTGTTGGGAAAGAAACATAAACAGAGGTAGGTGGTGGAGGCAAAGGCCAGCCTAAGAGAGCCAGCAGTGCCCCGTTTGCCAGGGCATCACAGATAGGAGGAGGCTTGTGCCAGGCAGGGAGTTGCAGAGAAGCTGTTGCAGAGCTTGTGCTGATCAACACGATGGTTGTAGGAGTCTTCCACCCCTTCTCTGGATTAGCAGAAATGGCTGGGGCTTAAGGTAAACAGCGAGGAGCCCAAACACTGTAGAAGTAGCTGGTGGGGAAATGAGTCATGAGGGCTGGCACTGGCAGGCAGCTGCCCTGGGTGACTTGGCACTTGGGTCAGTGCCAGCCTGATGCTGCCATGCTCTTCCCAAAACACACCCAGAATACAGTCACCATCCTGCCACGCTCAGCTTACATCTGGGGCACATCCAAGACACTTGGAGGATCTGTTCTTTGTGAGCTATGGAAGGACTTCAGGTGCCAGGGATGATGGCTGTCTGGTGGGATAGGCACAGCAAAGACCCAGGGGACCAGCTCTGGTGGAATGATGTTGTGGCCTGTGTTTTTTCTGGTGCGTCTCTACTGATAGAGACAGGAGGGTTTCCAAAAGTTCAGGTGGGGGGAGCTTCCCATTTTTGTGAGAGCCTGCTCTGAGGGGCTCACTTGGAGCAGATCTGGTTTCTTGGTCAAATTGGTCAGGTGATGGGAGCTGGACCAGCCCCTTTTATCTCTCCAGGAGACAAAAAAATTAAATTGTTTTTACCTTCAGAATATTTTTAAGTGAACCAAACAAGTATGCCCTGAGCAAATGATCCCCTTCCTCCTCCACTGCAGAATGTGTTCCTGTGCCTTTTCCCTGCTACTGCATTTGCAACAAATGTGTCTACACAACTCCATGACAACTACAGCCCTGGCAAAAATTTCTAGGATACATCACTTACAAATGGATCTCACAAGCAGTTTGCACTTTGGGTCATGTTGAGATCTTGCTGCTTTGAGTTCAGATGTGTTTCCTAGAAAGTGTGGCTGTACAGGGTTTAGACTGAGCAGCTGAGAAATCCATGGATTAGTAGATGGGTGGATACGTTTAATTTTTTTCCCTGGTGTTTTGTCCTTTCTAAGATTCAGAAAAAGATCTGAAGTAAAACATGCATGTGTTTTTTTTCACCAATACTTAATTTCGCAGCAGTATTTCTGAATGAGTGGAATATTCAGTGAATTTGAGAGCAACTTTTGCAACATTTGGACAAGCACTTGCCATTGTGAGTGGTATTGTCCTGGCACTGAGCTCACAAGGCTGAGTCCCATGAAAGGGAAACTGGTGCTACCTTTGGTTGTCACTCCTGTTTAATTGAATGGAAACATTTTTCCCTCTCCTGAAGAGGCCACTTTAAGCTAAATCCTGCAATTTCAGTGCTTTGCCTCATCCTTAGAAAAGGAGGTCCCAAAGCCTTGTTTCCAGTCAGATCTAACAGGGCAGGAGAGTCTTCCTTTGTTGCTGAAAGGAAGATCATGGATGGCACAAAGCACTATTTGCCTTTAGGGCATGGTTTCAGGATCCTACTGTCCTACAGCAGTGAGCAAAGGGAGGTAATCCCAAAATAAATCCTGGGAGTGCCAGTGTTTCCAGTGAGAGGTGGGTCAGAAAGCTCATCTCCCATTCCTGATGTGGAAAGCCCAGCAGTGACCAAACTCCCTGCTTCCAGCACAGATGAATCCAGACTGTGCACCCTGAATGGAACCGAGCTTCATCCAGTTCTGAGCCTGGGATGTGGTTTGCAAATGGAGAACTGGAGCCATGTGAAGGTGGCACCCAAGAACAGCTTGAACTTGAGTGAAGACTGATTATTTTGAACTCTCTGCATCCTGTTGTGCTGTCAAACAGCAGGAGTGTGACTTGTATATGGCTCCTGCTTGGACACAGCCCTGGATCAGGTGTGCCAGGGCAGATACAGCCAGGAGGGGAGAGGTGGAGGAGCAGAGCCCATGTTTCCCCTGTGCCACTTGCATTTCGGGCCTTTAGCTGGATGCTTGCCTTCACACATTTCTGGTTCTCTTTAGAGAGAAGCAGTGACTTTGTTCTGTTTCTGAGAGCCCTGGAATGTAGACAAGGTGAAGTCAGTGGGCAGATGTCCATGCAGAGGAAGAGCTGGGTCTCAGAGTTTCCCCAAGGGGTGATACCCCTTCCTTTGGGATACTTTGATACCCCTGAGGTTGAAACAGGCACATGCTTAGTCTCTTTGCTGAAGAAAAGCCTCCTGCTCCTCAGCCTGTTAGTGGACTGTGACAGCCTAGTCACAAGTGACACCATTTACATGGGATTTTGTCAGCAGCAGGTTTGCATTTTTAATTTTTTTTTTTTTTTTTTTAAATCATTTAAGAGAGTTACATCACAGAAAATGCAAGCTCAGTGGAAATTTTACTGTCCTGGACTTTGCAACTTTTCCAGAGCAAGCAGCAGTGAAGCAGATAATCCCATTTTCTCATATCTGTGACTTTGTCCTTCTTGCCTGGCATGAATTTGATCGTGATGTCTCTGTATGTACTGGCTCCTGTTAGATGCTGGTGGGGACAAAGAGTCTGGGAGGGTGTTGAAGAGCAGAAGAATATCTGCAGCTGTTGGTCTCACTTGCAAGCAAGGCCCACAGCAACAGGGAATGGTTAATACCTCCAGAGGCTGGATATTGGCAGGACTGGGCTTGGCTGGTGTTTTGCTTGAGTAGTGAAATCATGTCTAAGTGTCTGTTCTGATGCTGGGAGGCAGAGGTACAGTCAAATAGCAGCCTCAGCCTTTTCCCATGAAGTTTTGAAAACCTTTGCCAGCAGAAATCAAATGTTAATTAGAGCATTTCCTATTGTTGGGTGAGAGAAAGGTCCTTAAGAAGAACTCTCTAAAGCAAAAAATTTACCTGTTCCCCCTACAATTACCGTCTTGTTTCCAGACCCGTAAGGTGCATATTCTAGGAATAGAATAAAATCCAAGTTGGCCACAAATGTTTCCATGGAAGTGTTTTTATTAGAAAATCTTTGCTGAAATTGAGATCTTTGTGGGAAAGGATCAGATTTAATGAATTTCCTGTTCTGAAAGTAGTTATGAAAACAAGTTTAAAGGCATGGACATATGATTCCATTTTTTATGAAGAGGGGCTTTTATTTCTTTTTCCCCATCTCCCATTTCAGCGCAAAAATCCATCTGAATGAAACTTCATTTTATTTGTAGTTTTAACAAGTTCCTTGAAAAAATGGCAATCAAATAAGAGTAAAAGGTCAAGCCTTTGTGTGTCTGGCTACTTCTGGCTCCTTTCAGTGCTGCACTGCAGGGCACTGAGCTGTCACTGAGGTTTGTCCCCTACCACTGGTGGCATGTTGGCCAGAGCAGGGAGGGGAATAAAGATGGGACTCTGTGAACACAGTCCTGTGTCAGCTCCTCCTGCCCTTGGGATGGTAAAGATGTGATGCCTTGAGTTACGTAGCGTACAAACAGCAGCTGGAAGGACACACAGCCCTTGGGAAGAGTATTGTGAATGGCTGTGTTTTATGGATGTGCTTTCCTACCTGTCTCAGGTGCTGGAGGCGCTTCCAAGACTGTGCAGAACACCAGCAAACTACAGGAGGAGTCTGTTTGGTTACACGAATTTAACCCTCTGCCACACTTCTCAAGTGGCCTTTTTAACACCCAGTAGTTGTCACTGTGTGATGTACTGTGGTTTACTGAAAACATAGATGTGTTTTATACCTGCTGTCCTATCCCCTTCACCATCAGGGAGCATGTCTAGTTCATAGCTGCTCTAAACAGTACAAATCCAAGAAGTTGGTGATCTTCTCTTCCTTTTCCTTAACTTTGGCTTGCTAATCAACCTGCTGAAGCCAGAGAAAAGACTCCTGTTGATGGTAATGGATCATTTGTGCAGGCCAGATTTGCACTAGCATGTTAACATTTGGAATAAGCTTTTCTGCCAGTTTCCCAGGATATGAGGGCTTGAGAAAATTCAGAGCAGCTCAGGCGGTATGTGCGTGAGTCACCCAGTGTGTGAAGGCTTTGCCCAGTCATCCCCAGATTTTCCACATGATTTGGAGCAGACAGGTTGTGTTATGGAACAGGAGCAGATGACTAAGTTGGTTACGGAGGTTGCTGTGACTGTCTGTCGTAGACACGTGTCTCCCTTTGCTCCTGGTGACTGACTTGGCCCTGTGGGGTCTGCAAACCTGGCCAGAACTGGGACCCAGTCTGAGTGGGTGTTTGGGACAGATGAATTTAAATGATGGGAAAGGACTATTCCTTGCTTCTTTCCTGGCCATAAAATACAGGCAGCTGGGGAGCTATGGCAGGGTTTGAGCAGACTCTCACCTCATCCTTGCTTTATGCCTCTCATCTGCTTCCTTCACCCACGGGCTCAGTGGTCTGAGGTGCATCCTGAGAGAGATGATGTTCCTGGCCTGAGACTGCCACAAGTCTAAAGGTTTTCCATCTGTCCAGGCCTGACTTCCCACTGGCACTGCTGTCTCACTGCCAGCCTACAATGCATGGCTTAAATACCATTCCTGCTGCCACTGTGCAGGAGCTCTCCTGGAGCTCATTGCAGAAGACCGACAGGAATGAATAATTTGGAATTGTGTCCCTGCTTGTGCTTAGCTGGTATCTGTATTCAGTCCATACACCTATGAAGCCAAAAGGCAAAACTCTTCCAGTTTCCTGGGGCACCAGGGATTCACAAGGGAAAGGACTGCACACGTATCATGTCCATTTTCTGCTGCTGGGCTTCTGATAGCCCTCCCAGGTGGCCCATCCTGAGTGCAGGCATCGACAGAGGGGTTACGAGACGTTGGTGATACCATGGCTTGTTGTTAAAGCAAGTAAGAGGGGCTCTGTCGACAGTGTAACACAGCAGGATGTGGAAAAGAGAGTTTGTTTCATCTCTTTTTGAGTAGCTGAAAACAGGATGGGATGCTTTAAACCTCCTATTATTTTTGTCCACTTTTCCTTGCATGCTCTCCAAGCTGTTGGTATCTTGGCTGTAACTGGTCTACAGCAGGGAAATGGAATTTACCCTGAACCTTCATTTCCCTTTTATTACAGTCCACCAATCTTTCCTCCTTCTGTCATACAGAGATATAAATATTGGTTTCAGAATAAAAGAGCATGTCAGGACCAGACTCTCTAGTTTGTCTCAATAATTTCATACAGTTTGTTTCATGTGACGATATTAATAAACATCTCTCATCTCAGTGCATACTCTGATCGTGGGTAGGACACAGAGCCATTCTGACAGCCACAGCTGTGCTGCGCTCCCCTCAGCTTGGGGAATGTGTCGCTGAGCCCCACAGGCTGGTCAGGGACCTCCTGCCTTCTCCCAGCAAAGTACGCTGCTCTGGACCAGGCTGGGTCAGGAAAGTCTGTTTAACTCCATCTCCTAAATCACTGTTCTGTGGTTACAGATTTTCACAGTTTATCCATTTAAAGGAGCAGACCACCAAAAGATTTTGGCAGATTGAACTTGATTTAGTAAGAGAGAGTGCTGCTTCTCACCAGAAACTTATCAGAGCCCTTAAGTACTTCACCGTGTTTCTTCTCTCTCTCCTCAGTTCTGCTAGCATCTACTT
The DNA here is from genome assembly GCA_013396775.1 of Cephalopterus ornatus. Taxonomy (NCBI): domain Eukaryota; kingdom Metazoa; phylum Chordata; class Aves; order Passeriformes; family Cotingidae; genus Cephalopterus; species Cephalopterus ornatus. Next base: position 288,570 of record VZRE01002008.1, read on the forward strand.
CTGCCCAGTATTTTATGAAGAAAATGCTTTGTGGCAGCACTAGAACAGTTATTTTAAGCAGGAGCTCGCTGCAGTCAAATCAGGCCACCACTGTCTTGCTCAGTTTCACTGTCCCTCTCCGAGGGAGAAAGGAGCACAAGCCTCTTTTTGGCACGTTCCCATCACCTGGTCTTCAGCATTTAACTGTGCTGGGGGCATCTTCCCACTTTGTTCACAGTGCTTCTGTGCTCTTTGGCTTTTGGGGGCTGAATCCACCTCCTCAAGTTCTGCCTTTCTGCTGACTAGAGAGAACACAGGGAGTGAGAGGTCCTGCATGAGGAGAAAGATGAGGTTGTTGACTACCTGACATGGACAGAACTTGTCCTCTTGTTCGTGGGGGACAGCTGGAACCCCTGTTTGATCCTAAAAGAAGACAGTTCCTTGATTAGACCAATCAGCCTGGGAAGGTGCTTGGGTTATTTCCCTTGCTTCTCCCTGGCGGTTCCCTGGCAGTGCTGCCCCCTGCGCTGTGGGCAGAGAGGGAAAGAGGAAGAAGAGTCTGAGATGAAGGGTGAGGTTGTGTTGTGCTGAGGACTGCACTGAATCAGTGCAACAGGCTGTTCTGGGAACACCATCGTTACCCTGGTCATGCTGCTTTTCCTGACCTCTGACTGATCTCCCTCCTCAGCCCTGGGCTGCATGAAGTCCTTGTCTGCCTTCCCATTCCACAGCCAGGATGTGACCTTCTCTTCCAGTCTCACCTGGCCTAGGCCAGCTTTCCTTGGCAGGCATTTGCCTTGCTTCCCCATGAAGAGGAGTCTGCCTTGCATCCATTGGATTGTATTTCACATCAGTGGTTTGCAGCATGTGTTCTGCTTCCTGCTGCATTGCTGTAACAGCTTGTTCCATCAGTATATTTTACCAAAAAAAGGTGCTGAGAGGCAGAAAGTACTTAAATTTAAAATAGTCCATGATTAATGAGGCATCTCCAAGAAACATCCCATGAGGCCTGTGACTCCTCTCTTCTCTCAGAGGAATTTCTGTTCCACCTACATTCTTTCATCACCCCAGAATCCCCTTTGGAGGATGGGAATGGTGGTTAGAGGCATCCTGGAACACAGTTAGCAGGCTTGGAGAAGGAAGTGGTTTGACTGTCTTGTCCTATTTGATACGTTGCCATAAAGTTATTTATGCTTCCTGCTTAGGACCAAATGAGATAATGAAGTGTATACAGAGATAGAACTCCATTCATCTGAGGTTCTCTGTAGCTTGGAAATGGTATTGGTTTGTTTGTGAAGCAGCCACAGTCTCTTCTGTCTTCCTGCCTTTCGTTTAAGTGTTTTGATTCTGGCACAGGTCATATGGAGACTTCTGCCTGCCTTTACCTGCAGACAGGAGCCAAGTACATTGTCCAAGGCTCCAGGGTGAATCCATGGCGTGAGCTTATGAATCCCTGTTCCTCAGCCCTTCTGACTCAGACAGGCAGACCCACCAGCTGAAGCAAGGTCTTCTCCTGAGCTGTGCACCTTGAGGAGATCAGGGTGAATGTACACAATACTCCTGGCCTCATTGTTCCAGAAAAACAAGAAACCCAAGCTATGTGCGCGTTTTGGAGAAGAGCTGTGTCTCTCCTATGAGACAGTGTTATCCTTTGGACATTTGTGTATAAGTTCTACATTTTAGTACCTTTCCTTTTGTAGGATCCAATGAAGAAAGCTCTACTTATGGAAAGACTTTCCTGGCAAAGTTGGGAGGATGTCTTTGGGAAGGCAGCAACTCCTTTTCCAGTTGGAAGACTGCCACAGTCCAGTTTTTTCTCTAGTGCAAATCAATTCTTTCTGAGCCATAGGTGTAGGAACTTGCTGTGTTGACTGATGTGGGTGCGTGAAAGCACACATAGGTACTGGGAACCCGCAGTTATGAGAATTTGTATATGTTTTAAGCGCTAATTCACTTTTTCTGACATTGATAGGAAAAAACATGTGCTCCCTGCTCTATAGCTGTGGTGGTTATTATTTTGACAACCTGGTTACTGGTCTACAGAAGCAAAATGCCAAGTCCTTGACAAATTCTTTGTAAAAACACTTCTGCCAAAACCAGAACTGGGTTTGATCTGCAGTCTGAAATACTTGACTAGAACATCAAAGTGGCTTTGGAGAGGAAGGGTTATTTGGTAGAACTGATGTTGCAATTTACCTGATTCTTTTCCAGCTCTAGATATTTCTGACATGGATGTTGTAATCTCATTTCTAAATACCTGTATTTCCTAAATACTTGGCATTTGGCCTTGCTTTTCATTGGATTCTTCTGAAAAGTCAGTACTTACCTAATCACTTTGTCACTAAACTGTCACTGAATCATGACAGTGGTCTTCTATACACATTTATATATGCTTACAGGAAATAGGGCCATGATCTAAAGGCTGTTCTGATCAGTATTAGTGTGCAGGAAATTTGTGTAAATGTCGTTTTGGTGCTTATTACAGTATAATAAAGCTGTTAACAGTAGTGGTCTTCCAAATCATTAAATCTCCTTACAACTCAGCAACAATAACATCTTAAGTTTGTTCTGTTGGTGCCTGCTGCCTTGATCAGTTTAAGGGGCCAATCCAACCACAACTGAAGTTGAAAGAGATATTTTAGTTGGGCTTGACTGGCTTTCATAGAAGTAAAGCTTTTTGGACACACTGGCTGTACTATTTCTCCCTTGAACAGAATTTTTAAAGGCTGAAGATATGGGTGGAATGTGTCACTTCCAGGAGTACTTCAAGGTCTTCACCCTTCCCTCCTTCCCCCACTACCCATCCTTGACTGTAAGAGAGAACAACAACTTTTCTGTCTGGCTTGTGGTTCTTTTAAAATCAGGTGCAAACTTACAGCCAAGCTACCAAGACTGGGAGTTATGTGCTTGCTGGTATGTTTCATGAAGAAAAGCTGGTCAGCACCACAGTGAAGCTACCTTGGGTTTGGAGGCATCAGTGTACATGGTTGGGGACAGTGGGGCCTCAGAGATCAGAGAAGGGACTAATGAGCTTGAGTGAGTCCATTTTCTGTCATCAAGGAGAATCCTGATCTTGAGGAAGCAGAACGACCTAGTATCAGAAAAAAGAGGTCCCTTGTGATATCTCAGATAAAACACCCAGAATAAATTAATTTTGGGTCCAAGACTTAACATTGTGCTTGTGCACAGGATGTGTCCTTTTCTATCCCACAACTGCTTTGTGGAGACAGTCCCAACTAATGAGGGGAAAATGAAGCACCCAGCAATTTACATGGCTTATAGTTGGTAAGCTAAGTAGTATGAGCCTCCTGCTATGTCCCTCTGGAACAGGGCATAATAGAGGAAAAAAGGCTGTGAGAGTTGGCATGATGTTGGGCAAAGACTGATACAAAGCCAGTATGTTTGTGACCATGCACAGATAAGATCTTACACTTAAATAGCACTTCTTATTCAAAGGGGTCACTGAAGAAATGATAAGCGCACAAGCTTTATCTCTCTGTTGGAATGGTGTTCCCCAAGGCAGTGCTGATAAACCATTCAGAACAACATCACCTGGTTTGTCAGGACAGGAACTGAAGAACGCTTGCTTCTTGCTTGTACTTCCAGAGCTTAGTCACTTTGGAAGTTTAAACAGTAGCTATTTGCCTGTCACCAAGTCACTGGGAATAGGCCTTTTCCCAAGAGCAGCCACGAAGTCTTTGATGATGACTCTAGTTGGGGCTGTTGTGTTAAATCACATTCAAGCCCTAGTCCCTGAAATAGAGCAGTGCCCTGAGCTGTGCTTGGTGCTGCCTCGCTGTTGAGTCAGACACCACTTCCTGCAGAGCTCACGTTCTCCTGTGGGATCTCTGCTCAGCACTGCCCACACCCTGTCCTGCTGCGCTCTCAGAAAGGCAAGGCATAGCCTGGGGCCAGGTGGTTGCCAGCTGTGCTTATGGTCTTTGTTCCTAAGGCTACCAAAATGATGCTTTCCAATCCAAAAAGCAGCCAGATGACTTTCCCCCACCCCCTTTTTTTGCTGGTACACAGTTAGACTGGTCAGGACCTGCCCCTGAGTAATCTCCTTGCCTTCTCTGAAGGAGGTGTCGTCTTAGAAAGAGGAGTGACACATGGTTTCAATACAAACTTATGAAAAATGTCCTTAAATCACCAAGACAGATGTTGAAATCTTATTCCTTAGAGCTGTAGTCTCCAAAATTTTTGACATTTTGGTATACTCCTTTTGCTCAAAAGTTGCCATTACAGGAAGAACATCCGTAGTACATCCACTGTGTAAACATTACCCATTATTCCAGTGCCCCATTCAGGAATTTTTTTCAGCTGGGTGTGTCTGATACCTGCAGAAATGTCCTTACACTGTTTGTTGTCACTTCACTAAGATGGTATCTGTAAGGAAACATGGTCCAAGATGTTTTAGATACTTAATCTGTGCAGTGGTGTTAACACAGAGAGCAGCTGCAAGTATGTAGTACTTAATGCCTTTTCCTCTTGTCCTGTCTCTTGTTACCTGGGAGAAGAGGCTGACTGACCCCCACCTGGCTACAGCCTGCTGTCAGGTAGTTGTAGAGGTCGATCAAAGCAATGATGAAGGGAGCAACTCCATTCTTAGTAGTCCCAGCTGAGAGAAACAGCCTGTTCTTTGTTGTAATTAAACTTTCCAGTTGGACAGTCTGGGTTTCGGATACTAATTTTTCCAAAGCATCTGTAGTCCAAGAAAATCTAATAAATCCCTCTCCAAGTGCGAAAATGCTGCACCACAGCCAACCTGTTTATATTTTAAATAGTGTAATCATTGACACTAGAGGTATATTGAAAATTTTGGTAGTTAAGACTGAATTGTGATATTTATACCAGATTTTATGCAGTTATAAAATCTACAGCTAATATTTCTGGCATAGATTACACTCACAATACAAGTGCAAATGGTTTCTTAAAAAGCTGAACAAAGGGGAAAAGGTGAGATTGGAGGCAGGGGGATGTTGTTCAAGAAGGTTCAGAACATTAGAATGGAAAAGCAACAAAAGCAGCACTAAACTCCCAAGCCAGTGGAAAAGTTGAAATATTGACATAATAATTGACATAACTAACTTAAAAATATCGTGTCAGCTGTTAAGCATTCTAATGCCAAAAAAGAGTATTCAGTTCTTGCTTCAGAAGTTGAACACTCCATTGATGACGATGATGATGATTGTGACTGAGTGGAAGCAGCAAAGAGGTCTTGTACTAGAGCATACTCAAAATCAGTACTTTGAGAAATTGAGTGTTCAAGGAGGACCTGAAAGACACAGATATTTCATACAGAGTTTTTACAAAAATACTTTTAAACAATGTTTATACTGTACAGAACTAGACTTTTAAACAATAGCTGTTGCTAAAATGTTCATCTAAATACTAGAAAGGCAAGTGTGCAACCAACCCCTTAGGAATATTCACCAGTTTTACAGCTCTTACCTTTCTGGATAAGTGCCAGGACAGTTAGAACATCAAGCATGGCAAATGAGAAAAGAGCCAAGGTGGTTAGGGCATGTTTTCCAGAATGTTTGTGTCATCACAAGTGAAATATTGTCAAACAAAACTTGGTCAAAAATAGGTGTAGTAGGTCTGAGGTTTGTAGTTTTGCAACAGTGGCGAAAAGTACAGGTTAGAGACCATGGTCACTGCCATGGAAAGGGGTACAGCCTGATAGAAGTTATTTAGATGAAAGAGTGATTTTAATAGATCAATGCAAAGTTTTACGTCAGCAGAATTGAGAAAGCCTTGGAAAAAATCTTCACTTTTAAAGGGCATTTGCTGTTTACAAAATATAGCTAATCTGAGTGGGAGCAGTCAATATTGAACATAACGATGAAGAGTAAAAAGAGAAGCTATTTGTATTTCACAACTCTCCTGCCACTGTTTTAGAAGAAAATATGAACCTTACATAAGGAAGCCAGCTAAAAAAAAAATATGAGTATATTCTTTTTTTGTTGCTTCCAGGACAATATGGTGCTTAGCACAAAATTGTTTAAAATATTTGTATAAAGTATGCCTACTGAGTACCTGATGCATACAATCTATATCTGTAAAATATTACCCACTCTAACATTTTCATTACAATCCTCTATTTCACTGAAATCTCTGAAGGTTGATCAAAAAACTGGGAAATGGAACTGCCCAGTCCATATACTTTCTTCCCCTTTCTCTGAGGAAGCTCCTCTTCCTTCTCCCACCTCTTGCATTTGATGGTGTAATAACTGTGCCAGGTCCAGCAGAGTCCCAGGGAAGGTTTGTAATTCAGATCCACAAAGCCAGACTTTTGTAGGAGACTGTGTAAGTCGCTTGCTCCTTGCAAGTCTGGTGATGAGCACAGTGACCGTGGTGTTATTTCTGTGGTGTTAGGAGTGCACCAGGGTACCAGAACTGGGCACCAGGTTTGCAGGCTGTCACAGTGAGTGGATGGGGATGCTTGTAAGGAAAACTTCGAGCTGTCATTAAATATTAAATACTGTGGGAAACTGTTAGGAAGGATGGTGGTTACCCAGTGTGGAGCTGAGGGCAGGTACGACCCACAGGGTCTGTGGAGGTAGATTGGACTGGGCTGAGTTCATGAACCATCCCCAAGGAGGGCCAGAGAAAAAGCCACTGGTGCAAGGCTCAGGCAGGGGTTGCTTTAACTCTGTTCTCAGTTGGTAAATCCCTTTTTATTGCAGGGGCCTGGATTACATGTGGGCAGCACCATTTGCCTCTCCTGCCTCCTCTTTATGGCACCCCGTAGGGTGTTGTCTGTCCCCTTACAGACTGTCAGCTCCATGAGAGGCTGGCGAAGTGTCTGGGCATGGGGCTGAAGAGTCCTGGGACAGAAGCTCTGTGGGTACCAGGAGAGGAAAAGCTTTGTAAGGCTTCCTGCAGTTTTAGAGAGAGTGGTGTTGGTGGCTCCCACGTCCTCTCCTCTCCCTGTGCGTCCTATGGAAGGTAAAGTTGCAGAGGAGAAGAAAATGGGCGACTGACTCAGCTGTGTTTATGGCCTTCCCTAGCCACCTGCAGCTGGCTGGAATGGTGTGGGACTCCTGCTTGACTCTGGTACTTGCCCATTTTGATGGTGTCTGGGCTTGGCACCCTCAGATGTGCACTTTAGTGTCCATGCCACTGGTGTCCTATGTCCCACAGCAGGCTGGAAACAGTGCCTGCTAATAGAGTTAATGAGTTTGTTCATTAAAGCATGTTTTGGGGAAATTAGTACATGACAGCTTTTCCTTTTGTCTTCCCGGGCACAGCTGTGGAGTCCGTCTCTGGCACAGAGAGGCAAGTTCTCCTTCACTGGGTGGTGTTGAAATTGTTGTGTTGTATTTTTTATCCAAACACCCATTACCACAGTGTCTGAACAACTGTGAGGAGCTGTTGCACCAGGATGTGGTCAGGCTCAGAGGCACACAGGCTGATGAATATCTCATTCTATCTCTTTAATTGCCGCTCCACACAAATCTCTTTTTGGCAAATAAATCAAGGAGGAAGGTTGGTGCATGATTCATTATCATAATGCTCAGTACAGGGAGGGCAGGAGCGGGCAGGTGGAGACAGGACTTTCAAATGCCGTGGGAGCAGCTTCCTTTGCAGCAGCCTGGAGATGACCAAAGCTTTCTTTGAGGCTGGCAGTATGCTTCCTGTTCCACATTTTACTGAAGGACCTGGAGAAACAAAGCCCAATATTTTTGGTGTAGAGTCTCACGGTCATCACCTTCCCCCCTACCCCAAGCCTTACCCACCTCTGGTCTCTGAGAAGTAAATCTAAATACTTAACTTTGTTACTTAAATAACTGTTTACAAACAGGAGAAACTTGTCTCTGCTGATAGTAAGATGTCCATAGATGAGCAATGAGAGCCTCCCCAGGGCAGCCTTTCCTTTAAGGGTAGCTTGGCAGAGCAGCAGCTCTGCCTGTGAGACACCCTGTCCCTCCTTTCCCTGTCCCCCTGGTCTCTTGCCTGCAAAATGGGGTGATGGTGTCTAGGCACGTTGGCACCCAGTGATTTATAGTAGCCAGAAAAAACTTGTGAGGACTAAACTCACCTTCGCTTGCAGCTTTTATTTCCGTTTGACAAATAACTACAGCTAAACTAATAAATCGGAAATCAAATATTTTATATGGAAATATTTAAAAAACAAATGTGTGGCGGTGTTCTTCCCTGGAGTTAGCTGGTGAAAGCATTACTAGGTAAGGCTCCAGACCCAGTTGCAAATCAATCCCCTCTCTTTAGATGTAGAATCTGGATTTAAAAGTCCCTGATGCCACAGGAGGGCCTTGTCAGCTGACTGTGGGCTGTTTTGTAATGGTTTTTTCTGCCTTTCTAGCCAAGTCCTTGTGGAGGTGGGTGCAGTCATAGGGGGCAATCTGTCACCAGTCTGAAAAATGAGCAGGCCATCTCCAGTGTGCTGGAACAGCTGTCACTGGGCAGTCATGCCATTGCAAAATACTCTGTTCAGCTGCGTATACCTTACTCATAAGTAGATGTTCCTTTTCCTCTAATTACCTCGGTGCTGTTGTTACTCCCAAGCACCTTGGAAGACTAGTAAGTAGCAATAACTACTCATACTTGTGGGAGAAATCAAGGTTAATGCATAGCTCATTAGGAGAGCTCCAGGAGGAGCACAGAAAGGTGGTTTTGTCTTGTACAAAGCATAAAGTTCCCGTGGGTGAGTCTGAATGCAGGCCCAGAAGACAAGCCCTTTGGTTCCTGGGTATTGGACTCTGTTTGGTCAGAGAATGGCAGAGCAATACTCACAAGCTGAGCCTCTGTGGTTTGTTTTACTTCTTTATTTATTTTGGTTTGCTAAATATCTGTATCAGGAACAGTGTGGCCAGCAGGACTGGGGATGTGATCAGCACTGGTGAGGCCACACCTCGAGTGCTGTGTCTGGTTCTGGGCCCCTAAATTCAGGAAGGGCACTGAGGTGCTGGAGCAGGTCCAGAGCAGGGCCAAGGAGCTGGTGAAGGGTCTGGAGCACAAGTCCTATGAGGAGCAGCTGGGGAAGTTGGGGGGGTTTAGCCTGGAGAAGAGGAGGTTTATCACTCCCCATAACTCCCTGAAAGGAGGTTGTAGATGGGTAGGGGTCGATCTCTTCTCCCAGGCAACCAGCAACAGGACAAGAGGGCACAGTCTTAAGCTGAGCCAGGGCAGGTTTAGGTTAGGCATTAGGAAGAGGTTCTCCACAGAAAGGGTGATTGGGCATTGGAGTGCGCTGCCCATGGAGGTGGTGGAGTCACTCTCCCAGGAGGTGTAAAAGGAAAGGCTGGACGTGGCATTTAATGCCATGGTCTGGTTGACATGGTGGACTCCATGACCTCAGAGTATTTTCCAACCTACTTGATTCTGTGATTCCGTGATATCTAGAATTTTTTGAAACAAAGTAGAAGTTCCAAACTTGTGTTGAGTCAAGCCCTTGGTCTGGCTATTGCTATATGGAAATGAGCTGGAGTGGTCAGGATGGGCTGTACCCCTCCAACTTGCTTTGTGTGCCATACCTCGGACCTCTTTCCTGTCTGGTGAGGAGTTTTGTGTCTCCCTATTGTGCAGAGGCAGCAAAGTGAAAAACAAAGTGACCTGCACCTTTGCACAACACAGTTGCATGAAGAAGTGTTTCTGGACAAGAACACAGTGGGATGCTTGTGTTACCACTGGAACCCTTGGGTTTCTTTCTGCTTTTTTCCATACTGATGATGAAGGCTCTGGTCTTGTGATTTTTTTTCCCCCACAGATGTGAGAGCGGCCTTGTGTGCTGCTTGGAGCCTGAGTCTTCAACACCACTTCTCAGTGCTGCCATGCATGGCCTTCTGGGGCTCCCTCCTTCTGGAAAGTGTGTGACTGTGTGTGTTTTATGTGAGGGTAGCACAGGTGATGCACACTCAACCATAGCTTCTCGAAGTGCAACTCTGGAGCTTCCTGGCTGCACATCCAACCCTCCTCCTCCTTTTGCCCTTCTCTAAGAGAAGAACAGGCTCTCATACTGCTGTCCATCCACGTGATGTTCTTGCTGAGGCTTGCTCTAGTCTGTGGCATTAAAAAACTAGGAAGGACATACCCTTTTATCACTGTGCTGGGGCAAGAACACAGTTGTATTCACATAGAACTATCGCAGTCTGTTTGTAAGACATGATATAATTGAAAAGTCTGGCACATTTCCCACAGCAAACATTGTTAATCCCCACTAGCTAGGATTAGTCACCACTTCTTACAAGCCTTGACACAAATCTAGCAAGTTATTCAGTTAATCCGCACTTACAGGATAAATATTGCATCCTATGGGAAATTAGGCAGCGTCTTCTTCCTCTCCTATTGTACAGTGATGCATTGTGCCCTTTACACCTGAAGGTGGAAGGGAAAAATGCAATAACATGTAATGGATGTTAGCAGACACCTGCTATCACAATGCAGCTGGATCAGCAGGGAAATTTAGTACAAAACAGCTCAGTGAAACCAGGCAGGGGATATAAACAGCATCTCTGCGCTCTTCATGGCGCTGCAGAATTTTCCTGTTATACAACAATAAGCACTCACAGCTGCAGGACTCTTCTAAGTGCCCCATCTTCCTTTTGACTGGGGGTTTTCTCCTTGTGGGATCTCAAGCTGTGTCTCATTGGAGCTGGGTGGTGTATTTCCCACCAAACTGAGGTCACTGAGATGAAGGTGTTTCAGGCTCTGCACTTTTGCGGTATCCAAAGTGCAGCTCCAAGTTTCCTCATGGACAATCTCCAAAACAGCAAGATCATACTTAGCAGGTGAGCTGAGATCCTATTTTTCTGAGAAAAATAGCTGAGTGGGTATGCAGACACCAGGTTTACAGCTGTTGGGCAGTTTAGCCAGGGGAGCTGGCTGGAAGCAGAGCACCAGGGAAGCTGGGAGACTTCAGTTCAGCAGCTCTGCCAGGGAGTTTCTTCCAAGCCTTCACGTTGAAGTGCAGTGAAACCAAGACCACCAGTGGGCACAAGCAGGGAAAGAAGGGACCTTCTGCCTGAAGAGCTCTGGAGTTTTGACGAGTTCTGGAAATTTCTCATTCCAGTGCTTACTCCAAAACCTTTTGAAACCAAATTATTATTATTTAAATATTCCCTTAGACACTTAACTCTCTCAGTGTTTTTGACCAACTTAAATTGCACTTTATCTTGAGTAAATAAATAATTACATAAATGAATGCATGTTTCTTCACCTCGTTGATTGATCATCTCACTGGACTGAGTCATGTTTTTGGCGATTTTAAGCTTAAATTTCACTCCCAGTCAGTGAAATGGAGTCGTAAGTCTTAAGCAAAGTGCTTTTGAAAAGAGAGGACTCATGCTAAGAAAAAGCTTTTTGTGCTTTGACAATCTGTCTAATCACTTACCCTCATTATTGGGTGACTAAGTTTCCTTAAATCTGCTAATGAATGATGTTCTCTCTTGCCCCATTCCAGACATTGTTGTGTGAGCAGCCCTGACTCCCCAGCATCTTGTCTGAGTGCACTTTTGCTGGGGGAAGTCCAGTGTGGGTATTGCAGCATATCATCACAAACATCTTGTGATGTTGGTGTCTTTTCCTCATCTGTTGCTTTGCAGTGTTTTTGTTCTGCCTAGCAAAAGTTAGGATTTATTTCCATCTCATCATTAACAGGCTAACATATTTCTACACATGCTGTTGGAATTACAGCAGTAAAATTGTGCGAACACTGTGAGTCCAGTGAAACTGGTCTGGTTTTAACATCTTATTTCTACTGATGGTGGATGTGGTGAGGATCGTTATCACACTTGGTATCTCTTTAGGAACTCTCCTGCCTCTGTAGTTTGGATTTTTAAATACTTATGTTTCCATCATATTTCCTCAAGACGAGGAAGAAAGCACTCAGCTCTCTCGGTCCTTGCTGGCATTGGGACCAGCTTATCCCTGCAGTTCTTTCTCCAGCAGAATCCTGGCCTGCCATTCAGGGCCAAGCAGGAAGGCACCAACCCCTGCTGGCACCTGATCCATCGGGTCCAAAGCTGTGATGTTCCTGTGCTTTTCTCAGAGTGTATCTTTTGTCTCTCATAAGCCATGTTGGTAGGGCTCTATCTGACGCTGCCCTACAGCTCCTGGAGGCAAGGAGCTGGTGTTTGGTACCTCGAGGTGACCGGGGGGAGGTTACAGACTGGTTGGGATAAATCACTGAGTCAATTGGAAACTGCCAGCTGTATTTTTCTCCCCTTCTGTCCACATCCAGAATTTACACAAGAAGGTCATGTTACTATTGTTTCCTCTTCTACATTCCCTGTCAGACAAGGTCATTTTCGAAGCCAATGACCAGTTGAGTTTTAATTCTGCAACCATGGAAAATTATTATCAAAAGGGATAAGCTTCAAAGTAGATAATTAACTGGCACATCCGATGACTGGTTACATTTTAACAGGCTCTTTTTGCACAACTCCCTTCAGCTCTAGTGAACTTGAACTCCTATGAAAATGAGTTTCCTGTGAGATGTATGGGGTGACTCTCCTTTACAATGTTGCTAAAGCATCCAGTCCTGGATGAATAAATAGAGAAAGACCCCTCAGAACTAACCCCTAGGAGCTTTCCCTGGAACCCAGATTTTGTTCCTGCTCCTAGCCCCTTGTTGCTGCTAGTATAATTTGCTTTGTTTTCTGTTGCCAAGGTTATGAGAAGCATAGCATAGTCTAAATTGTGCTGAGATAGGTGTGCAGCCTTTCATAGTCCTGGACTAGTGAAGGCACCAAGGTGGATTAAAGCCAGCCCCACTCCTGTGTTGGCTCAGGTTTTGGAGCAGCTGAAAGCCAGGACAGGTTTGTGTGAGATGTAAATCATGAAGGAGGGAAGGGCACAGAAGTACATCTGTGCCTGGAGGAGCAAAATAAAGGATGGGTTATCCCAACATGGCCTAAATTGATCCTTCTATTGCTCTGTTTTGGCAATGTTGTTTTCCTAAAAGAAAATGTTGCAAGGCTGTGTGGTGTTTTGGTGCGGAGCATGTGTCTGATGTTTACAGTACTCTCATCTGAATTAGCTGCAGGGTTTGAACATCTTATTTTTTAAAAAAGGAGGGAAAAGAAGGCTGACAAACAAAAGGGGACACAGCTCTGCAATGAAACTTTGTGGAGAGAAAGACACTGTTGAAAGGGGAGCTTTTTTAGTAGGTTCGTTCACTGCTTCATGTTTATACCACATCAGGCTGTCCCTTCACTGTGTGTGGAAGGTGCATTGAGGAACCTCAAGTCATCTTGCTCCGACCTGAAATGCAGCAGATGCTGATGGGGTTAAAGCCACTCAGACCCAAACCTCTGCCAGCCACTGGTGGGGGCAGTTATGTCCAGGGAGCTCTGCCCACCTGTGTCAGCAGAGCTTCTGAAACAGAGCATACCCTCTTGTTGAAAAACTCAACTATAAGATGACTTCTTTCACACTATCCTGTGCCACTGCAGCCACGCTGCTTATGGGTATCTAGGCTAGCTCCTGTGCCACTGGCATGGATGTGTCTAGACTGGCCATGGCTGTCCCTGTTTGACTGCAGTCTAGTCCAGAGTCCTTCTGCTTACACAAGGAATAATCAGAATTTGCCTTGCTGGGGGTGCTGGAGGAATGCAAGATGCAGAGGCAGGTATGCATCCCTGTCCTTGGCATCGTGCCCCAGACTCAATTATCTTGTCTTCCCTGACTGACCCCGTCTAGCTCGTGTACAGCTGAGGGCAGAAGCTGGCCTTTACTTTGGTTTATTTATGGCAGCTTCATTTTGTTCTGTTTCCCCTATTAGCAATAAGGAATGAATTCTGTTCTTGGCTTAATCAGGGTAACTGTGAGCAGGCTCACGCCTGTGCACTTGGAGGCTGTTTTTAAAAGCTGGCTGATATCAGTGTTATGGTGCAAAGCTGACAAATCTTTAAAGAGAAGGTCACAGGGCTGCCTGCAGAGGCCTGACATTAGCTTCTACTGACAGTGGAAGAAACTGGTGCTGTGTGTCTCTGTTGTATCAAAGAATGATATCTAAAATTCACCCCAGCCTTAAGGACTAATCTCCTAAAGTCCCTCTGAATGGCTTCTGAGACAGACTCGACTAGGGCAGGCATTTACACTTGTCCCACTGGCTGTGTCTGCCCTCCCCTTCCTCACAAATAGCTTTGAGTCAGAGCTTTGACAGTGCTGTAAGCACAGCCCATTCAGAAACCAGAGCAAACTGGTGTCTCTACTGGACAGCTGTTAATTGAGACCTGCAGTGCTGAAAGCCTCTGGCAATGAAAAATCTGGTTATAAGGGGTTTTTCCTTTTTTCTTTCTAACCACAGGAGTGGAAACTGGGATTCTCACTTAATGATGTGATTCCCCATTCCCAGACCTTATAATGAAGTCTTGAATGTTTGGACACAGGACCAGAGGAGCCAGCACTGGCAAACAGCTTGTTCCTGTTGGAGGTGATGTCCTTGTCCTGGTGGAGACAGGCTCAGGCATGGGACCTGCGTGGTTACACTCCAGTTGGAAGCTCATTGCCCTTGTTGTCTGCACTTCCAATTGTGAAACTGTGAGGAATTGTCCACGATGATAAACTGGGTTTTGTGCCTAGTAACACTTGTCCATAAAATGCAAGATGTTGAAAACAGAGAAACAGAGGCCTGTCTCTAATAGTGCCAGCAAGACAAGGTTTCTGGGAAGAATAGCTCAGAATAGCTGCTACAGCTGGGGGTAAAGCTGACAAGAAATGGCCCTGGAGATCTTTTTCAGGTCTGAAATAGAAGCTGATAAAGTTTACGAAGCTGTTAAGTGGTTAACCATCTTTGGGCCACTGTGGCTACAGCCACACTGCTGCAAGAGCAGCAGCACAGGCATTTGCCAGCCTCTTTCTCTGTAACTCCACTGAGACACATTAGTCCCTTATTTCCCTTCTCTCATCAGCCTTCTGCCTTTTAAAATGGAGAGTGTTCACATAAAGACATTTTAAAAAAAAAAAGTAAACCAGAATTGATTTTATATGACAGACGTTGCTGTCGAATTCAGGAAGATGGCCAAAAGGCTAACAGAACTGAAGAACAATTGAATACAAACATTTTTCAGTGCCAACTGATCTATGGTGTCCTAGAGTGTTATTTTCACAACAGCCTTTTCTATGCCTGAACATGAGAGAGGATTCATCAAGGTGCACAGGCAATGCCAGTGGGAGCAGTGTGGCCTCCAACCCTGCCAGTCAGGACTTTTTGAACTATGATTTTTCACAATTATTGTCTAGGTCCCTTCTTTTGTTGTTCCTATTTGGATGAAGGACTGCACTGTAACTGCTCCCTGCTGAGAGCAAGGACCTATTTGCATTGTAGCAAATGATTCTTTGATAGAGGATTAGATTTGTTGTATTTGTGTGATATGCAGTATTTTTGAGGCCTCTCCATCTGACTTAGTTAAGACATTTTACCAACTGACAGCAGCCAGTGGTCCTAACCAGGAGTCTGTTTCCCACAGAATTAGGCAGGGGCAAAATTTGCTGAGCTTCAGGGACTAGAGCAGTGCTCCCCTTTTCCACAAGCTGGGGCTGATTTGATGCATGCTGAGGAGCTGGGTCAGAGCTGGACTTTATAAACCAGTGTGAAGCCACTGCTTGAATGGCTTTGCACCTGTTTACACCAGGAGGAGCTTGGCTCACTCTCCTCCCATTTCCTCCTAGTCTGACTGCAAGGTTATAAAAGTAGTGTTTGCTTTTGTGGTACTAACCTGATTTCACTGGTTTATAGTGCAGACTGTTAGTGGGACGTACCTAGGCACTAAAATTTTAATGATAGATATTTCAGTTAACATGTTTTTGTGTTTTATTGTCTTGTTTTGTTATGCTTGTGCAGTTTGTAAAGGGCCAGGGGGATTCTGTAAGAAGGAACATAATGTAAATCTGTATTGTTATATGTCTTCTAGCGTCAGCCTCAAGGAGATTCCAATTATACTTCTTTAAGGACAGGGGCAAAGAATCAGCCCTGTAGAAAAACTCAGGAAAGCACTGAGTAAACTTTTTTTCTAATTTTAATAATGAAACTCCAAGGAGATAATTCATAAGTGTGATGGACGTGCCCTATAGCCTGTGCCAGCAGTCCCCAGCCACCAGCAGTGCTGAGGGGGGCTGTTTGTGGTCTGTGCCAGAGGTCTGTCCTTTCCATGAGGAGATGGTGGGGGTGGAGGGGAGTAAGGAGGCTGCAAGAGGGATGAGAGGGTCACAAACAAGCTGATAAAATTTTGAGGAGAGAGGCCAGTCTCAAGCAATAGTAAATGAAGTCAAAAACAGCGAGACCTACCTGAGAAGCCTCAGGGAGGCATTTCTGGCAGCATTTTTAGGGGGGGGGACTGATTCCAGCTTTAGCAAAGCTCTGATCACAACCTTTTTCTGAGGCTTTTACAGGACAATGCAGCTTAGTGTTGCAACAAAATTGAGCTTTGAAATGCTCTATGCAGCCTCTCTGTTGGCAACCACATCATCCCAATCAATAACATCAGTCCATCAGCCTTCTAGAAGCACTTAGTATTTTGGGCTCAATCAGCTCAGTTCAAATGCAGTCCTAGAGTGTTGCAAGTTTAATGAAAATTGGTCCATCCCCAGCTGATATGAACTGAACTTCTGCTGGTGTCGGTGGGTTCTGCTGATTTGAATGAATTAGGATTTAATACTAAAGGTTTTCTTGGAAACCCCTTCTAGGAGATGCTGCTGCTAACGTGGGACTGTGTCTCCACCTTGCCTGTAAATGAAGAGTTAACTGCTATTATGTACACAAGTGACTGAATCCTACAGCAGTAGCAGCAGGGAATTATCAGCTCTCCGGCCACTGTGCGCTTCAGACCGATGGCTCTGGGGGCTCCTGGCTCAGCAGGGACTACCCCTGGAGTAGGAAAAGCCCACACTTAGCAAGGAAGTGTAGATTGGGAAACGTCAACCCTTTTCTTAAAATCAAAAGGGACAGCAGCCATGTGTTTGGGATGCAAGCTCAACTCATGCAACATCTGCTGAAGATGTACAGCACAGCTCTGGCTGTTCAGTTATTAACCTGGTCTACTGGAAGGTGTTCTTGCCAATGGCAAGACGGTTGGAACTAGATGATCCTTAAAGTCCCCTTCAACCCAAGCCATTTTATGGTTCTGTAATGATGCTGATTGTATTTTCTTAGTAGAATGAGTTTCTGCATCTTAGGATTAGGCTCTGGGGTACTTACAGCATCACTGTCCACACCGGCCTCACAGCCGGTGCTCATCCACTGTCTCAACACGAGGGGAAAAGAGGCATTGGAAATCTTAGCTTTCCTTCAGGGTACCTAACCCAGCTTGGATCAGAAACCTCCATAGTGCCAGAGCATTGCTTCTGGTCCATGATCTGGCATCTCACAGCCTCAGGCTTTGTCATGATCCAGAATTCAATTCCTCATCCTCACCGCTTGAACCCTATTAGAAAACTCAAAGTGCCTCCCTCCACTTGAGGGTGTTTTATATATGAGAGTTGACTTGTCTGCACCCAAAGGCAGTGGATCAAAATCTGAAAATTTGTCCAGAAAACCGAAATAAAAACAGTTAAGCAGTTGGTGATGGTTTAGAGGTAGCTTTGAAGATGGGATTTTATCTTTAAAAGGCTGTGTGTGGAGAAGGAAGCAAATGACTATGAAGGATGGATGTAAGGAGAAGCCTGTGGCATTTGTATCTGCAGTCCTTCCAATTTTTTTTTTTTTTTGCTTTATTATCTCTCTGGAAGACGATGGAGAAACACAAAACCAAAATAGTTGTTTGCTTTAGAAGTATTTTAGTCTTTAGCTCGAAGGTTGGGAGAGCCCTGTATTGGCTTTAAGCCACATGTTTTGGTTTGTTTTTTCTCTGGGTGTCAGGAAAAGATACTTTTAGTTTTGGTGGTTTGTGTTTTTTTGTTTGTTTTTTTTTTTTTTTTTTCTTACTGAGGTGAGACTTGTTGGAAAAATTCCTCCTAAATGAAACTCCCCTGGGCATGGCAGAGTTACACTGGGAATAAATGCTGTTTGTGGTGTATGGGGCATTGGGCAAAATATACGGCAGTGATCTCTCTGTTATGTCTAGCCGACCACACCAGGATTTCACAATTATTGCAGAACATAACTCAGTGTGGAAGTGATCCAACAAAATTTATTATATAAGTCTTTACGAAAACAAGGGACAGAAAGAAGGGCAATGCGCTCAGGAGTCTGAATGCTGGGCATAGAGAGCATTTGGTTTATCTCCACTGACCAAAGTTCTCCCACAAAACCTGTGTATATCAGCACAAATGACAGCAGAGTTGCAAGAGCCCTCTCTGTCTGGCCAGCAACCTCAGTAATCCAGGTAGCATTTTTTTTTAATCTTCTCATGGCATTGTATCCTGCCCTGCTGTGACTGCTGTAGGAGTAGTTGGTTTTAAACCTCTAATTTGCTAATGAACCATGACACTGTTTTGGGTCAGCTTGAGAGTTAGCTCTCCAAATATGCCCTGTGAAAACAACAACAATAACAAAAAATGTTTAGATTGGAGTTGAACAAAACAGTTTTGCTTTTTTAGACAGCCATTACTGGGACAGCAGCTCCTTACCCCATTCTCCTCTGGAAGGTGCATGGAGAAGAGAAGCCCTTTTTTCCATTTGGAAGAAGTATATTGGTATATCAATAATGGATTGGAGGCCATTTCTTTCTTTCCATTGCTTTGTTGGGCAAGTGAAAATACTGGCAGGGTCACGTACCTTGTCATGTGAGGGACATGAGTTCTGCCCTGCCTGCCCTTCCATGATGCCAGACAAATTCTTACAGATCACACTAAAATTCACTGGGTAGCAAACTCCTATTAATATGCAGAGAGTGCCCTTACAAGTTTAAAGATTTGAAGACTGTATTTCAAGAAGATGTTTACAATGAGGGTGTAAAGCACTGGCACAGGCTGCCCAGAGAAGCTGAGGATGCTTCATCCCTGGAAGTGTTCAAGGCCAGGTTGGACAGGGCTTGGAGCCAAGTGGGAGGTGTCCCTTCCCACGTCAGGAGGGTTGGACTAGATGACCTTCAAAAGGTCCCTTCCAACTCAAACTATTTTATGATTCTATCAATTTATCATCTAGTTAGAGATAAGACACAAAAGAGCACGTCTGCCAAGGGAAATGAGATGAGATTCCCATACCACTGAATGAAATAGTATCTTGTGTAAACTAAAAAAAAATGTGAGTCCTGAACCTCTGTGTTCAACCAAGCTACAGCTGTTTCAAAGTGGATCCAACAGCACTACAAAGAGCCTTTTTTTTCCATTTCCCCTAGACAAAGCACTTATCGTGAGAGTGAGGATGAGAATGAACAGGCCACTCCATCATTCTGCTGCTAGATCAAATCTGGCAGGAAACCTGACATCCAGCTGGCTTGTTACAGGTGGAGAGATGAAAGCCCACCTCCCAAATTCCAGCTGTGCAATCAGATCCAGGGGGAGGCTGGTTCAGAGCAATTCTTCCTTGAACACACTTCAGGCAGTCACTGAAAGGTTTTCAGAACCAGAGGCTATTTGCAATGCACTTTTTCTCTGTGACTTTGTCTAAGTTGGTGCAAACCCTGGGTCTGGCCTCTACAATAGCATGTGCTTGCACAATCCCACCGTACATGAAAACATACAGTTAGTTAAGCTGCAGATACTGCTCCTTGTTAAGCAAACCACACCCCAAGACCTTGTTTATAACACAGTGGGAGGGACCACATTTGAAGGCTGTTTCATGGCAACTGAAATCATAATTAGCGCAGCTATCTTCATATGTTGCAAGATATTTCTCTTCCGGAGGGGGTGGATGTTAAAGATTATGTAAATAATCACTTAAAGTGAAGGACTCACTACTGGCTTGCTCTCTAGCTGTGATTTGGTAGACAAAATTGGATAATGTGCATTCTTGAGCCGTCACTGGAGATTAAAATATGAAATGGAAAAGGGGTTTTGGAAAAGTGTCTTCTGCTGCTTTCCAGTTCACGTTTTCAGAGGGAAGAGTTACAACTGCATGACTTCTTGAGCTGGGTGTGAGCTGAGCAACTAGTTTAGTGCTGCAAAGATAACTGTGTGGTCCTTCAGTTCTCAGGCATGGCTGAGAGCAAAAGTGAGTGACAGCACAGCAGCCTGTATGGTATTAGCTATAATTACAGGCTGCCATTGTTCGTCAGACCAGCAGCAGAAATGAAATATTTACTATTGGGGATAAATGGAGAAGGAGGAGGTTTTTTTGAGAGTGTGTGTGCGGAGGGTGGGTCCAGTCCTGCACTCTTCAAACAGCCTGATCTGAGAGGTGTCAGCCCCCGCTCCTGCTCTTTGTCAGCAGATGCAGGAGACGCAGCAATCACGTGGAAAGGTTCAGAGCTGACAACACGCCATGGCTGACTTTGGAGTTTTTTTGTATTTTTAGCAGTGCTGCTGTCAGAGATACCGACAGCAGAATGATCCCAGTGATTCTCACCGAGTGAGAAATGATTCACGCTCTGTAAAAATAAAGCTTGATGCAAGCAGCCCTGTGTCTGCTGAGATGGGGGCTGCAGCACTCGGACTTGTAAAAGGACCTTTTTTCCCCAGTTCTTTAGAGAAGACTTGCAGGTTTTCCTGATACTTTGGATTGCCTTTTCTGGACAGTTCTCCTGAAAAACGTTTTCTGTGAGCATTCTTCTTTTTCCCTGGCTTGGCACTGAAGCTGAACATTAGATTTTGAACTCAGATTCAGTTTGACATCCCAGTGCTGATGTGAATTGTTCTGTTCTTCACTTCAGCCAGATGTTGGTCTCTTCAGTAAAGGAACTTGTAATAGTTAATGCTTCACTCTGACCGTTCCTCTGATGTGTAATTGAAGGGACAGTGTGAGATTGTGATGCCAGAGAGTCTTGTCTCTGGCCATCTGCTCTGGGTGCTTTTTGAGAGGGGGAGAAGGTCTATTTCCAGACAAGTAGCACTTGGTTTCAGTGGGAGAATCTGGATCTTTAGCAAAAGGTTTTACATAGAACTTGATATAAAGAAGGGGGAGGGAGTGTGAGTGGGAAAAAATATTTTAGTAATGCTTGTGGTTTATAAGGTCTTACGATATTTCAACAAATGGCATGTGCATACCGTAGAAAGGCAGTTGTGGAAGCATACTTCAGAGAGTTGATACCTCATTTAATTAATTAATTACTTGGGCTCTCTAAAATGATGTTCACAGATGTGCCAGAGGCAGATGAATTTTCATACAAAAGTTTGGTGCTGAGTCTCCTTACCTTTGAAAGTTGATGGTCCTGTCTAAACCCTACTCCTTTTGGCAACACCTCCTGTGACAGGTCACTCCTCTGAGGCTCCGTCTGCCGAGCAGGACTGAGGAAAAGGCTTGAAGTTTTGCCTCGGGATCTGCTGGGTGAGCTTTGATGAGGGAATGTAGTTCTTTCACCCAGAGCTGTGCATCCTCGCACAAACATCTTGAAATTGAGTGGAGCAGGGAAACGCTCCCGTAGGACCGAGGTGTCTTGCTTGGCCCGTGCCTGCTCCGCAGCGCAGAGCTGCTCTGCGCGCGCTCCTGCGCGAGGCACGTGAAACGGCTCAGCTCTGGGAACTGAAATAATGATTCCACTAAAAGTCTAAACAGAAGTTGCAGGATGGCAAAAAAGCCTTCCGTGGACTTTCCACTGTTCCAACAACTACTTATGACCTTTCATACAGTCAGATAAGTGGCTTTATCAGACAAAAACCTGAAGCAGGAACCCAGCCTGTTAACAGAATCACTCGGGTTGCAAGTGACATTTCTTTCCTTCCCTTTACAAGCTTGATTGCCACATTTTAAATGGCAGCATTTATTCTGAGAAGAGTTGACTGAGACTTTTAAGCCACATCGTTGATTTATGCACCAGATACCGTCAAATTTTATTTGCGTTGAAGAATGAGTCGTGAGCATGGAACTGGAAACTGTAGCTTAAAAGGTGAATATCCCCTGGATATCTAAGTTCAGATCTTAGGTCACAGCTTAAAATGAGTATTAACAACTCCTAGGGTCTACAGGGGGGTGTCTTTCTTTTCTTCTTCTTGTCTTTTAAATTAAACTCAGTTGACAAAGTTAATGCACAGTTGGCACTGTTAAAACCAGGATGGAGACTGGCTGATAAGTCAGGCCAGACTTCAGGTGCATCTGCAGAGCAGTGTATAACCAAGTACAAAAGGTTCTGTTTATCAATTGATTTATTAGATTTATTTGTTCATCTAGGGCATTGAGCAACCTAATCTGGTAAAAGATATCCCTGCCTATGGCAGGAGGGTTGGAGTAAATGATTAAAGGTCCCTTCCAACCCAAAGCATTCTGTGATTCCTCTCCATTACAGGTACAGCTCCTAAAAGAGGATGATGCCAATGTATGGAGCAATTTAAGGTTCTTCAGAACTGATTTAATCCTTTCAAAAAATCACAAACTTTGTCCAGTGATCATTGGAATGGATTATATTTCCTCCCTTCTATCTCATGGAGAGAAGCAAAACCTTAAAATGTGCAACAAGAGGAATAAAGAAAGCAAGGAAAATGGCAACCTGTTACAGCTGTGTGCCTCGGGCAAACCTCACAGTGCTCCCAAATCACAAATCTTGTTCCAAAGCATACAGACGTTGACTGTTTCTCACTGAAATGGTTTCCTAGTTTAGGTGGCATGGGAGAGGGGTTCAGGCGGTAAAAAACATCTATGTTCTTAGATGTAATCTCAGAAATAGCTTAAAAATCCATCTTGAGGTAGTTGCTTGTTACGGAAAATTGCAGCACAAGGAGCTCAGAGTTAGCCAAGTTATGTGCAATAGGGAACAGAGCTGGATGCTTGAAAGGTCCTGGGCAGGCTGTACCAGGAGCAGGGTAATGCAATCTGTAACCTAAAGTATAAGTTATGTAAACACTGCATTTTCTGTAAGGTGAAGCATAGCTGAGAGCATGTGATAGGGAGAGAGAGAACATTTAGCAGCTGCTGGTGTGTTTACTCTCGAGAAATTGTAAACGGATGTTAGAGAACCTGCTTCATGAATGCCATTTAGATTAGGAAACCAGGCAGATAAGCACTGCCGCTGAAAATGCTGAAATTACCTGAGGGGACGGTGTGAAGCTGTGTCAGGGGAGGTTTAGGTTGGATATCAGGAAAAGGTTTTTCCCCGGGAGGGTGGTCGGGCACTGGGATGGGCTCCCCAGGGAAGCAGTCGTGACCCCCAAGCCTGGCAGAGTTCAAGAATTGTTTGGACAATATTCTTGGGGACATGGTGGGATTGTTGGTGTGATTTGTGCAGGGTCGTGAATTGGACTTCGAAGCTGGAGTATCCAACTCAGGATATTCTATGAATCTGTTCTATGATTCTAAATGCCAAGACCCTCTTGCATTTAGGCAGTGTTCTTCTGGGAACCTACAGGACAAAGAAAACCAAGCAGATACACAGACACCATCTTTACCTGGGAATATAATTCATCAAAGGCCTAGGAAAATCAAATGAGGCTGAGCGTATTGTTATCTTGGCTGTTTCAGCTCCACAGAGATTCCTTTAAAATGCAACTATTTGGTTAAAATAATTTCTTTGATATTTTCAGCACAAACAGAAATCTACTGATTCTTTTGTTCCCCGAATAACTTCTGAGGTACTTATATCTTTGACAGCAGGTATTTTAGCACCATTTTGGTTTCTCCTCTGTTTCATCTGCCTGTAGACTCAGTAATCCTCCAGAGCATGTTAATTGAGAAGAACATCTGCAAGGAGTTTTGGGACTATGATCCTCTAAACAATGCTCTCCTGGGGCATCTACATGGAGAGAAAAGCCAGGAGTGGGAAAGGAAAGCTGGGTAGTGAGGTAATGAGATTTCTGCAGGACTGCTTGGAGCCAGAGGCAGGAAACAGCAGTGGTTGCCTGGCTCAAGTCAGTCCCTGGGCTTGAGCTCTTGCTTTTCATTTCTTTGAGGCTGTGTTGCCGATATTGAGGCGACACTGATATTTCGGGTCCTGTTTTCATTTTGCTCTTCATTATCTAAAGGAACTGTCCTGTTCTAACACTGGCTAGATCTCATTTCAAGCTGATGTTCAAACACACTCTACTGCCATATGAGGACAGCTAGTGAGGATTTGCCAAACAGAAGTTGGGCAAGCCGCAACAGGCTGGATTTGAATGAGTTGAGTAAAAATGGAAATTACAGGAATGTAATTTCGAATGTCTTAGTGAGTCACAATCTGTTTGTTAGAAACAGAATGCCTTTGGGAGATTGGAAAAAATGGAAGGAAGAGTATGGGACATTCCACATTACCTTTACTCACATTGGATAGACCATTATCCTACTGTGAGACTCCAGAAGACATGTAGCCCAACGAGAGTTTTACTGGCAGAGTTAACTCAGAAGCAGGGAAGGAATTGGATATGTAGCCTGAGACCTGAAACACGAAAATCAGAGTACAGTTGCACTCTGTTCTCTATTCTAGATAAATCTGTGATATTTAGAGAGAGAGAAAGATAGAATACTCTGAAAAAGTTGTAATTCAATGTGAATCTGAAAGTAGATGGGAAGAAAAGCCCTGTCCAAATGAAGATAGCTTTGTGGTTTATCCTTTAATAATCATCTTATCTTAACAGGGAGGCATAGCAGCCGTGTGATGATTAATCTCTGACTATTTGGCTACAGAATGTTATTAAATAAAAAAAAAAATGTCTAAAAGTAAATGTATTGCATTGCCTTAGACAGACTCGGTTTGGGAGCTGTTTCATTTGAAGACCCCATTTCCCTCGCACTTTGCGGCGATGACTGTACAGGAAATAGCATTTATAAAGCGTTACCTGGCAGATGTTATTTGTTATCTCTCCATACAATCCTTCTGTGAAGATGCTCAGAGAAAATACAGCTGGGACACAAACTGTCTCTGTGCCAGTCATTGCCCTGCTTGCTCTGAGCACGGTCTTCAGAGGAACTTCTCCACAGCCATGAAGGACCTTGTTTTTCTTAACGTGTGCGTGGTGCTCCCACCCATCCAAAGCATTTGCTCAGAGCCATGTTGTAAATAGTGAGACTTGTGGAAAAGCAGAGAGTTTTCAATGACCTAATGAGGAAGGAAGACACTAACACACTTGGTCTGATCCTGTCATTTGTGCTGATGCTCAAAGGAATCTGTTGGCTTGGAGAAACCAGGAGTGCAGGCATGACCGGGCTGTGCTGATAATGATACTCCTCTTGAATGTCACATTCCTTTTTGTAATGCAAGACCGAGACTTTTAGCGAATTCTTTACAAGCTGGTTCATACTCTCAGTTAAGTAACGCATCCATTATTCATTGAGTTAATTATGACAGTTCCTAGCGACCAAACAAGAGCAGGGCTTAATTACAGTGGGCATCAGAGCCCCTGTGCCCTGATCAGTTGTATAGAAGAGGAGGGCAGGCAGGATGGGGATGGCTGCAGGGCACTCAGTCACAGACTTAGCCCTGTTCTCAGCAGTGTGTGTGACACGACAGCCCGATTCCTGCGCTCTGACTGCGTCGATGTGGGGGCTGCAGAGAGGAAAGCTATGAAGTGTGCCAGCACATGACATGAATGAAGAGCAGAAGATTGCTCTGTTCCATATCTCCTTTTCTCCTCTCTTTTCTTTTTTTTTTTTTAAATCTTTTTTCCCCCTCTCCTTTCATGCCTACCACCTTTTTCTGATCCATCTTCTTTTTTGTGTCGCCTTTGGAAATCAGCTGGGTTACCTAAATGAAAAGGTTACTTTCAAGGTGTGATGACTTAGAAACCAAGGCCAGTCCTGCTGAACAGAGAGGCCTGATGTGAATGTGACTCAGGCTGATGGCTCCTGGGCTCACAGTTTTCTGAAGGCCAGGGAAGCTGCGAGGGCTGAGCCTGTCATGGATCTGTATTACTGTCTGTAGCTGATTTAATTTCTATAGAGTGAGCACTAAGATGTGCTGGCAGTGTGTGTGGGCCCTGTGTGGGATAGGTGAAAGAAGCTCTGGTCAACCTAATGGACCCAAGTGCAAATTTTTCACATGCATGTGCTTGACTTCGCTCTCTAGCTGGTGCAAATCTGGATGAGCAGGAAGGAGGAAGCATCCACCAGCTTTATGGGGTCTTCCTTGCTCTGCTTAGTCCCCTCCAAATGGACTTGGTGGCGCACACCTCAGTGGCACGCTGGGATGTGCTGCTCAGAGACCTGTGCTGCTCAGCATGGCATGAGTACCTGCAGGGCTGGATCACCCTCCAGGGCAGCTCATATTCCCTTCATGGGACACTTGAGACATCATGCCTTGAGCACTTTGAAGAGTCTTCAACCCAAGGTGGTCCTAACAGCAGGTGCAGGTCACTGTAAAAGGCTGGTTTTGTGAGGTGCTCCTTCCTGCAGCTCTCTCTGTTCCCTGCCCAGGGCTTGGGCTGTCGGGGTGGTTATCCACCCACCTGATCCTTCTTCTGCCTTCTATTTGAGAGGTATCTGAGTTCAGCCCCCTGGGGCAGAGCCCAGGGACTCAGAGGTGCAGAGGTTCAGCTGCTGTGAACTCTGTCCTGGTTTTGGCATTCCTGGTTGAGCATTTGAGGGCTTTTGATATACGACATAGGTATGTGCTAGGTGGTGTTACTTGTAACCAGACCTGCACTTTACTGCTCTTTTAGGATCCCTCCCCCACCTTTGCGTTTTCGGAGCCCTCCTGGCTTCATATACCTTGCTGACCCTGCCAGCTGTGATTTACTGCTTCTGTCCCAACAGCCTCCTAGACCATGGATGCACTGTATCCTAGAGCATGGGCCTCTGGAGGGGGGCTATTGTCTGCTTGCCTGCTGTTCCTGCTGTGGAAACACAAGGGCCTCTCTGGGGTGCTCTGACCACTGAGGAGGGTGCACAGCTGCTGTGACAGGGCTGTTGGGATCCTTTCAGCAGCTCAGGTTGTGTCAAGGTTGTATAGAGCACCCAGTGCTCTTGTGCAGGTGTTGGAGTCCAGATTAACTACAAATTTGCTGTCCTGTGCACTCTACTGGAGTTTGGGAAGTTTGGCATCTCTGTATCCAGAAGTAATGGCCTTTTCTTTCAGTCTGCTGCTAATTGACTTGTAAACTAAAGAGAAAGGAATGAATTGGGAATGGCTCCTGTGGAGCTGATGGACACGAGCAGACTCAAAGCTGGATTAACAGAACTGACTTTTGAGTCAAATATTGTACTATTCTACCTTAGCCAGCACTCCTAAGAACTGGGGACAAAAGGGCCTCTGTCCCACTGGGCCCAGTGCCTCTGTAAGTGTGAGGAACAGTACTAATTTTATTACTAGAAAACTCTGTAAATCTGTTTCCTATTGATGTTATGACTATCCCTTGCTGAATGTTTGTGTGCGGATAATTCTGGTTACAAAATATCTTCTTGCTTACAATTTCCTTATCAAAACTAGAGGGAATCAGAATTCTCTCATGTGCAATTGTACGGGGCCAGGCCAGTGCTACTTCCTTGCCAAGAGTTTTTCCAGAGCAAATAAAAGATCTAGCTGGTATTTACATAGATGGATTTTTTTTTTTGGTGCTTTTTTTGATTTTGGTGGTTGTTGGGTTAGGAGTTTTTGTTGGTTTTGGCTTGGTTTGGGTTTTGTTTGGTAGTTTTGGTTGGTTGGTTGGGTTTTTTTTCGGGCAATGCATTTGGATGATCTCATATGCTCATCCTGCTTAAGATTGTCAGCATTGTTTGGAAGTCTTAGCTTTACCTTGTCTCAGGTAAATTGCTGACAAGTCAGTTGTCCCCGTTGTTGAACATTTTTTATTCTTACTTTGGCTGCTGGCTAGTTGAATACTGGTCATAGTTATGTTTTTTGGTATCTTTATTTCTGTCAGTGAATATGAGACTAGCACTAGTGTCACCAATATAAAGTCCTGTAATGGTCTTAGGGTGCAAAATGCTGGATATGACATCAGTGGTGATGCCACCACGTTCTGGGGTGTTTTAGAGGTGCCAGTGGTGTAGCCTGGGATGGAATGGATGTTCACCATTCGTTCCTTTGCCACAGCAGGAGCAGTGGGGCTTTTCTACAAAAATAAAGTTCCCCTTTCAGGTCTCTGTGTCGCTGTAGAAAATACAGAACATCCTCTTTCACTTTTAGAAGGAAATGATCCTAAACAAAGCACAGCCTGTGCTGTGGCCTCTAGGCAGATGGCCAGTGTCATTATCCTTTAAGGGCACATTAATAGCAACCTTCAGTTCAGAGGCACTGAGTTGTATCTCTCCCGTGAGATGGCAGAACGGGGACAAGGCAGGGATCCCTCTTGTGTTGTCAGTGCTGCTGGACTAGACAGTGTCAATGGGAAAAACATTTATCCTGCTGTTCGCCTGCCTTCTGGACAGGGATTTGGAGAGGACAACGCTGCAGATAAATGGAAGCTACCAGACTGAAACAGCTCTGAGACCGTACGCTTTTCTGCAGCCAGATGCAGCTAATAGATGCCACTCTCCACTGCATGTTTAGAGGAAGGCACAATCTTCACAATAGGCCAAAATCACGGGCTTCCATTTGCACCATAATCATCTCTGGAAAGAAGTTTCTCACCGATTAACATATGCCCAGAAGGGTTTGCAATGAATAGGCCTCACAGTTTCGCCTTCTGAGCACCGCAGACATTTGGTCGTATCTTCAGCTGGTGAAAACTGGCATTGCTTTGTTGCCTTTCCAAGTCAATTTGCAATGAGTGAAGATTGGTCTTTCTGTTCTCCTTCACATGAAGGTCATGTAACTTTTGTGGCTTTGTGCAATATGTTCTTTCTAAAGAGAAATGAATGTGCAGTTGTGTTTTATTTTGCAATGCTCTTCTAAAGTACCCAGTTCAAAGATTGGGCGTGCTTGACACACTTTCCACCCATTTCTTTCAAATTAATAATTCTCTGATGCCTCTCACGTGATCTGTTGGTCCTGCAACAGTCTGAGCTTTGATGGAGCAGGAGTCTTTGAACAACAAGGCAGCACTGGAAAATCTGGGGAACTTCTGTTTTAGAGGCTTTGATACTGTGCTGGTACGCTGTCCTACTGTTAGGCTGCTTCTGTGTTTCCAGTCTCACAGGGTCATTTCATAATAGATATGGGAAGGATTCTCACTTGCATTGTCTGCAGTTTTCTTAGTCACCTGGGGGAGACCATAACTTACCCACTAAGTCTACCAGTACCTTGTTTTCAACAGGATCTAAGAGCAGGATGCTTCAAAGGAACAATGAAGGAAGTCGGAGAAGAACCAGCCCCCGCTGAGGGAAGTTCTCATTCTAAGGCCTCAGCAAGAGAGCTGGGAGGCAGACATTTTTCCATCCCCCTCCTTTCTTCTCTGTGATGATTAACAGTGTCAGCTGCTACTCACTGTGAGCAAAGGTTTAAGAATTTTTCTCACAGATACTGCAGACATGAGTTGTTCTGCAGGCCTACTGAAATCAGGACTCAGCTTCCTGCCCAGTCAGGCTTTGAATCAAGTCCCCCAGTGTGGCAGGGAAGTGGACTGTTAGCTGGGTGTCCTCCAGACCTGCCTCCAAAGGGATCCTGAAGATGAGAGCTCAGAGCACTCTAGGAAGCTGGAGGAGTCGCTAAGCATTTACAGGAACAAAGTGACTTGAGAGGGTTTCAGGCACCACAAGCAGTAAGGAGGAAAAGTCTCCTTAGGAAGCCAGTAGAGTTTGGGCTCCAAAACCCAGTAGCGGTTTTCAGGAAATACTGCCTCTCCTGAAAGGAAAACCACAGAGTTTTAGCTATGAATACACAGCTGCCCCCAAGCTCTGGATAAAGGCAGAGTATCTTTAAAGATCAAGCCCAGCAAGCCTGGTACAAGTGGTCTGGGAAAGGAAGTGTCCTACAGGACAGGATCTCAGCTGCTTGAAGAATATCAGGGTGCACCACAGAGTAATGGGGGAAGAAGCTAGCTGTGTTACAAGCAGCATGAGGAGTCAGATCTGCTTTCTAACATGTGCTTCTGGGGATTCTTTGGTGTCAAGGGAGAGCTCAGTTTGTCAGCCCTTCCCTTAGTAGGGAACCAACAGAGATTTCTTGCTCTGTTTGGCTTCCCATTTTCTCAAAATTCATAGGAATTTGGCTTCTCTTCTTGTTGAAATAGGACAACAATTCCCAGAGGCAATGGGGCACATGGAGTTGTCTCCCTTATGAATTGGGAGGAAGTGGCTGCAGATCTCTTCTGTGAAGTTGCCACTTTCATAGGTGAGATCTCCAGGAAGAATCACCCGTAAAGAGAAAAAGGTGACTGCCCTGTGACACCGAGTGCATCTGTCACTGCTGTTTCACTTTAAGGAGTCAATAATTGATCTCAAAGGTCTTGTTTGTGTTTGATGATGCCTCAGAAATCCTGAGTCACTCTTTACCCGAATTCACCCTGGTGCATCTGTTTACTCTGTGGTTGTATGATGGTTGGGAAAGTCCTCAAGTATAAAGACTATTAAAATTATCTTCTTCCTAAAAACGTAGTCCTGCTGCTTTTATAATAAGAAAGTAGGTTGGATGTCACATTTCTTGATAAAACACAGCTATGTGTCAGTCCCAGCATTTCTCAGGTGTTGAGACACAGCTCAGTTCTGCTGTCTGCTTGTGCTCAGAATCTCCTGGCTGTTAAACTCCAGGAGGGCCAACATGGATTTATACCTCCAAGATGCTGAGTACAAATTCCATTTATGTCAAACAAAAACATCTTGGACTATCCTTTCAATCTCTGCCCCTTGACACAGTTATAGGTCTGTATCAATGAGGAAGGACCAAATGAACACTTTTCCCCTGTTTTTGACTTTGAAGGGTGTTTGGGGCCGTGTCCAGCTTGGCTCTGCCCTACATTTACTGCTGTGTGTGTACATGCATGTCTGTGTGACTTGCATCCCTCTGTCTTTGGCAAGAGTTATGATTGTATGCACAGTTAGTTGCCAGGGTCATCTGAAGTGCATTTGCATGCATTTTGCAGTAACTTGGTCACGAATGTAAGCTCTGAAGGGCACCAAGCAATTGTGTTTATCAGTAGGAGCTTTGCTTGCTATTGGACCCTTTTCTAAGTTACCTTCAACCTCAGTCATCGCTGGCATCCTGGGAGCTTAACATCAGACAATTGTTTGAGCATTCGTTAGGCTCTAAGTACTTAAACAGTGAAACTTCTACAAAAGCACCTCTGAAAGCTGAAGAAGAAAAATAAAACTGCCTGTAACGAAACTGCCCTGCTGGTAGCCATAAATCAGTAGATTTTTTGTGGCTTTTGATGAGCATCTTAATGGGGACTATCAGTCTGACTACTTTTAAAGGTTCAGCCATTGTTACATTACTCAAGGGATCACAGATCCACTGATGACAGAAACTCATATTCTGCTAAATCTTTCTCAGATTATCTGAAACTGTGACCTGACAACTGCAATGCTTCTAACTGTCAGAAGTTACTAGTGTGCACCTTTCCAGGATGCACAGAGACTGTGCTGATGCCATTTTGTCTTTCGTGACAGCTCAGCTATTTGTCTTCCCATGTCTCCTACCTTCCTTTTCTACCTGTAGGCAGTAGCATTCGCTCCTGTCACATGTGACCCAGGACACCTGGACTTAAAATTCAGATAAAAGAGAGAAACTAGAAAAGCAGTGTATGAGCCAAAGTCATCAGGAATTTGGGATGGTAGAAAATTTGGGCAGCCGCTGCTGCTTCCCAGTCACATATAATTCATTTTCCTCTCTCTGGCAATAGGTGCAGCATAGCTACTTGAGAGCTTCACCCTTTTTATTTTTCTCCTGTTTCAAAGCTAACAGTAAAGAAGAAAGGTCCCCATGAATGTCCTGTGGCTTAGGAATATGAGAAAGCATAAATTGCTGGGTTTAGACACTTATCTTCAAGCAGCTCTCCTGAAGGCTGTTTGAGCTGTAAAGCCCATCCATCACTTTGGCTACTGACGCCAGTGCCGCTGCCGGAGAAAGATCAGTCAAGCTGGATTATCAAAGTCAAAGTCAGAGACAGTTCTTGTGGGAAGTGGTTGAGAAAGTCAGAATGTCTCAATTCCTCATTGCGTAGGGAATAAAAAGGGGACTGTGCACGAGGGGTGGGAATACCCTGTTTCTCATTATCAAAATGCATGGTCTTGAAAGAGAAGGTGGAGCCCCTGTGCAAAAGATAAATCATATTAATAGTTTGTTTCCCTGTTTTTGCCTTCCAGTGCTCTCTTCTGGGAGCTGGAGTCCCAGGGCTTTGCACGTGACCTCCTATATGGCCATAGTAGTAAGGGTGGGTTGGTTTTATTTGTGAAAAGAAAGAGCCAGACATGGGGAAATGAGAAAACCAGACCTGGAAAATGGAGTGAAAGCTCTTTCCTCATAAGAAAGTGACCAGTGCGGCTTTAGAGGTGCAAAGGCAGTCCCAGATCTCTGTCCCTGTTCAACAGCACTGGCTGCGCTCCGGGCACTGGCTGTGAGAGCCATCACAGCGGAGCTGTCACTGGGGCTGACAGGCCGCCTGTGCCATGGGGAATGGATGTGACTGGTGCCATCTGTCTGTGCCGGTAGTAGGGATCCCCTCCGGGCACTGAGTGGCCATGGCAGCTTAGCACAGGGTGCAGCCTGGGAGCCGCAGCTCTGGTAGGTGGGAGGAGGAACGCCTGGAAGTGTCTTTGGGGCACACTTGTGAGCTGAAGGCAGCGATTTGCTCTGGTCCACGAGCTGCACTGGGGTGTGATTCACTCACCAGCCCCATCTCTTGGCTTGGTTCAGAGCATAAAACAACCCAGAAGCCTTTCTTTTGTTTTTTTGTTTTGGTTGGTTGGTTGGTTGGTTGGTTGTGGGGTTTTTTTCCATGAAAGCTGGGGCTTTTTGATAGGTATGAGTGTTCCAAACTCAGCTATTTCTGTCAGGACATTTCAGGCCTTTTGGAGGGAGTGTGTGTCAGAACAAGTTTTTGTAACCAAAACCCAGCTTTTCCCACATCTCTACTGCCCCATGTGGGATTTCTTGCGGGGGATGTATATGTGACTCACTTAGATTTTAGGAAAGAAAACTTACCTGAGAACCAAAAGCTCCTTCACAGAAGTACTGTGATAAACTTTTTCCAGTTCCATGAAATGTTTCTCAGAAGGCAGGAAACAATTTCCTGCCTCCCTCGCTGTGGTTAAGCAAGGCTGAGCAGTGGATGGGCAAGATGAAGGTTGATGGGGGTGAAGGGCCCTGCATGCCCCGGGGCTGGCGGGCACAGGCTCTAAGCTGGCAAAACCAGCAAGCTCCCACCCACGCCTGCAGAGAACCAGGAACTGCAGCATTGGGAATGTGTCCCAGCAACAGCTCAGTAAGTGCTGAACAAGAAGATATAGGTATTTGCTAAAGGCCAGGTACCTAAATCTGTATTCAGAGGGAACTTTGTGCAGAAATCCACTGAAAACCAAGGAAGTAGCATCCTTTTTGGACCTACAGGAGACAGTTCCACTCTATCTATGTCAATTGAGCAGGGAGGTAAATTTTAATAAAAGAATGGAGCTCAGAACACACAGCTTTAGCTTGCCCTGTGCAGTTTGGTAGTGCCAAGATACCGTCTAAAAAGTTATTGAAGCTTCTCTGGTAACAGACTTTTAGGGGCACTGACACGAGGCATAACTGCAGTGCAGGTAACGTGTGCTC
Organism: Cephalopterus ornatus; assembly: GCA_013396775.1. Taxonomy (NCBI): domain Eukaryota; kingdom Metazoa; phylum Chordata; class Aves; order Passeriformes; family Cotingidae; genus Cephalopterus; species Cephalopterus ornatus. The sequence continues at coordinate 322,079 of VZRE01002008.1, forward strand.
ACTGCTTCCTGCATGAATTCATCCCTGGCTACTTTGTCCCTCATCAGATTTGATTTAAGTCTCTCTAACTGCATTAAAAATGGAAAGAATGGTGCTATTAATTTCCATGGCTGCTGATTGCAATCATCTTGTTGCATTAAGCAGTTCAGTGGTTGGGTCAAGCTACGATGTCGTTATAATGACAGAGCAACATGTGCTGCACAGGGAAAAGCGAGCTGGGGTCTGCTCCGTGGTGACTCCCCCACTCCAGTGGGTCTTGCAGGAGTGGTTTGACTTGCCTGCCCCATGGAAGGGACGTCATGTCACAGTGAGTGACTTCCATAATAGCTACTGGTGTTGGCTGTCTTGGCAGAGTGGCCAAAGACCGAAGGCACCACGGGGAATGAGCTCAGGGCTTGCTCTAGAAGAGACCTCTTTAGTTAAGGATCAGGGCACATGGACAGGCAGCAGCAAAGGGGGACAGACAGCTGACATCAACCTGCAGGGCTGCTTATTGCAGTGTATTTCACTGTGATTTAAAATCTGGGATATTTTTAATGCTTAAAAAAAAAAATACACACAAAAAACCCCCCAAAAAACTGAAAGGAAGCAGCAGAAAGAGGGTCTGGCATAAAAGGTTGAAAGAAATCAAATGAGCAGTTTCCAAGAGTTACATGTCTGGATATTGCTCTGGGTGGAACATGGCTTGCTTTCCAAGATTAGCTCTCAGTTTATGCCCCAGTGGTGGAGCATCTGTACTGGCTCTGGCCAAAGGCTCACCTTAATCTAATGCCTTGTCCTTGGCTGGAACTAGTAATACATGCTTAGGGAGAGCATAAGAGAGAAACTGTTTGTAGTGTGATCCTTCCTCTGGCATAACATCTGGCCCATGGTCCCATCTGCTGGCATCAGCATCCTGATGTTTCTTTGTTGCACTCTGTTACTGCAGTGGTTCTAGTTTTGGGGTTTGGTCTGGGTTTTTGTTCGGTTTTGTTTGTTTGTTTTGTGTTTTCCTTTTTGTGAGGAGACTGAACACTTATGCTTTAATCAGCTTTCTGCCCTTTATATCTCTATAGACCTTGGTCACCTCCTGTGCCATGTCTTTTCTGAGCTTAGGCATCCTCCCACACAGAGAAAGGAGCTGTGCAGTATGCAAAATCACTAGTCAGTCCATTCTTCTTCTCCATCCTATGCTTTCCAAGAGAGGGTGATGAGATGTTCCTCCCTAGAAATCATGACTTAGGTGCATGACAGGGCCATTTTTTCATGGTGGCTTTAAAACAGGAAGCCTTTACCTTCCTTTTCTCTAGCTTTTCAGTAATACTTTGAGATCCTGCCTTCGTGACCCACTCCTGAGCCTTGAGCTGGCAATTTTAAAGCACTATCTGTAGCAACCCTGAGAAAAATGCTAGGTGACTGTGAGAGCAAAAGGAAGCACTGGATATGCCAAAAAGTGGAGAACTGCATATGCAGGGAGACACTTTTGATTTTATACTCTCAGAGCATGGCCAGTGTCCCTTGGGGCACATCTGCTTGGTTGGCCTTAGGAGTGACCCGACTGCAGCAATCAAGACAAGCAGAGCAAAGCATATCCAAATTCTTGGTCATATTTGAGAACTCTCTGAATTACTGGCTGGCTTACGTGGATGCTATGCTAGGAAGAAAGAGGAAGTATTGTTTTGGGTGGTAGGTTGCAAGCGTCTCAGAACGGCCTTGTAACCTCCTGGGTGTGGAGTCAGCCTTGTATCAGGCGCTGGTGCTGGTAACAGCAGTGTAATCTGGCCCTGGGGTTATTCTGTGTGCGTCCCCTGCGCCTTTTGTGGTTTTGAATTTCCCTGAAACAGTTTTTTCTCCTAAACTTAAAAATGCCCTTCGTTGCATTTTTATTTTTTTGTAGGTTTTGAGAAAATGAATTTGATCGTGAAATACCACGTTCCCATTTCTCAATTATTCCTCTCAGTGCCTGGAGACCTCTGTTCCTTTCTGTATATGTTTTGATATAAAGTTTTTGTACAACACGTGTTACATAGTCATGTGCTATCTATTGATTATACAGCTTCTACTTAACTGAGGTGTTTATTTACCTGAATTTATACCTGTTCTTTAAAGATGCAATAAGTCCACTTCTTGAGGGTTTGATTTCATCTATTCAGACCAACCTTGCTGGTCAGAGCACTCTATCCATTTTTATTCAATAACAGAGTTAAGCTGGTCACTCTGAACTGTCCTCCCCAGGAAGCAGCCCCTGACGTGGCAAAAAACACACCATGTGGATGCCACATTTAGGTCTATCATTTGGATTTACATCTCTCTTCTCTAGGGAGGGGAGCTATTCTTTGTCAGAAAATAAAAATGCATTGATTTAGATATCTAGGCAATATCTGTAGAATGAAAATGATTGAAAACTTAAAGTGGACTTAAGAGAGATGGCAGTAATACCCTCCTGGGCTGTATGCAAGAGGAGCTGTTGCATTTGGGGAAGAAGAGGAGGAAGAAGTGCCGAGGTATTTAGATGACTGTTCTGTTTTGCTTCGTCACAGAAGGAGGGATGGTGTAAAGGGCAAGGTGGGGGGCAGAACAGCTTTTATGTTTGGGCATGGGCAGGGAGAAATAACATGCTGTAAATATTGCAGCTGACACAGCAGAGACCCATTTGGCTTGGAATATAGGGCAATAAATGCAGTCAGGTGATTCAGGGGTGTTGTGCATAAGTCTGCCAGGTAGTTAGGGGAGAGCGGATCAGGAAATAATTATGGCTGATAAGGGGAGATTGTAAGGAGGCCAGCACCTTCTGTGACCATGAAAGGGGTTAATGATTAACTGTTTTGGAAAAGCTAGAAGCTTCGCAGTCACACCCGACTGCTGTCCTGCATCATTAACTTGAGCACTGCAGAGCTGAACACAGAGCACTGAGCCTGAACCAGCTTTAACTCAGGGCAGCCTCCAGGATGTGAATGGGGAAGCTGGTTGATTCTGAGAAGGGCACGGTTGGCAAGGTGCTGTGTCTGCCCAGGTGCCTAGGTCTCCTGGAGTTAACTCCTGGGGAAATGCATACAGCTCCTGGGGAAACTGGGGGAGATTGCTATCCCCTGTGTATGGCAAATGAATCCCTACCCTAGCAGTGCGCTTATGTGGGTGGATGACAGAAAGTTTTGTGTCTTGACAATGAATTTGGGGAAAAGAAGCAAAAGGGAGAAGAAATGAAACGTAGATGCATCAGCATGTGACTCCAGTGCTTCAGGACAGATACACTGACACACAAAGAGTGCAGCTTCCCAGGACCTGATCTAGATACTGGTTTAGAACATCTCTTTTCTTCTATTTCCACATGCAATGATGAAAGTGGCAGATGTCAATAGAAACAGCTCTTGCCACTGCAGTGCTGAATGGACAGTCTGTAGACATTTGTCTCTCATTTCACAGAATGTTCTTCCCCCTCTCTGCTCATCCTGCTCAGCATTTAGAGCACAGTACAGTCCTAAGATGTCACCTTTCTTGTGCTGTGTGCTCTGTGTATTCCTAGGATTGGCCAAGGGGGATGCAAGGATGGGGACCACACAGCAAGGTGGCTGTGCCTCTGGTTTGGATCAGCCTTTGCAGCAGAGAAAAACATCCTCTTCTGCGTGATGGCTGTTCCTTCTGCCCGCAGCTCTGCCTGAAACACTGAGGGCAGAGCCGTGCTTGGTGCTTGGCAGGCACCAAACTACAGTCTTAAGATTCACTCCATGAAGGATCTAGCCCTGAATGTTAAGACACTGGTGGTATTAAAAATAGACAGTGGGAATGGTGCCAGAGCCATAATTTGGGTCTGAAATAGACTTTCCTTTGCAACGTTTCTGTACAGATAATATGTTTGCTAATGATTGTAATTGATTAATGCTAGCTAATTAATTTTTTTAATTAGGTCATGTTTAGTGACCAGTGTCTTGGTTTCAGCTGGGATAGAGTTAATTGTCTTCCTAGCAGCTGGCACAGTGATGTGTTTTGGGTTTAGAATGAGAGTAATGTTGATAACAAGAAACATGGAGAGGTAATTTTTGCAAGAGCATGTAGTGACAGGGCCAGGGGAATGGCTTCAAACTTGCAGAGGGCAGGGTTAGATTAGGCATTAGGAAAAACATTCTTCCCTGTGAGGGTGGTGAGGCCCTGGCACAGGTTGCCCAGAGAAGTTGTGGATGCCCCATCCCTGGAAGTGTTCAAGGCCAAGTTGGATGGAGCTCTGAGCAACCTGGTCCACTGAAAAGGGTCCCTGCCCATGGGGAGGCTGGTACTAAATGATCTTTTGGGTTTCTTCCAAACCAAACCATTCTGTGATTCTATGCTAACCCACTGATGTTTCAGTTGTTGCTGAGCTGGGCTTGCACAAAGTCAGGGACTTTTCAGCTCCTCACTCCACAAGTGAGGAGTTCTGGGGGCACAAGAAGCTGGGAGGCAACACAGCCAGGACAGCTGACCCCAACTGGCACAGGGGTTATTCCAGACCATGTGGCACCATGCTCAGTGTATGAACTGTGGGAAAGCTGGATGGGGTCACTGCTCAGGAACTGGCTGGGCATTGGTAAGTGGGTGGTGAGCCATTGGTTTGTATATTCTAATTTTTTTTAATTACTATTATCCCTTCCATTTCTGTGCTATTAAAATGTCTTTATCTCTACCCAGGAATTTTACTTTTTTTTCCCTAATTCTCTCCCCCATCCCACTGTGGGGGGAGCGAGCAAGAGGCTGTGTTGTGTTCAGCCACCTGCCAGTTTAAACCACGGCAGGCCCAGCTTTAAGCCTCTGCACAGTCCACCTGCAATTAGCACCTATTTTCCCTGCTCACATTTGCCCCTGGCAAGACAAGGTGCTGCCAACCCCATGGACACACCTTGCCGAAGCCACAGGGCAGGTAAAGGTGTGTTGTCAGGCCAGGGGCAGTGGGGGCACATCCATGGACTGTCGTTGGGACTGTTGTTGCTGTATGTGTTGGATAGTCTTGGCCAAGATCCAGACTCCATCATCATTTCTGAGAAAATTACGTCATTAATGTATCATTGTAATCAATAGGCCATGGCCCTGATTCAGCAAGACACTTAAGTGCACGGCCAGTATCCATCACACAGTCTGGGACCTTGATGGGTTGCTTTATTTTTTTCCAAGAACCTGCTTTCGCATTTAAAATTGGATTTGTGCTAAACTGAGGCTTTTGTGCCTACAAAGAGCCTCAGCCACGTCCTGACCACGAGGTGCCTTGTGCTCACAGTACAAATGGGGCCTCAAAGCTGGGAAATGCCACCTGAGGAGAACAAAAAGCTGAGAAAAGCCCAGAAAAGGGAGAGTCTGTTACCAAACGGTGCTTTTGGCCTCTTGTGGCCCTCCTTACCTACACAGAAGGCTGATGCAGAGATCACAGATTTTGGAGTGGAAGGTGTGAACTTGGCTAAATTACATTTGGCTGTCCTTAGTGTTGGCTCAGCACTCAGTGTCCAGGGGACAACCTGCTTGATTGGGGGATTTCTTACAGTGCATACTGGAGGGAAGTAGGAGCTTGGACTTATTTTCCATGCACAGCTTAAATGAATACTTACAAAGATTTTTTTTCCCCTTAATATTTTTATTTTAAAAAAATTCTGTCATTTTGAAAGTGTTTCTTTTGGTGTGTTTTTGGTTTCATTGGGGTTTTTTTGTTTGTTTGTTTTTTTGTTTTGTTTTTGTTGTTTTTGTTTTTGTTTTTTTAAAGGGTGATTTAGGAACAGTTGTGAAGCAATTGTTCATTAGACTTATAACTAGGTCTCATTTATTTTTAATTCTGTTCAGCTTGGATAGCTTTTCATCAGTTTAATACTTATCCTCACATTTCACTAATTGTTATTTATTCCACTCAATTATATGTCTTAAAAACCCTCATTTCCCTTCACAAATCTCCCACAATGACCTCTAGAAAACTGAAATGTAGGCAGAGAGTTTCAAACCACCTTAGCCTCATCCATAGTGAGCAGCAGGAGAAATGGGTTCCTATAACCTCTTGGGTGCTTTGGACAAATTACCTCTAATCAGTAAAGCCCAATTAAGTAAGTGCTTAAGCAGAACCTCACTTTGAAGCACACAGCCAGTGTTGTCCCTATTTGATAGACCATATGCTGGGGGTTCAGTCATTCCTGGGAAGCTTTGCTGCAGGCATGTAGCGAGGAGGAGGAGTCATGAGTTCCTGGTGCTGAGCTAGTGCTACCTGGAATTATTCTGTTGACCTGGAGGGAAGTGGTGTGATTTGTGCACCCGTCAGAGTACTCAGCAATGGTTTGGGGTTTGTTTATAATTGCTGGGACTTGGAGATTTTAAGCAGCTTCCTTTCTGCTCCCAGCTGTGACCATCCAATTGCTCTGCTTGCAAGGACTACGGAAAACGTGACCCAGCAGGAGCTGGAGACAGAGCAGTTGTGGAACAGCTTTGACAGGGCTTGTCTCGAGCTGGACCACTCTATGGTCCTCATCTTACCCTAGACTGGACTCATATGGGAACTACTCCCTGGCCAGCCTTCCGCTGCTATGGCTGAATGAAGAACGATCCACTTAGCACCAAACCCTCCTTCCTTTCCCAAGAAACCCTTTTGTCCAGTGGCACTGACTGTTGTAAGGGTTGATGTGCCTAAGAGGCCTAACACAGAGCCTGTGGCCCCCCTTGTGTTTCACTGAGCCTGAGGGTCTCTCTTCAGTGAGAAACTGAAACCTAAAAACCCATCCTGTCCCGGGGCTGGCTGTTCTTGCAGCACCCTGCTGCTTCCCACCACAGCATCCTCAGAGCCGGCACAGCTGGAGCAATCTCAGTTCCTCTCTTGTGGGAAGGCTCTGGGGCGGTTTTGCAGCCGATGAGTATTTCCCTGGGGGAACTACACGTGGTGATTTTGCCCTTAGCTGGAGCTGGTGGCTGAGCTAAACCCAAGTGATTCAGAGTTTGAAGAGTGATTCAGAGTCAGGCTCTGGAAGAAACTTCCCTAATTCTGCATTCAGCTAAATCCGGGGGCAATGCTCTGACTTGAGATTCAAGTTAGCACTTTTATTTCCATTGATTCTTATCTGGAAGTGGTGTGATGTATCCTGAGATAAAAGGTTTAGTTTAAATATATACAGATCTGCTAATGTCCCAGTACCTTGCCTTCTGTATGCCATCACCCTGTGATTTCGGTGGCCTTGGGGCCAAGCACCAAGGGGATGGGCAATGGGTTTTACGCTGAAGGGTAAAATACACTTTAGTTGATGGCTGGATTTAGTAGCTGAAATTGTTCCTCTGCTGTTTTGGTTTTTTTAGCCAGACATCCCTGCTGAGGCACCAAAGTGTTAGAGGAAAGTGATCTTCTGTGGGCTCTGGGGTGCTGGGTCACCAGGATGAAGTTTGGATAATATTGGAAGAAATAAATGTGAAGGGCCCAGAGCCTCGTGTCACAGTTGGAGATGGCTTGTATGGACCTTGCTGAGAGCTGTTTGATGCTGTGTGCTGGGGCACAACTCTGTCATATTTGGCACCAGCTGTTGGGCAGCTGTAAACTCACAGCTAGAAAAGAACCATAGAGCCAGGAAGGCTTTTTTGAACCTTCTAAGAATTCCCCCCTTAACACTGTGGAAACACAAGCCAAGATCAGCCAGGAGGGACGAGTTCTGTAGTAAAGAGGAAATGTCTTTTGCTTTGAGCCTGATAACTTTCACATTGCTGGAATTTGCCTTAAAAATGGGGGAAAAGAGGTTTTCCCTGGATTAATGTCTCCCTAGACTTGATTTAGCATGCCTACAGTTCAGAACAATCTGTTTGTTTTTATTTGGTGGAAAAGTTAGGAGAGCCTGGCATGCCTGGACATGAAGTCATGCATTCATGGTGTTTATGAATTCTTCTGTGAATGTATGGAAAACATGTATCATTGTTTCAAATTCCAGTGCTGGAAATAGTGTAAATAAATGACTGAGTCAGAAGAAGGTGAATCACTGAAAGGTAGCTCTACTGTCAATCATTTAAGAGCACATATATGATATGGGTGGTGATTTGGCTAATTAGAACAGACCTTTGAGCATTGCAATCCTGGGTTTTCAAAGGGGCCTAGCAAAATTAGGTGCCTAAGTCCTTCTGCTATCAGTAGGATGTGGGTATGTACTTCCTTTAAATGTTCAGTTTAGCAGAATACCTAAAGAATTTTATTTAGATGTTTAAATGAGAGCAGTGTTTCCCCTGAGTGCTTGGACAGCACGTTCCTAGCAAGCAAGAGGCAGAGATAGCCTCTAGACAGAGACCTAGAGCCTGAGCCAGCCCCGCTTCAGTCTCTGTTCAAGCTGGAGCCCAGCAAAAGGACTTAAGATGCTCAGTGGAGAGTATGAGTGGGAAGAGCCCTCTGGCCCCAGGAGCACCGTGGCTGCAATGTCATCTAACCATGGCAGCCTTGTCCCATAATCCTGGCCAACACCGCCTGGAAGGGACATCTAAATGAGTGAGCAATGGCACCGTCCAGCCTAAAGTGTGAGAGGGCAGGCAGATAATCCCATGGGAGAGGTCAGACTGGGTTAGGATGGTTTGTTTGCTCTGTTGATGTACCAAGTGACTCTTGTTTATCCAGCAGTAAAGCTGCAAGTTTCTCAAAGGGGAAGGGTTTGCCCAGACACTGACGCTTCCAGCAGAAGGTGCTGCTCTGTCCCCGACTGCAGAACCACTGGAAATCTTTGCAGCCTACTGATTTGCTCCCCCACTCCACTTCTATGCTACCAAAGGCAGGGTGCACGGGTTGGTGCTGTGGATGTCAGCCAGGCAAGAGTTAAATGCAGTTGTGGAGCAGATGGCTTACCTTTGAAAGCATACGGGAGACATGTACCTCTGATCTTGTACAGGATCCTGTTTTCTTGCTGGCAGCACAGCCTGCTCCAATTAGAACACGAGGGCTGAAACAAGGCCTGGAGTCTGTCTATCCCCTGCTGCGGTGGTGGCACTGTCACCGCTTTTGCTGTAAGTAGGGCAATTCCAGTGCCAGTCACCTCTCTGAATGCAGCCTTGCAAAGACATGTGCAAAGTCATTGATTCTTCTTTAGCCCCAGCATGTTTTCCCTTTGTGAGATCACGGAGCTGGCAAGACAGCCCTGCCTGCAGAGGATTTGCTTCCACTTGGGCTCCAGCCAGGCAAAACAGGAATCCTAAATGCTTGCTGCTTTATGGCTCATCTAGAGCAGCAAAGCTTGGTGCTTTCTTCTCCAGTTCACCCTATCAGCACAGGGTGGCCCAGGGGAATTGTTGGGGCTTTTTTTGCTGTTAAGTGGGTTTACCCAGGGCAGGCAAAGGAAGAACGGAAGCATCTTCATCACGTGGGTATCATGGTCATGTCTTGAAGGTCTGGTAAAGGCGCAAGGCAGCACAGACACACAAACACCAGAGATAGGAGCATTGCCTGGGATGCTGCACTGTCTGCCACCAAAGTGTTTTCATGTCAGGAATCAAGGTGAGGGGGCTGAAGTGATGTAAGGCCACAGTGGAAGTGAGCAACAGGCTTGGGAACTCGGTCAAGTTCCCAAATGGCAAGGCTCTCCAGCGTTGCAGGCTCTTCCCATGCTGCTTCTCTTCTCAGGAGATTTTCAGGCTGGTAGTAAGGTCTCTGCAGGTAACAGCCCTTGATGAGACCCTCAGAGAGACTTGTTAAGGCCATGCTTGAAGGAATATATAAATCTAACCTCGTTTGGTGGTGGACTGTCAGGGAGTTGTGCTGTAGGAGAACTGACTCCAAAGGCTGCTGGCTGGGTGCCAGGGGCTTGTTGTTGAGAAGAAATCTCCGCCTGACCTGAAATTCCTGATCAGGAATCGCTTGCTACCCTAGTGAGCAGGCAGGACCCTACTGAGGTCCTGTGCTGTGTAACACAGAAAGTCGTCCAATGCATCTTCCAAAACCAAGACCTCTAGTTGTTGTCAGGGAATGAAGTCCAGGCTGCCCCAGTCTCCCTGGCTCTGCTTGTTTCCCAGTTGAGAGACCTGTGTTCAGGTGTGCCATCGAATTCCTGCATGGCTCATGGTTCACAGTTTAGGAATTCAGTGGGTAGAATGGACCAAGCAGCTTATTTAAAATCCCTGCTCACCACTCTGTAATTGAGAACAAGAGAGAGATTTGTTGTTAATTAGCTTTCATTGACCCACTTTTGACCCTCCAAATGCCATTGCGGTGCACTAGGTCTCTGAGAAGGCATGTCATCCTCCTCTCCGGGGAGAGATTAATCTTCGTTACTATTTTGCATTAGCCTGGCTCTCTTCGTTAGCTTCTCATTAGTGTTCTGGCAGATTGGTGCTGTCAACTGAGGAAGGAACATTCATATAGAGCACTGTTGGGAAGTACAGTGGTTTCCTATGGTACAGGAATGGCCCAGGGCACTGCTGCCCAGCCACTGTGGCAAGGCCCTGGCCATTGCAGATGGACTGGTAGCAGCAAATGATGGTCATGGATAGCATGGCATGTGGAGAAGCAGGTCACGTAAAACCACATTGGATTTGTTCCTCTGCTCACCTAGACTGGTGTCCCCCTTGACTGTCTCATCTGCATCTTGCTTCAAGTCACCAGGGTTTCTGGGTCCTCCTTTGGTTGAGTTCCCATCACAGAACAGCCCCCGAGTATCTCCATGGAAGGCTGCAGCTGTAACACTGGGGACTAAATGAGGTATGAGCCCAGGTTTCCTATTAATCAGCATACAGCCCTATGGTTTTTCACCTGGGATGAGAAGGGAGGGATCCAGTGAGAGTTCTCTCACAGAAATTTGACCAAAGTAAGGAGCAAGTGGAGACCCTCCAGCCTTAAACATAGATTCCAACCGATGTTTACCAAAAGTAAGGTCAACACCAAGAATTCACATTGTTTTGCTGCTCTGTGGCCTCCCTGTGGTGTCTAAACTGGGAGAGGGGCTTTATTTAGTTTCCCTTTACCACACTCAGGTGGGGTTGCAGAGGTTTGCTTGGCTATTGTCTGTGTCATGGTCCTGCTATGAGGACAACAGAGCTAACAAGGAATAAGGGGATGGTGTTTGTTGTGAGTCCCAGCCATGGGTCACCCCTAAAGGAGTGACCCTCACAGCCCGTTCTGTGAGTGAGAAAATTAATCATTTCTAGTGGCTTGCCAGGAATTGGTGAATGAGTCAATGGACAAGTCAAGAGCCCATCTCTCCTGGCTCCCAAGGCTGGCTGGTTTACTCAGCTCTGGACTTTGGAGAGCAGAGCACATTGCTGGTGTCACCTGGAAGTGCTGTGACTGACGTAGAAGTGTAGCTTGCTGTTCTCTCACAGCTATTTTATAATCCCACAAATCATTATCTAGAAGTGATTAATTTCTGTACAAGTGCTGCAAGTGAGATATGTATCAGGGTTACAGCGGTCTGTTGCAACATTACATTGAGTTTCATTGAAAATCTAATGTCCTGGATCAAGGGGTTGTTTCTTTTCAACACCACATCTGGTTGCTGAAAGAAGCTTCTAGATGAAGTCCTTGAAGGTTGCAAAATTCAAAGGGAAATAGCGAAACAAAAAACATATATTTAAAAAAAAAAATCAACCATTGCTTTTAGATTTCTTGCATTCTTTTTAAATTGTGGGGCCCAGAACTGCACACAATAAGACATCTGACTCACCCAATGGCCTTGGGATGTGGTGGCCCTGTCCCTTAGTTTAGACCAGAAAAGAACAACCCCTTGCTTTTCACGGGGTCACCTGTGTTACCCTGGGCTGTGGCACTGGGCTTGGACAAACGCCTGGGATTGGGACCTTTTATTCTGGGCAGCAAAGGCAGCTTGGTCAGCACCCCAGGCTGGGGCCATTTCCATTCAGGGACCAGAATGAAGTTAAGCTGTAGGATGCCCATGGAACTTGTTAATGGGCTGGGGAAGATGAGAGTTCTCAAAATACAGGCAATCTCTTCCCAAAGTGCTTGTTATCTTGAAGAGTGTGATATCTCAAGACCAGTCAGACTGCCATGATTGAGGAAGCTGGGAAGGAATCGGATGTGATGCTTAAATATGTCTCAGTGTCACTGGTGATAATTTGTTTCCAGTGGAACAAGAGCCTGGAAAGGCAGGAAGAAGCAGGTTGTGAGAGAAGTATTGGAACTGTTGGGTCAGTTGGCCTGGGGAAGCTCAAAAATACGAGAAGTGCCTTTATAAACACGGGACATGTTGCCTGTGAGGGGGTCCTGGATGAAATCCTATCAGTTTAAAGCTATTTCCTCCTTTCTTCACCCACCCCGAGTGCCCTGGGGCCTCGCACTTGCTTTGTAGGGTAGTTGTTGGTGCAGGTACTTGGGACTTTTCAGGGTGCGCAAACACAATCTTCAGATCTGTTGCTTGGATTCAAAGTTTCGATGTTTGGACACATCAGGTATGTGGTATGTTCCTAATCTCCAAGTGGATGAGGGCAGTTCTGATGATCAGGTTGGAGAGGCAAATACTCACCACTACATATTTCAATGTTACTTTGAACAAAGGTCTAAAAAATGTGATCTATTGTCTCAGCAAACATTCCTGCCAGGGAACATATTTGCTAGATTGTTGGCGAAAGCAAGATCTGAAGGGATGTGAACTCACTCCAGGGTAATTTTGTTTACACATTTCAAATACACGATTGCAAATAATTTTGCTTTCTGCTCCCTGTGCCCCAGCGTGCACTAACCAGGGGAAAGAGTTTCCTGCCAGACTCAAACAAAACTTAACCTCTGTCTTAGCATGAGCTGAAGAACTGGGCTTCTTCAAAGTGGGGTTGGGAAGACAGGGCCTTTTGCCTATGGAAAATGGGGCTTTTCCAGCAGTAGCGTGATGTTCAGGACTCTTAATGTTATTTTGAAATACTGCTGCAGCTCCCAGTGCAAGTTCTGGGGGCTCCTTTGGTCGGCTGCAGTTTCCGTGGTGCTGCACTGGTTCAGCCCTTCCCTGGGGATGGAGGCTGTGTTTGACAGATCTCCAGCAGGTCTCCAGCCTGTGTGGAGTTCCATGGTGATGTCACATGGAGAGAGAGAGACAATGGAAAGTAAGACAGGCAAGCCACAATTTCCAAAAAATACTGTGGTCATCTTGCCATATGCAAACGGTTTTTGGAGGGCAAAACTGCAATTTTTTACTTTTTTCATAAAACAACATAGTGAAAACTATCCCAACTGTACTTTTCCTGTTTAAGCCTACTGCAATGGAAAACTTGTGATCACACCTACCTATTAATAGCACTGTGTTAATTACTGTAGCATCCTAAGCCATTGATCATCAGGCATGGCCAATTTTAGTCATTGCAAGTATTTTCCCATTAAAAGAGAACCTTCACTCTAATGAAGTAACAGTTGCAACATTTAAAGAAAAACATCCCTCAATGAGATGAAATGCACAGTTGGAAGGGGCAGAAACAGCACTGGCAGAGGAGGGTCTGGAATAAGCACTTGTGAGGTGGGGGGTGTTGAGATCCAGGATGTGGTTGTGGAGGGCGGAGAACTGCTACATCTCCCAGCTGCAGCAGCTAAAAATGAGGTAAAGGTAGAGCATGTCAGAAATGTCTAGACAATGTGGAAAACTTATTACAAGTATTGGGGAGGGGGAAAAAAAAAAAGAAAGGGAGAAGAAAAGAGAAACAAAGAAGCCAGTAGATTGCATGATTATATGCTGCCTAAGGGAGACAGGTTGAGATTATATAATTCTCCAGGGAAACTCTACATGAAACAATTATATGTTCAATTGGGTGCACTGTGTTAGGAGTTTTTAAATTGAAAAAAAAAAAAAGGGGTCGAATGCTCAAAAAGTGTGGAGGAGGGTAGTGAAGTGCTGAGCTGAAAATCTTTTTTTAAATCTTTATATGTGCTGCATAGTGAGGGAGAAAGAGACAGCAGAGAAAAGGATGCATTTGACACACATCAGAGATATCAACAGCTCCAGTGACAATTTCAAGGAAATTAAATGGAAACTAAAGGGAAGCATTTTAGAGCAGAAGTCCCAAAAGCACTTAAAAATGTGGAACATCAGAAGAGCTCAGTGTCTGCCAGCAGTGGGGGATCAGCTCCTCCCATGACCAACATGAGACGCTCAGTGGGCCAGGCCTGTGTCAGCCCTGAGACACCAGGACTCAACCTGATGCACATCAAAAGCTGGGCCAGAGCACAGGAGAGCCTCCAGGGCAGACAGCTCCTTCCAGCAGGCAAAAGCTCTGAAATCTCCCAGCATCTTAGAGTGAAAAGGGAAAGAATTGGGACACCTTGACTTCTTAATTTCAGTTTCTGATGGTCTTGCAAGGCCATGTAATACAGTGTTGGGTGTGCTCAGTGGTCTTCCACTAAAATTCAGCTGTCACTGAGCTATCATCCCTTACCCATAGCACCATGGAGCTTCTCTTTGCTCAGGGCATTTCAGTCTCTGCCCATCTCATGGGTATTTTCATCCTTCTCAGTTCTGCCACACCAGTGACACAAGCAGGCTTAATATCACCCCACTGTTACCTTCTTTGGAATCCCACTGTGTATGTGGCCCAGAAAATCAGGCAGCCTGTGTAGCCTGACACAGAGAGGGCCCACAGAGATGCACACCAGCATCTGAGCAGGAGAACAATGAGTGTGTTCTGTAAGGAAGCGAGAGGGAAAGACACTAGAATGTTTTCGTTTCCTCAGAAACACATCCCAAAAAAAACCCACACAAGAGGATGAGTCATCCATAGAGGATATTGGCCTCTCTGAGTTGCAGCTGCTAGTCTTTAATTCTATAATTTTAATTTACCAATAAAATAAAAGAAAGAAGTAATGACTGGATAGGATGCATATCATTGGATCTCTGCAGGATTCTCCCTTTCCCAACATAAATCCACGAGATTGGCTGTTGGATCTGAGGACTTTAAACTAAGAGTTGGTCATAAACAGGTGAAGTTTGTGCAAACACATCTGCAGGCTTCAGGTACAGTGGCTGCAGCTGGGAAGCAGATGTGCAGAGGAAGGACTTGGGGGGCTGTTGGACACCAAGCTGTCCATGAGCCAGCCATGTGCCCTCGTGGCAAAGAAGGCAACTGGCATTCTGGGCTGCATTAGGCAGAGTATTGCCAGAATGGAGGAGGTGATCCTTCCCCTCCACTCAGCACTGATGCTGGACTCGCAGTGTAGAAGAGACCTGGACACACCAGAATGAGTTAAAGATAAGGCCAAGATTAAGAGTTGGAATATTTAGTGTGTGAGGAGAGTCTGAGAGAGCTGGGGTTGTTTGGTCTGGCAAGGGAAGGCTCAGAGGGAGATCCTGTCAATGGACACAGACTGAAATGCACGAAATTGCATTTGAACATGAGAAAAACTCCACTGTGAGGGTGGTCAAATATGGAAACAAGTTGTCCAGAGAAGTAGTAGAATCTCTGCCCTTGGAGATACAACCCAACTGGATGTGACCCTGAGCAACTTGCCCTCTGTGACCCTGCTCTGAGCAGGAGTTTTGGGCTGATCTAGAGAGTACCCTTCCAACCTCAGCAATTCTGGGATTTTATTCCCAGTTGTTACTGATAACTAAATTATCCACTGTCAAAGAGTCGAGATGATCTAGTAAAGAACTGGTTGATTCTGTGTTTAGCATGAAGCTTCCACGGGGCTGGTGTGGATTAGCTGAGTCAGACCACCAGTCTGTCAACTGGATAAATATTCCTCTTCCATTTGTGCCAGGGTCCTCCCTTTGGCACATGCTGAGCTGTAGCAAGTCGAGTGCTGTAGTGTACAACAAACCCAGAGAGAGAGAGTTTGTGATTTCCAAGTCTAGGAACTGTTTTTGTTAGTTGAATAACAAATGGAAGAGCAAGGCAGATCTTTGCCAGGTCAGAACCCCATGAGGTATCAGAAATCTCCTACTCTCAGGCTTGGCAATTTTTCAGTGTTCATGCCATAAATAAGTACATATAAGTACAAGGAGTTGGTTGCAGACACAGCAAGGGATGTTGGCAAAAGGATACCAATAGTACAAATACCAATTTAAACTATTTCACTGAAGAAGGAAGCAGTGTGGGAAGAAAAGGAAGGCAAATATTGTGAATATTGAATTTGATTATATTTTGTGTTGTTTGTCTAATAGAAATTCCGCTTGTTTCTCCAATGACCAGTACAACCTGGAGGCTGGGACTTCAAGGTCTTACTCCGTTAGAGATGATGGGAGGATGGGATTGAATTTTCATTCCTGGCACCTTCTTCAGGGCACTAAGGGAAGTTGTTTCAAGGTATAACTGTAATCCAGGGGTCTCAGGATGGAGAGGGCAAGGAAGTCATAAAGGTCAGACTGTAATAATGAAAACAAGTCTGAGGGGACTGCTAAAGTACAGGCAAGTCAAGGGCTCTGTAAATCTATAGATCTCAGGTGACCAACTCTGGGCTAGTTGGGACTAAATTGGTACCTTATGTAATGGTCAAGAATGGAAACCACCCCAGCTCCTGCCTTGAAAGGTCTTGAAAAGCCAGGGAAATCATGACACTCTCAGGTAGTGAAAAATAAGCCTGCAGGACCCTCTTGGTCTTTCTCTCCTCTCCTTGTGGATAAGAGGATGTGTGTTTCTGAATGTAATTTAAAGTTGGAATGCAATGCCCCTATTCTCCTGCACCCTCCAACTTACTGAACTGAGATAAAACACAAACCACTTTACTCTCAGTAGTGCCTGAGAGCTAAGGACTGCCTTGTGGCTAAGACAGGTTTCACCACCAGTCTCTTTTTCAGTCCCAGCTCTGCCAGCAGCAGCCTGTGACACTGGCAAATACCATTTCCCCAGTCTAGGAACCCACTTCTGCATGAATTTCTCTGGGCTATACTCTTGTGTCATCGAAGGTAATCCTGTACTTTGAATACGATATTGGATGAGGTTCTGCTCTTTCTCTTTATTGATGTACAGAGTGAACCAGAATGGCAGCCTCTCCCCCTGTCTGGGTTTTCTTTGTAGGTTTAGACTTTTCATTTCCATCTGAAGGTACAAATATTTCCAGGGGCTGCAGCACGAGCAGATGCTGGAACCCTCACAGCCGTGCCAGGGTGTAAAAAGGTTACCAGTACGACCTTTCTGTCTAACCTACTGCTGTTATCTCTGATAGCTCTAATAGTGCTGTCAGAGAAAACAAGAGCAAGGGGAAAAGACATTATTCAGTCCAGAAAGAAAATTGTGATGGTCAGAGATGATGGAGAAAGGAGTGATTGAGGTTCCTCCAGCAGAGCACCTCTGAGCCCCCTCTGCTGTCCAGTGGGGTGTTGGGCAGGACCTGGACATTAATGAATGCAAAGAGGACTCAAATGTGACAACTGTTAATTGCAGACAACTGTGGGAGTGATGATGCCAAGATTGTCACTGCAATGCCAAAAAGATCCAACTGGAGTGCTTAAAATTCAGTCATGTAGGATTGTATTTAGAACCTGTTCTCACCTCTCACGGTGGCTCTACGCAAATCCTGCTGGATTATCATCACTCTTCAAAACCAAGCACACATCTAAAGTTCCTAAATCCGGTTTGAATTTTAGAATTCTTTCCTGTCTAAACACAGGTTGTCTCTGGCTGATCCTTTTGTGTGCTGGCATCTCATCTTACACATGAGGGTGTTCAAGGTCCTCTGCAGCATGCCCAGACTTCTTCTCAGAGCCGAATGGCCTTGTAGATCACATTATCCCTGTCTGGCGGGAGAGGTGCAGGGACCTGGTGGCAAAGAGACCCAGTCTCTTTTGCCACCAAGGATGGCTGGGGAAAGCTCTACCTTGTCTGTCCTGTGCTTTGAAATACCCGTTCAGGGCACCGCTGATTCCAGAAATGGCTGTTCCCTTGGAAGGAGGTACATCAGTACATAAAAATCTCTCCCTTCCAGCTGATACAGAATGTACCATGTTTTTATATTGCTGTTGGCCTCAATGTTTTATGTATAGTTCCTGTGTAATATTTGCTTGAGGTAGAATGGCAACAATCGTCCCTTCACTCAAAATGTTGCCTTGTTTCTGAGGAGCTGATGCTGGGCAGTAGAAGAGAGCAGATAGACTGGGGGAAACTTGGCACAGTGATTTCATTGGCCTCCCATTCAGTTAACCCTCTGGGGACTTCAGGGGAAATGTGAAGTGGTGCCAAGACTTCGGGTCAGAGCATAGCTCCAGGTATGAGTTTGGCCCCTACCTGAATCACCTCGTGGCTTCCTTAGTCTGCCCTCTGGTAAACCTGCACAGGAGTCCAGGTACTTTAAACATTGTCCAAGAAAAGTCAACACTGCAGAGGTGTATCTCTGGGGGTGGAGGGAAAGGTGCTCAGAACATGCCAGACTCCTCCCAGCATAACCATAGGCCATCACAAGAGCTCTTGTTCTGGCTCAAGGAGTGAGTTGTTACTGGAGGAGTTGATCACTAAGTGTTTGTGAGGGTTAGAAGTGGAATGGAAGTCAGGGCAGGACCCAGTCTGCCCTCTGCCCAAAGGGCTGGGCCTGAGATAAGTGGAGATGTCAAATCTCTCTCCCAACTGCTGCATCAGGAACAAAATGTCAGGGCTTTTCCCCCATTGATTTAGCCAGACTGACCCCTGGTTTTTGATCAGGGTCGTGTTACATTGGCAATCAAAGGATGCTGCAAGTGTCACAGCCTGCAAACCTGCCCCTGCTAGCATGTCTTCATCCTGCTCTGAGGTCTCCCCAGGACCTCCTGGTGGCTACTTATGGAGAGGAGGATCACATAAGGGCCCAGTCCTGGCTTAGCACCCTTTGGGTGCCAAAGGTACCTCTTAAAAGAGGGTTAGAAGACACATTTTCTCTTTTGTGGAGAATTTGGAGAGTGCTGGGTTTTTTTGTTGCTTTTTTCTTTTTGCTTTAAAGCAAAACAAACCCCCAAGGTTGGATTTGTGGTGAAGAGCATTGCAAAAATCATAGAGGCCATCAAAACACAGTCCTTATTTCAATTGCGTTTTTTCCTAGAAAACTGTCAAAAGTTAACAATTTAAATGTACCTTTAGAGTACAAAAATGCAGGTTTTGCACAAGGGTACTCAACAGGTTTCTAGTTTTCCAACTGAAAACATAAAAATCATCTTTATACAAGATATGGGTTTCTAGTGATCACCCTTGTCCTGCCCAGACAGTTGGGTTTGGTCAGCCTTTGAGGAATGTTGCCATGGGCAGCCTCTGCCTCAGCAGCACTTGGGCCACTGCCTTCATCTTGCAAAGCCTTGCTCCAGCTACAGTTCCCTGGGCTTATTCCACACCCTTCTGCTGGGACAGGGGGCTGATGTTCAGTGTCCCTTCTTAAGGCAAAAGAGTCCAGGGATGTGTAGTTTGAGTTATCTCAGAGACACAGGAGGCTGAGTAATCTGTAAGGCAAGGGGAAATTTGGCAAGGTGCCTGGAAGGCTTCAGGAAGATTGGGAACAGCCAGGACACCTGTGGCAGAGTGAAATACCTCCCTGAGGAGGACTGTGAGTTACTCTCAGCACCTGAGCTGAATTAAGCTTTGATTTAGGACAAAGACTAGGAGTAAATTGAAGAATAAAGCATAAAGCATTGGCTGGGAGTGGAGGAGGAGGTTTTTTGTGTTTAGCACGGGTCTGGTTCTGCCTTCCCTTCGTCCTGGGGAGACCTAGGGCCAGGAGAGTCACAAGTAAGTGTGGGATTGCTGTGCTCACCGTCCTGGTTGTGCTGGCCTGGTGTGTGGAAAGTGGTTTATCCAAAAAGCAGTGGGCTCTCTAGGAAAAGGAAGGCAGTTGAAATTGCTCAGTAGGGATGGGGCAAGGGAGGCCTGGAGCCAGGCAGCAGCTCTGCTGTACTGTCAGAAAAGCATGGCTCTGTCTGTGTGGCATGTAATTAGCCCTATAAGGCAGATGCAAAATCAGTTGTGTCTTGGCCACTTTGCTTTGGGACAGCCTGTAATGAAGTAAGACTTTGCTGTCCTGGTTGGTTTTCAAATTGGAGGGCAGTTCTGCCTGTGTTTTGTGAAAGGAAGGAGCTGAACTTGAGCAAAGGCTTTGGGATGAGATGTTGTCCCAAACCCCAGAGCACATGGACTGGTACCAGCACTGATGGAGCAGCTGTGGTCTGCAAAGGTGCTCTCTCTCCCCCAGTGCTGCCAAGTCTGTTCCTGAGTGGAATGGGCTGTGCACAGAAGCACAGCTGTGGCCTGGGGACAGGAGGAGGAAATCATGTTTGTGACTAGCTGATGGCATCAGTGTTCTGGAAGGGGATGAAGAAGGAGGTGGAAGTTGATGGAGTTGTTCTGTGCTCATCACTGCAAGGTTGTGGGCTCTTAAGAAAACAGGAAGTACTGCATGGAGCTGAATTGCCATAAACCAGGGGAATGATGCCTTGGCTGTAACTTTGGCCCTGGGTACAGAGCTGTGGCTGGGGGAGAGCTGCTTCCTCACTCCTATTCAACTATTGAAAGGGGTGTGCAAGTGACTTTGGACTGGCAAAACTCCCTGAGCCTCCTTGATTCTTCTACCTCATGCTCAGGGCAAGAGCACAGTTGCTGAGAAGCAGAGGATATGGCACTGAGTGGGTTCTTGTGTCTGCTTCAGATGCTCTGTCTTCAGTGTTGGCACTGAGGGCTCAAGGTGGTCCTCAACATCCCATACAGAGAGGAGGAGCACTGCTGTTAATGAGGGCTCTTGAGTGCAGGTGCTGTGAATTGCAGCTGACTTTCCTTTTAGGAGAGCTGAGGAGCTGCAGGGGATGATGCTGAGTGTGAGGAACAAGGCTTTAACTCGCTGACATGCATTTTGGCTCCAGCAGTGTCTCGGTGTGACATGTTTTATTGCTTTAGTGGCCTGTGGCTGCTCAGTAGAGCAGAAGGCTGCTGGGGTGTTTTGTTCTGGTGCATTACCCTGCGTCCCAGAAGGACCTTAACCAGGCAGGGCATCCCCCAGCAGAGGAGGTGCCTTGGGCTGGGAGCTGCTGGAGAGCAGGCAGAGAGCTGTGTGCTGGCAGGAGTGGGCATCAGCAGCCAGCTTCCTATGGCCATCTCCTGAAGGCTCGGAAAAAGGGGCAGGGAGGATGGTCTGGTGTTTGATGTGAGCAAACACGTGAAAATTTAACAGAGCTGTTTCTTGGCTTTCCTGCCCACGCTCATTTGCTGGGCTCACACATGTTGGAGGGTCAGAGGGATGTTGAAACTTCAAAAAGGTATAGTGCTTGTGGGCTGAGTTGGAGCAGTGTGTGTACACACAGGCAAAATCCACCCCGTGTATGTGGCTAGAGGACCTGAATTGGAGGATTCATCCTGTAATTTGTATTTCTGCACATAAGCAGATATTTCTATATTTGGTGTGAGGAAAAGAACTCCAGTGTGAACACAAGAGAATCCCATATGGCTGATCTGAAGAGAAAATGTGGAATATTAGGTTGTCTTTAGTCTCTAGAGCTGTATTTGTACTGTCTTTTGAGGTAAGGAGGAGACAATATGGTACTCTGGCACAAAAAAAGAGAAAAAGACACTAGAATGGAACTTTTAAGAGTATGGGCCAAGATGGAGGTATTGAGACCATGACAAAACTGAGCTGCCAGCTGAAGAGACAGATGACTTTGACCTGCTTCTCTTCTCCCAACCTTTCTGAAACACTGCAGACCCTTATAGCTGTAAATACTCACCCCTCACAGTCAGCCTGGCATGTCACTGGAAGGAAAATACTGCAGCTTTTTAGTGGGTTGATCTGCTTGATGCTGGTTTCTCATGGAGAATGAAGGAATTCCTTCTAAACTTCAAAATGTCCGTCTTCGTGGCTGGCCAAGAATCTGGAGCTAAGTGATAAATGGGGCATATTTCTGTCTTGTAGTGGTTTTGTTTTTTCTAATGCTGGAAATAGTTTAGTGGGGTTTATTTTTAGGTTTTTTTGGTGTTTTTTTGTTTGTTTTTAAGGACTAAACTAGTCAAATACAGATTTGGAAACAGGTTTAGTCAACAAGTAGTATTGGTGACTGATGGAAATATCAGCCTGAAGAAAATGGTTTCCTGGTTCTTGTTTTCAAAGTGTTTGTTTTGATTCTAGATGATGCCATAAGTTTTCCTAAATTTGTGACTTAATAGAATCCACTTTGCCTGCTTCTGCATTAGACTGTGGAAGGTGCCTTGGGTAGCTGAGCTGCAGGAGCAGCCAATGTCACTGGGATATAGAAGGGGCTGGAACCTTTAAAGAAGGAATGCAGCCTCCTGCATTCATATGTTTAGTTTCTTAGGCTTTTCCTGCACCCCAAATACACTCCCTCTTCCCTACAACAAGTCAGCTAGAGCAGAAAGTGGACTGGTATTCTCTGTAGCTGGGTTTCACAGCTTCTATTTATGTTTGAGCTTTGTGGAGCAACCCTCTCAGAAGTGAAGGGCAATAGGAAATGCTCACGTGCATGGATGGAGTTGGTATCTGCTGCAAGGGATAGCGATGCTCAGCAGCGTCATCAGCACTGTGCTAATAATGCGGGGTGGGATGCCTTGGGCTGGCAGGAGGTTGTTGGAATGGTGAGGCTGGATATTATTGTCCCGACTGCAGAGGAATCCTGCATGTCTGCTGGCTGTTCACGACATGGCGAGGATTGATTCCTGAGGTGTTCTATAGGGATGGAAGGAAGTCAGATCTGGAGTGGTATAAGCTAGCTTTTTTGCCCTGTAAGGCTGTTGAATGACGCACTGTGCAAGCAAAGACTTATTGAGGAGGAGAGCTTACTAAAACAAATTTCAAAAATAGCCGAAAATTGAGCATATTTGGATTTTAATGACCAAATTTGTAGGCCCTGATGCCTCTTCAGGCTATGGTGGAAGAACACAGCCATCCCATTTGCTTGCTAGTGTGGCAGGTCCAGCTGCTCCATGGTACCACCAGGCTCTTGCCATAAAGGTGTCATCTCCTGAGTCCCACAGAGCTGCACCAGAGCCAACAGTGGGGGTGCTGCTGCTTTATAGAGACAAAACTACAAGACAAAGTGCTCAACAGTGAAAAATCAGTCCAGATTTCTCCACAATAGCATCCTGCTTAACAGGCTCCCTTGCTTTGGGGAGGGAACAGCACGGTATCAGGGCTGGATGGGCTGGGGAGCAGGGACAGCGCAGCTGCAGGGTGAAGCTCAGCCTTGCTGTTCTCCCCTGTCTATAGTTAACCTCTTGTTTCTCCTGAAATTCACTGAGCAGAGCCCTTGTTCCCTGTGGTCCTCACATGTCCCACTCGAGTTTGAAGAGCACTCCTGTGCCTCTCCAGCAGGTTGGGCACCGCTAGACTGACCTCACTTGAAACCACTTCATCCCTCGCCAAGGCTGTGGCTGCCCGTGGGGTCACCTCAGCAGTCCTCTTGAACTCTGTGCTCCTGGGTGACTTTTCTTGGAAGGACTCGAGCTTGCTGTCTGAGACAAGTGCATGAATGAGTTGAATAGGCTGCTCTAATTCACATCAGATGTGTCCTGCTTTGTCTGAGAAGGACACTGAGGGCTGGCTTACCACCCCCAGCTCCAGCCTCTCTGCTTCCTCTGCAAGGGGAATCCATGTGAAGGGAAATGTGGCACCATTTTCTTCTCACCAGCACAGTAAACTGCAATTATTTTTTGTGTCAGAAGCCCACAGACCTGTTATGGGCCACAAACCAGGCCTTTGGAACCAGCATAACTGTGGGTGGAGGTGGGTAACTTGGAGAAGTCACAAACTGGCTCAGTACAGAGCAGAGTAGGCAATACTGAGGTGTTTCAGCACACTCATGTATCTCCTGAGGATATTATGAGCTCTTCAAAGTGGATGCCAACATGTGCCCATTTGGTTATGGTGCAGGAGGGCAACAGGAAAGGTTTTGTCTTTAAAAGGATGATCTGAGAGTGTCTGAGAAATCACTTTGAGTGTTTTCTTCCCAACTACAGATGCTGAGACTGGAGAGACACAGTTACATGAAGCAAATCTTGAAAAGCTTTCTCAGACTTGGTAAACCAAGCAGGGACAAATAAAACTGCTCACCGATTCTGATGAGAGAGAGCTTCGAGCTCAGTTGAAATGAGAACAGAAAGTCTAATTTTCTAGCTTGGTGGCATCTTGTGGGGGTGGTTTGAACGGTGCACTGCTCTGAGTCAGGCATCAGATGTCTCCAATAAGCAGATAAGCTGGTTTCTGCACAGTGAGCTGGTGTGACCACGGTGCCTTGGGCCACATGATGCCAGAGCTACTGGTTATGGTATCTGTCAGGGCATTTCCATGGGGGCAAAATCAATCTGCTACATGTGATAGAACAAGTGTATGTTTAGCCTTTGTAAACCATTTGCCTTTAACCTCAGAGATCTGATCCAAACCCATCAGAAAGTAACAGAAGTTTCCCAGGAATTTGTGTGGGTGGTAGAGCTGGCTCCCTTAAAGCACAGGCTGGGGCAAATATTGGCCCAAGCAGCCCTGATGGTGAAAGCTGGACAGTGCTGTGTCTCTGGACTTTGCACAGAGTGATCTCTTCTGTAGCTGGAGAGTCCTTGCAGGCTGTCTTGGATAATGAGCTTAGTCCATCTGAGCGACTTTCTCACCCTGTGTCAGTACTCTCTGTGAGATGAGTAAACTGGTTTCTCTGCTTGGTGACTCTGTTACAGAGGATATGGTGCAAATTGAACAAAAAGGATGAAAGTTCTGCTCCAAAGAGCTGTAAAGTGTGTGGTCCTGTTGTCTCCTCCAAGTATCACCGGACTCCATCCACTGCTTGCATCTGCCTAGGCTCCTGGTGGATCCTGGAGCCGTGACTCCTTCCTGGCTGAGTGCGTGAGGTGACTGATGGAAATGTGGGGGAGGGATTTCTCCACCCAGATGCCTTTCTTCCTGTGTTTTTCTGCAGCCTTGGTCTTCCGTGGCAGCTCAGGTTTAACACCTGGTGCTGAAAGTCACAGGGAAACGTGTTTCCCATCCAGTCAACTTTATGGTGTTTGTCTTAAATGTCCTTATAGTCTTCTGTTAAGACTTCAAGGCTGAGGTAATATCTGTAGCCCACATTTATTCCCAGAGAACTACTTGGTGATGGCATTTTGGCCATGAGCAGCCTTTTCAACTGTAAGCCTTAGCAGTTTGATAGCTCAGGTCCCTGGTGCCTCTTTGACCATGCTCTGTCCTCCTGAGCCGCCTGTTGGAGCTGCTCTCATGGTAGGCTCGGCTCAGAGTGCTGCTGGCTCTCCAAGAACTGGAGCTGAGCTCTCGTGTTTGGCAGAGGCACAGCCTGCTTCTAAAATTGTCTCCGAGAGAGTTTTGCACGGGTCTGTGTCTCCCAGACGGACAAGCCGGGTGGTATTTTATATGGTGTCATTGTTTGTTTAGCTAATGAAGGAGGAAAAAACAAAGAGCTGGGATCCTTGGCTCTGTGAAACAGCTGTCAACAAGCAGCCCCGAGAGAGCAGATGAGCAGGGACCTCGCAGCCAGGGCACTGAACCGGGGCTCCAAGGGATGGTTTTGATTCCTGACTCAACACAGTCATGGATGAAATGCAGGAAAGGATGCCTCAGCCCAAAAAGAGGAGGGAGGTGCTGGGAACTGCGTGCTTTTGCTGGTTCTCTCCCAGCAAGCAGCTGCTGCAGCGGCGCATGGTGGAGCCCAGCTTTTTTCTGCCACTGCCCACCTGGAGTGAAGGTGTGACCCTCTTCTGCAAACGTTCTGAGTCTTCCCCCTGGAAGAACTCGCCCACATAAGGGTGGATTCCCTCCCCCCTCATGCCTTGTGCCCTACCACGTAATGCGGGGCAGTTCCTTTAGCTGCTTTTTATCTGGTGCTGAGAAGGCTGGAGAGAAGCTGCTGCCTGGAGGAGCTCTGCTGGAGAGCAGAAAACACGAGGGAAACAATAAAATGTCTTCCTGCATCCCCTCTTTAGTTTGCCATTTTGACTTCAGACGCAAGCTGCCATCGTTTCCACATGGGGCAGCCACATGAAAAGCACCACTAAACAGTTCTCTGAGTTTCTCAACAAGAAGCACAGCAGCTAAATATATTTAATCTGTGAGTATTGTTCATCTTGGCTTTAATTTCCTGTTCTCAAAAGGTTTAGGAATTTAAACCCATGAATCATTACTGGAGCTGTTAATAGTTGGAGCCTCTTTCAGAAATGGAGATAAAGGAACAGATATTAATACCAGCTTAGCACAAATTCAGCCAGAACAATTCCATGAAAAGTTCCTTGCCATCCCAGAGATACTGCTTGGTTTCTAACCATGACAAAGGCTGCTAAGAAGTGGGTAGGTGGATGACATCATTCTCCCCCAGGTAAACAGGATGCTTCCATTTAAAAATGTCTCTCTGTCAGGTTATGGGCTGCATCATCCACATCAGTAGAGCTCTAGAGCACTGTACTCTTCCTCTTGTTTCTAAAATTGCAGCATCTATTGAACCAGGGATTTTTTCAGAGTGTAGTCATGAGATTTCTCTGGCACTGGAGGTCATGCACTTACTCATGTTGAATAAAAGATTGGAAGAAAACTTTGCTTAGTTCCATCTCACTGGGCTGTCAGGTAACTGCTTTTATACTTGCAGGATGTAAGCATCTTCCCAAAGTCCTGACCTGAACAGGCTCCCAGATATGTCAGAAGTACGATTTGGCTGTGAGATGCTTCAGTGGAGGACGTGGCTTCCATTTCTCTGCAGATGGAACAGGATTTATGATAAAACAAGTTATTCATCCTCTTTCAGGCACCTGGTTTGCCTGGATCATGCCAGACTTCCTTTGAATCTAATGGAATTGAACCCTGAAGGTCAAAACAGGAAACCCAGGAGAATTTACAGAAAGGTACTAACTAATGATTGTAGTCAGAAGAGAAGAAAAAACTATGTGGGGACTGTGTTATTTTCAATTTGGCTTCAGTTCTGGAGTGTCATAGAAATAGGGAATTATTCAGGTGAGAACTGACTTCTGGAGTTCTTTTAGTCCAGTACTCAAAGCAGGGCCCATTGCCTGGCTGATAAGGTTGATAGATATGAGTGTGCAGAAGAAACTTCATCATTCTTTCTTGTTTGATTTCTACCTTAGGGTAGAATAGAAGCAGAGAAACTACAAGGCAGCTGCAGGAAGACATTTGTAAGGAGCAAGCCTGATCCTCTTTAGCAGGCTTGGTCTAGTGATGGCTCTTTTCAGGATGGAATAGGAATGGCCTGGTTTCTAGCATCTTCCTTCCTTGCCTTCTCTCAGGAAAGGGAAGGCCCTGGTGTAGAGGAGGTGGTCCTGCTTCATCTTGCTCTCTCCCTGGGTGTGTGGTGGAGAGCTGCTGCTAGCTGGGATGGATAATTGCTTTCTGTGCATTCCTGCTGTGACTGGAGTTCTTGCTGTCCAACAAATGTATGGTGGAAGAAAGGATGTGGAAAAGGGGTGTGAAGCACAGCAACATTTGCTGGCTTGCAAAGGGCCTGGATGTCCAGCCCTGCTGCACCAAGTCACTCCGTTGTCTTAATGCTGATGAAGCTGCAGCAGTTTTGTGCCAAAAAACTATCTGGTTTTCTACCCTGTTTGGGAAGAACTGCACTATTTGTTTATGTATATGAAAATGTAGGTGAACTGTAGTGAGAAATGGAGACATTCTGACAAACACAGCTGTAATTTACATTTCTCTCATCTAAAACTGTCTTTAGAATTTAAGACCTACGAAGCAAAATTATAAGAAATGCACCACCTGAGAGCTTCAGCTTCTAGTACCAAAAATCTGGTACCTGAGTGGCTGAGGGTGTTCCTTGTCATCCTTTCAGCAAAGCATCTGTGAGCCGGTTCTGGGCAGTTTGGATTCCCTCTGAACCCACACAGCAGAGCCCTGTGTCGTCCTTGTTCCCCATGAGCTGTTAGTAAGGAGAAGGCGTCTATCCCCTTCTCGCCTCTGTTCTTCTTCATCAATGAGCTCGAGTCTCTGAGGCTGCAGCCCATGGCTGTATCTCCTTCTTTCACAAAGTGCTGTGGAGCCACTCCTTCTCCCGGAATAAGCACACTCAGAGCCAGAAAGCATCAGGCTCCGTCGGAGCCTCTGGGGCTGTCTCTCCATCTGTTTGTTTAATGACGCGCAGCAGCCTCATCTCCGACTTTGCACCCTCAGGACAATAATCCACTCTGATGTTCAGGCCAGCCAGCTATTCTTCCGAGACAAGACTGCAGCTGGTGCACTGCAGGCCAGAGAAGGCTTAAAATTCTTTTTCTGTATTGCTTTGTGGCTCAAAATATTGCTCTGAGGTCTGCAGGACACACTGAAATCTTGCACAGGTTGGCTTGCTTCTTTTCTGCTGAAGGAATGGATGAGCCTCAATATCCTGATGCACTCACTGGTGGGGAGAACACTAGCTTGAAGGCTGGAGAATAGGACTTTCATCTAACTCCCACTATTGCTGAGGTGTCTTTCTTCCCTTGCTTCTGGCATATGATGAACTGTTCAGATCCTTTAGGGTAGGACAGAGGAATGGATGTTTGCAATGTTACTCTTGTTCTGTAAAGCTGGATGTGGATTTGCAGTGATTGTGGTGCCACTAGTGCTGATTTTTAAAAGCTTATCTCACAGTTTTGTGAAGCACTTATCATCAAGTGACTTGTCGTCACTTACAATCCAAAACCACCAGGATCAGGAAATATCTGTGGGAAAATGGATGTGCCAGGGTCGTGTTGGAGCTGCCCTGGGTCCTGTGAGCGCTGTGTGGTTAATAGAGGAAGGAGGAAAAAGAAGAAAATAAAGACAAACCACAATAAAAACAACCCACACTTGAAAGGGAAGACCAGCTTGAGCTAAGTGCTTTGTCACAGGTGCTTTGAGTGGCTGATACCTGTGATAGAGGGGGAAGCACGTGAGCACAAGCAGTGCAGTGATGCCAAATGATATCTGAAGGGAGTTAGCCTCTGAAATTACCATGTGAGAGTGGTGAAGCTTCAGAGAAGAGAGACTTCAGTAAAGTGCAGGTTTCAAAATCCTTTGCTTTAATTGCTTAGTTACCAAGGACTTTTGTGTGGAAAGTGTCATGTCTCCTCTCTATACAGATGCCCACGTGTTGGAAGGGAAGAGTGGCAGGGACCCTACCCCTAAAATTGTCCTCTTGGAGATGCCCAGGTGGTAGTAGTCAGAGTAAAATAACTCCAAGAAAGGAAGGACATCCAGGGGTGTGCTTTGGGTTTAGTGTCCTATTAAATAAGCGGAAATGTGCTTCTGGGATCAAATAAGGAAAATATCTGTCTTTCCCATAATCCATTACCAAGTTTTCCCTTTTGTTTTGGAGATGGACATCACGTGCAGTAATTCCAGCATGTTGTACCTCATATCATGCTTCACAGGTAGACCAAAGAGGTTACCCAGCTAATCTGGTTCTGTGCACTAGGCCTTGTTCAAACAGGGGTTCTGTTCAGAAATGTGCAGCTCAGGCCCAGGACACTGTGAGTAGGACTTTCTGAAGCAGGTTATATGGCCTCAAGGTTTTCTGCAAACTCCACATGATCTTGACTCACCATGGGACCAAGAGAAGATGCTCCAGGAGCCCTAGAGAATGAGGGCTGGCAATGGCAGGAAGAGCTACTGTACCTGCTCTGCCATTGAGAAACTTAGACCAGTCAAATATCCACATCTGAACATCTGTAGCGGCTGTCAAAAGCAATTCCAGGCCAGATGAAATGCAAGCCCTGAATTACAGACAGATGGAGCAGGGTAAGAGGGAGCCATGGGTCAGAGGAAAGCAGCAGCTGATGAGTGCAGGCAGCTTTCTCCAGGGTGAAGGAGCAGGAACAATTTCCTTTCTGGAGCCAGCCGTTACCCAGCGTGGTGTGAGCACAGTGGGTACTGTCCATGCAAAGCCACCAGCAGTGCTTTAACAAAAGCCCTGATGAAGAAAGGAACAGGCTTGTCGTTCACTGAGGAGCTGCGGCTACACCAAAAGAGCCACAAAGGAAACACACAGATGGGAGCGTGTGCCTGCATGTACCCACCCGTGTAACTGTGGGATGTGTGCCCAGGGCAGGCTGACCTGTTGGGGCCTGGTGTCCTGAGAGCCTTCAGAGCAAAAGGTTCTTGATTTGCTTGAGCCTGTGTTCAGTCAAGGAGCTTGATTGCAGTGAAACAAGCTCAAACCCTCCCAAAACCAGGAGTTGAAAGCGATTTTTGAATGTGTGAGTTGATTCCATTGAGTGGGATCTGGGGGCTTGAACACTTTAAGATGCTTGTGTTTACGGCATCGTTGACTGATGATGAAAGTCAGGGTGATGGAAGTCCATTCCCATCACATGTTTGTGAAGGGACCTCACAGTTCTGGAGAAAGCAGGACAGTGCTCACCTGCAGTGCCTTTGGAGTGGGAAGGGCTATGAATGGGTGGGAGCCTTTACGTTTCCATAGCACAGCATTTTGGAGTTTACCCACTGACAGACTGTGCAATCAGTCTTTCAAATTCCTCCATTTGCAGCCTGATAACAGTGGAACAAGGCATTTTTCTCCATTATAAAAATCTCCCTCTGCTCTGCCTTATTCAGAGGTGTTCAGGAAACCTGGCTCCTTCCCCTCCTCTCTCCCTGCTCCCCCAAATTGCTTTTCTTTCTCCAGAAGCAGCATGTCGCATCTTTCTCTCGCCTCGGCAGATGGATTCGGATGATTGTATGTACTCGGGGTTAGTGCTGCTACCTGCTATTTTAGCAGGAAAAGCCCCCGCGCTCAGAAGAGAACAAAGCCCGAGGATTCCCGAGGTCTCCATTGATGCAGAAGGCACCGAGCGGAGCGTGAAAGAGATAACAGAAGTGCAGCGAGGAGATCCTCCTCCCTCCCTCCCTCCTTCCCTCCCTCCCCCTTCCTCGCCCTCCGATTCAAGGAGCAGAGGCTGGTTTGTGAATGAGGAGCTGAAACTCGAAACTCGTTCAGACGGAACAAATAACCAATAAAGGCTCACAACAGCGGCTGCTCATGAGCCGGAGTCAGCAAGGAAAAGGTAGCGATTCTCCAGAGGGGGCTTATTTCCCGAGGAGTCATTGGTGCGTGACAGATGGAAGGAACTAATAAAATATTATGGACTCGAAGAGCTTTTATCTTCCTGCTTTTCATTTTCCCCCTTCTTCCCAACGGTACAGGCTAGGGTGGAAATCTTGTTTGGAAAAGGCTACACTGGCAGCATGGCTTGTGGAGAGAATGTCAAGAGCCCTGATGCAGCACCATGTGTCCGGTGTGGGCTGGATTTTAGCCGCAGCAGGGTTTGCAGCCTTTGAAGACCTGTATCCCTTCCCATTCTGTTGATGCCAGTGTGTCTTTCAGCCTGCTTGCAGGTCTGCTGGAGCAGGGGTGGGATGAGAACAGCCATTTTGCAGCTTTGCACTGATTTTGCAGATTCTGGACTACGTGCAAGGAAGAGTAAATGCATTTTTGGGGCCGATGAGCTCTTCTGATTTCTGTTCCAACTGCTGCAGCTCACAGGGATCCAGCAGCCCTGAGCTGGGGCCCTCAGCAGCCAAGAGCTTTTAATCTAATTTTCTTACTGTAACTAATCTTTAGGGTGAATAGGTCTGGGTTTTGTTTCCGTGGCTGTGAAGCAGAGAAATTTATTTTCTTTCTGGAGAAGTCACTGTGGTAAGAGCCCCAGACCTGGGGCTTGAATGGAGAGCATGAGTTTCGGCTGCGTGCAGAGCTGGTTCCCTAGACAGTAAGAGCTCCCCTTTATCTTAGGTTATCTCTCTGCTGTTGTCTGTCAGTCTGCCTGTCTACACAGAGGGTTAGCCAGTCACTGAGGGCTTTATTGCTGCATAGGATTCAACTGTGTTTATTGTTTTTCCTTCCCTTAACAAAGAGTGTTTGTGAGTGCCTCTCGAAAATGCTTTCTTTAAGTTACCTGGTCTGACTCTGCCCAGAACTACTTCTTTCCTGAGCTCCTGCCATCCCCACTTGCCTTCTCTGAGCAGCTGTCCCTGCTCCACCTCACCGTGGCAGCTCTGTCACAGTCATCACTCGATGCTGCCAGTCCACATCTCGGCCACTGATGGATCTCCCAGGCTTGGCAGCTCCAGCTGCTGCCTTGGCCCCTCCTGTCAGCTGAGGCACAAACCTGCCTCCATGGTGCATCCGTGACTCGCTGTTGTTTGCTCTTTTGGTATTGCTGGTTACAACCTATATGGAAAGGGGTGCTCTATCCCTGAAATTATGGAATTAATACCCCTGTGAGGGTCTTGCACCACCAGCCCCTGGAGTTTCTTGTCTGATAAAAGTTTGAATTGGTGTTGAGGGCAGTGTTGCCCCTTCCTTGGGGAGGTGTTGGTGTAGCTCCATGTTTTAACTCCTGGAGCAGAGGTGGGAAGGTGAGGGGTCTGCTATATGTGAGGGGAAAAACCTCACAGGCTCGAGTTCAGCATTTATTGTGTCTTCTGTAGTGCAGTGTAGGAGGGTTACCTCGCTCTGTTAAAGAAACACAGGATGCTTCCAGTTTGTCTTTGTCTTGTCTAAATGAAAATGTGGCTTCTCACTGAGGAGAAATGATCCAGAGCTACAACCAGGCACAACCTGGGTCAGTTAGCAGAGGTGGGAAGGGAAACCATACAAGTGTTGTGACTTTCGTTTGAAGATTGTCACAGAACTGT
The DNA here is from genome assembly GCA_013396775.1 of Cephalopterus ornatus. Taxonomy (NCBI): domain Eukaryota; kingdom Metazoa; phylum Chordata; class Aves; order Passeriformes; family Cotingidae; genus Cephalopterus; species Cephalopterus ornatus. Next base: position 354,486 of record VZRE01002008.1, read on the forward strand.
GCAGAAATGTGGGGCTAGAAACAGGTAAGGGAAAAGGATTTGTTTAATATCAGAGTATAATATTGCAACTCAGGATCTCCATGAGGCCTTTCGGTTCCAGATACTGTATTTTGCTTTTTTTGTCCATGAATTTATTACAGGTCCCATGGGCACTTAATCACAATAGCTGGGGTGTTCTGGATTAGGGTGCAACAGCAAACCTGCAGATGTGCAGCTATGGAGTAATTTCCAGCTGTGTTACAGATATTGCTTGCCTGGCTTCATTTTAGCAGAAAGCTCATGGTTCCTGCTTGTTTTTCACAGGTGATTTTCTAACCAATTTATTCCCTTTGCTGAGCAGAGGGGAGGGAAGGAAAGGATGCACTCTGCCCCGAGGTGGGTGCAGAATTATTATCCCTGGCCAGGAAGAGCAGATCCCAATGGATGCAGGTGATAGCCTGGGCAGGGAGATGCCTGTGGCAGTCAGGACTGATTTTTTTTTTTTTTAATTATTTTTGTTTGTTTGTTTGTATTGTGTAACACTGAGAAAATTGACAAATTATGAGTTAAAATGGCTCTTCTGCCCTTTAAATTTAAGAGCAAACTAGGGAGGGAGGCCTGTACGGATTGAATGCTTAAAATAATATCTTGAGGATTTGTTGTTTTTTTTTTTTTTTTTTTTT
>VZRE01002008.1:355190-396817 GCA_013396775.1 Cephalopterus ornatus
CTTAGTAAGACTTTTTGCGCTGATCTTGGACAAGAAAACATTGCAAAATACCACATTCTCCTTGGATGATAACATTGTTTCCTGCCCCGCTCTAATACCAGCCGTGCCGTCCTTTTGCCTCAATTCCTGGGATTGCTTTACTCAAACGTTTGTGCTCTCCACTGGGCTGGACTCTGACACTTCCTACTGCTTTTGAAGGGCTGGCTGAAACTACTCCAAGCCCAGAGGCAGCACAGCCCAAATGCTTGCTTGCTCCTCTGGAGCTGAATCTGTGTTCCCAGCTGATGTTCTTGACAGGATCCCACCCCTTCACCTCCAGAGAGCCAGGTGGCAGACATAAATCCAACCAACTGGATTTATAATTGCCACATGGAAGTGACAAGATATAAGTGCCAAAGCTGCGTCCCTCGGCTGTCCTCTGGGAGCATCACTGAGCTCTGGAGTTCAACTCCTCACAGATAACATGGTTCTTTCTGCAGACAGATGGGCGTTGATTTCAGAACACCCTGGTCTGAGACTGGTAGATTTGGTTGTGTTTGGAGCAGATGTACCTGCCTGGAGTCCTTTATTAGCTGTTTGTCCCATCCCTCAAAGAGAGACCTGATTTCTTGCCTTTGTTTCCACCACAGTGTTCACTGCCTCGTCTGCTCCAGAAATTTCACGGGGGAAAGCTCTTGGCCAGTGTGAGGGTGAATTTTCCAGACTCTGTTCCCATTGGGGTTTCATTGTTTGCAACCTTTAGCGTGGTTATTTTTCTTTCCCTATCCTTAAACCTAGGCCTCTGTATCCTTAATTAGCTGACTGTGGACATAAGCTTGCTTGATACGTGGTGATTCAGGTGGGGAAATATAAGCAGTGGAGGTGGTGAGGAGAGATACTCAGGGTTTGGGCCTGTGGAAAAGAATTAAGTTAGTGTCTTTTTTTCTTCTCTCTCTTTTTCCTGAATCTGGATACAAACTCAAAATTTCCCCCCAAAACCTCCACCCCAGCAACAACCAAATGAGAAGTTGCAGATCCCCCCCCGCCTCTAATCCTCATTTTAAATAAAAACCTTAACTCTAATTATAACCTGTATTTAACCAAAGATTTTTATAAATACCCCAAAGTATTCCTGGTGACTCATTACTTTAAAAATGTCAAAATAGGAATTTCAAAGCTTCCCCCCCCCCCATTCAGTGTTTAACAGAAGTATTTCAGTGTGTTTGTTGAATTATGGGTTTGTTTAAAGTCAGAGACGTTTTTGCATATCTGTCTTCGCTGGCACATCCACAGCAGGTTCTGGAGATGGTTCAGTGGGGGCGCTCCCAGCAGCCTGAGGGACCTAGGTGGTTGAAAGCCTGGGGGCTTTCTATCAGGACAAAGGTAGTCCATGTTCCTGTGTCCACTCAGGGGTGGTCATTCTGCTGCTTGGTAACTCAGTGTGGACAGCTGGGTGCAGAGCTGGAAAGGTAGAGGAGCAGCCAGTGTAACTGTACAGGGTTATTGTGCATTGGTGGGGCTTGTGTTACCCTGCAAGGGCACCCAAGGAAAGCAGGGGGCTGAAAGCCTTGTCCATGACCATGACCTTGGTCTGAGCTCAGAGGAATAACTGAGTGAACTGAGAAAAGGCCCAGAGCTGCCCTGGCCTCCTCCCGTCTCTGCCCAGTGCAGTTGAACCTGTCCAGGGGATCTCACTCGCTCCTGTTGGAGTGCAGCAGATGGTTCTCTCCAGGACTTTGATGCTTTGCTGCCACTTGGCTGGGCTTAGCACCAGATTCCCATCTCATAGAGAGAAGAGCAAAGAATAAGCAGGGTCTTACCTGCTAACAACACCAGTGTCCTGCTAGCTGGACTGGCAAGGTGCTTCCCACCCTGCCTTGCTCTCTGCATAACCCCTGCCTTTACCCTGGTCTGACGTGACCGGTGCAGAAAGAATTAGAGATATTTCTGTAGCTACTCCAAAATAACAGATGTTCCTAGCAGTGGGAATCTCCTCTACCCTGCGTTGGGAGCAGCATTCAGCACAGCCTCAGCCAGAAGTGAGTTTTATCTCCTGCCTATAATTTTCACAAGGAAATGGAGACAGTGGCAGCTTGTAAGAAACGCAAGCAGATTTGGGTCTAAAATGAGAAATATTAGAGGGGTGACGTGTGTGGGCAGATGTTTTCCCTGGGATGTGCAGTGTAGCCAGGTTTGTCACCTTTAATTTTAAGATGCCAAGTTCGGTGTGGCTTATCCAAATCCCTGCTGGGGAGGGAAGCTGTGTCCCTTGCTGGTTTGTAAGTAGGGAACCAAAGAGAAATGGCTCAGTGCTGTGTCCTGCTGCCAGGACCTGGGGCCTGTGTCCTGGCAGGACTGTGGGGAGCAGGCTCAGGAGGGACAGAGTGCCCCAGAAGGGTTCACCTCTCCCATTATGATTGAAAATGAATCTGTCTTATTTAGCCAAGGGTAAACCCAACAGGGGACTATTCCCAGCAATGGTTTTACTTCTCATGCAGTCTTTCCTGGTGTGCTTTTCTTGTGCTTCCTTCTCAAGCCTGGGACGAACAGGCATTATATGTATTTTTTCAGATATATACAATGTTTGGTTGGGTGGAACACTTTATAACCTTTTTTTCTGTCTTTCCAGATAAAAAATAGGCTGTTTCTATAGGTAGCTGTTTCCTAAAATCTAAGGATAAATGAGTGAAGATGCATTACACTGGTACTTATACCCACCTCTTTCAAAGCAGGTCACCAGAGTAGTTTCAGGGTGTTTAAACCACCATAGACCAAAATAATTGTGAAAGCCAGTCTGAAGTATCCATGGAAAGCAATTTTTTTTACTGTCAATTACTGTATCTTGTATTTTGGCTGGGTTGAAGAGCCTGTTTTCTGGTGTTGGTCCCTCTCATCTTTTAATCACAGCCATTCAGTGAAAAAGATCAAAATTATGATTGTTTCAGAAAAATTGACTGTGATTAAATGGCTGCTTCCTCTCAGTGGAAGGTAACTGTCTGGATCTGTGTGAGAAAGTCCCCATCCCCTCCTGAAGGAGTATCCAGTTGAGGTGTATTTATATGAGCCCTCACACTAAAACCTGGTCCTTCCCCAGAGTGGGTCCCTAATAGCACTGATATTTTCAGAGCCACTGTTAGGAGTTGCTGCTGCACATATAAAGAAATCTCTGCTCTAACCCCCTCCTTCAGCATAGAAAGAATGAGAAAGAATGATCTATTTGCCACAAGGAGCTGCTGTGAGAGTGGATTAGTTAATGCTTCAACAATGTTTGGAAGTATTTATAGCATTAAACTAATCTTTATATCACTCAGTAAATAGCTGTTATTTCTTTATGGCAGGCTGCATATATGGGCTGTTATGGTGATGCAGCCAAAGGGGCTTTTGTTACTTTATTCCCATTAGAAATCAAGCAAATGCATTTCCTGGGTGTTTTTGAAAATTTCTTCAATCAAATCATTAGCAGCAGGAGGGGAGAGAGGACGGAAAGTATGAAATGCAATTTCTCATCCCATTTCTCAGAGAAATTTGGTGAGGGGGAGCACAAGTTACGTTGCTGTACCATCTAGTCAGGAGATGCATGGGTTCCAGCCCTGTTCACTGTCTTCTGCTTTATTTCAGCCACATCTTGGTAGCCAGAGTTGAGAGGGTCAAGCCACAGTTAAGCTGGTTTCTTCCTCCTGGCAGCAGAGAACTGTTTTATCTTCACCCTGCTTCCACCTGTGTCCTCCCATCTCCTCCCTGGCACAGGTCCTGGCTCTTGGCAGACCTTGTGCTGGGAAGATGCACCTTAATAACCTGTTAGAAGCAGGTTTGCTGTATTTGGGGTTCAGTGCAGGGTCTGCTGAGCACCAGAGTCATAGCAGAGAGGATAAATGGGGGACCATGAGTGAGGGGACCAGCTCCTTTTGGCACCAATGATCCATTACATTGGGTCACTCTGTATGTCTGTCATTTATATTAAGACCAAAGAAAATGTTCATGCACATTTTTGTTTGAGGGAAAAGATAGTTTTAGGAGAGCCAAAGCTGAAAAAGTGCAAAGTGAAAAGCTGATTCACTTACTGCCAGCACCTTTGAGACCACTCATCCAGAGAAAAAGCTCCTGGATAAGGCAAAAAGTTTTGCCTTTCGTTTTTACCCTCACTCCAGGTGAAGTGGAAGAAATTCCGTTCCTTGCAGATCCTTGCAGAGTTCATGATGAAAGTGAGCAGCAAAGGAGTAGTTTTGCTGAGATCAAAATGAAGTGAGGAGCTGGGATGTGGAAAAGAGGAGAGGTGGTGATGGCACAGAGCTGCCTCAGGCACTCAGGAGCACAGCCCATGGCTAAGTGCTCGTTGGCTTTAACTGATAATGTGCTCTGTCAATCTCACATTCCTTTTGGATACAGCAGTTTGACATTCCTGCTCGTGTGGAGGGTGCTGGATGCTGGCAGGGTGCTTGTGTAGCTGCCTGAACAGCCGGGAGCAGAGGGTAATCCCTGGTGTTGCTGGGAGGCTGGAAGAGGAGACAAAGCAAAGGGGGAAGCTTGAGGATGGGGTCAGAGCGGTTTACTTAACTCAACCCAGTGGCATAACACTGCAAGTGCTCAGTTCAGTAAAAGATTCCTGAGACAATGGAAACTGGAAGCTCCAAGAAAAACTATTAGGCACAAAAGGTGCCTATTTCACAGTGGTAAAAGTGTTTAAATTTGCATGCACATACACGCAGCTGGGAGATCCCTAACTCTCCTGGACTGTGGCCCAGAGAGGCTTTGCTCCTTCATCTGCAGGACAAACCCTGTGGCTCCCTTGGAACACCCAGACTTTGTCCTGTAGGCTCTTTCCTGTCCTGTTGGCAGCAGACCCTCTGTCCTTGGACAGTGTCTGTCATAGGCCACTTCAACAAGCCAGGGGTGTTGTCTGCATGGGAACATCTGCCACAAATCCAGCACAGATAGGAACCTGAATGAAAACAGATGAGCCTTGGCAGAGAAATGAGATATCAGAGGATGCCTAAGAGCTGGCAAAGGTCAGCTTGTCTTTGCTGCGTCCTGTCTTTGTTTGATCCTCTGCCTGTCTGATGAAGAGGGGAGACGCCGTGTTACTTTGCTATGCAGGACATGACAGAGCCCTTGGCTGGCCTGAGACAGGGAGAAACTTCTCTGACACTCATATGAACTCAAGGAATTTGTCAATAAGCTCCCACCTGCCTTGGAGAGCAGTTTAGGAGCATCTGCTGAGAATCCCAATTATCCCTTTTCCCTGCCAAATATTCAGTTGTTGTCAGCTCGGCACAGGTTTGTCCTATAAGACTTGGAGTTCTGCATGTGCTGACGCTGCTAAAAATGAGTAGATGAGGACACACTTACAGTCTTGTTCCCCACAATGGACATCCCTATGAATCCAGTTTTGCTTTAGCTACCAAGATGACAGGCAGTGGATTAAGTGGACTAAAGTGTGGGGACTTTGAGGAAAACCTGTATGTCTCCCTGATGCTGAGCAGGCTGGAGACAAGCAGGTTGTGGTTTGGGTTGGGGCTGCTTTTCTTGGGTGTCTACATCAGAGGAAACCATAATGGTGTTCAGGTCTAAATTGGCTCTTCATTAGTTTTGGTGGAAAGAAGGCGGGCAAGGTGCCCTCTGAATTTGGTCTCTTTAAAACTGAGCCAAAGTGCTGTTCAGGGAACTGTGACCCTGGGTCTGCTGTCCCCAGAGAAAGAGTATTTCTCTTTCCATAGTAACATGCTTGTTTCCTACATAGGATCAAATAATGCAAAACCCCACAGCATCACAATGCAGGGACTGTCCTGCTTTTTTTCCTCAGGTAAAAGCAGTTTTTTCAGTATTTGTTTTTAATTTCCCTACTTTCTTCCCTCTAAATCCTTCTAAAATGTATCAAATATCTCCTTGAAAGGCACACTTCTGAGTGTGATTGTTATATTTCTTGTGTACAGTGTTTTCTTCCAGGCTTTGTGAAGTCCTCTTTGTTAGAATGAAATGCAGAAGAGCCAGATGGTTTGGCCAGAGTCCAGTTACCTAAGAAACATAGCACCAGGACCCTATCAGAAACTATTTCCTCTAAAGATCACGCTTGGCTTGCTTTGTTCTAATAACCAGCTTAAAAGTCAACATCAAGCTGTCAGTACCTATTTTTTCCTCCATAATTAATCTACAAAGTTCAGCCTGAAATCAATATAAATGACCTCATGGCTCTTTCTTTTTTTTTTTTTTTTTTTTTTTTAATCATTCCTCGAACAGTGTTTCCCCACGTGACTTGTCCTTCAGAGGTGTGTTGAATGGTGACTTGATGATCTTGGAGGTCTTTTCTAACCTTAATGATTCTATGAACCACACATGCTTTTTCCCCCCAGTCATACTGCAGTGGGAATTTCTATAGTCTCTTGCTCTCCCAGGCCCAAAATGTCGGGGTTGTCTGTACACCTGGGGAAGCTGGAGGAGGTCTGACACCTTTCTGGTCTCCAGTGGTTTTGGAGCCTCCACAATTGTTCTGCCCTTTGGGAATCGGTGGGATGAATAAGGGATGAGATGTGTGCTGTTCAGGTGCTGGCCTGTATGTCTGCTGTGTGCTGATGTTAGATTTTCAACCTTGATTCAGACTTGAATCAAAATTTTTATTTTTCTTCAGCAGAAAATCCAAGGGAACATTTGGGTTGATTCAGTGGAGATGTTCTTGCTTCAATTCAAATACTCCTGACTTTCTGTGTCCTTCAGATTACAAACCTGACTTTGTAATTATTATTTAGAAAATATTTTCTTAAAATTAAATATAAAGTAGGGGGGAAAAATAAAACTATGTTGAGACATCCACCCTCATCTCAGAGGGGTATTGCAGAGGAACAAAGGCACTCATGGTCCCATGTGACAAGCACAAATTTATCCCAGAGTCAGTACCCATTGGGTTTCTTCTGGCATGGAGGATATGATTTAGCAACTGCTCAGTATCATGCTCCAAGCTGAGTGCTCTGGTATTTTGGCGTTTATGGTAGTGAGATAAGAGCTGATTTTTCTTTCCGAACAAGGCTCTGATTGTGAGCTGTAACACTGGGTAGAAATCCGGCCCTGTGGACTTCTGCAGTGTGACCTGGTCATTGGCAGAGCCTTCACTCTAAGGCATCTTTCTCTCTTCAGAGTTTGCATGTTGCTGAGCGTTTTTCTTGGTTTTTTTTTTTTCTTCCCCCTCTTTGACCATCTGTGATTGCTCTTGCACAATCTCCTCGATAAAGTCACGTATCAAAATAATCGGGTGAAATTGGACGCTTCCTTCGCAGATGGAAAATTTATTGTCCACTCGTGCCTTTTGCACTGAAGTTGGGATCTTGGGTTTTAAAAGCCCTCCTTCTGCTGGCTATGTGGGAGTTTCCCCTAAAGATGTGGAATGTTTACTGCATACCAAGGGCAAGACATTATGCAGACACGAGGCTCATAACACCTACAATTTCTAAACCGCATGTGGCCTGTGTGGATTTCCTTGTGCTGAATTCACATGGAAACACAAACACATGTGGCATTTTTGTTGCTTTTCTAGGAAATCACTGAGCACAGCCCTGAAAAATAATACTTCCTACTGTTAGATCCACTGCGTGAGGGGGAAGGTACTGCCTTTGTATCCTGGTCTGTTGGAGCCACATGCCAAGGCTCCTGAGTCATTCACCCCGAGTGTCTGGCTTTCCAGGAAGGCAAATCCCAATTTTAGAACCTCTCAGGGCCCTAAGAGCGTTGTGGGAAATAATAAAGGAAAGGTCATCGAGTGTTATCAGAACTTGAGGTTTCCAATGGGGATCATGCCAGGAAATGCATGATTAGAAGTAGGAGAAACTGTGTTGTGTCAAGACAGTTGAAATAAAGCCAGCAGGATGTGAAGTGGCTTCAGCCTGCTGTGAGGAAGGGTGAAGTGAGCTGGCAAGGCATGAGGAAGAGGGGAGGTTGAGGGAAAAATGTGAGCAATCAACCGCTGGCATCTTGCTCTGTGTGGTCGATAGCACTGTACAGCTCTCAGCTGCTCCGTCACGGCCTGGGGGATGTGAAGGGATGGGGCACTGCTCTTGACTCGTGTCTGCCGAGCGAATATCAGCACATAATGATGTTCCTCAGAGCTTCCTGGTGTGCAGCCAGGATCTCTCAGGTTGGCACCCAGCAAGGTGGTGCTGTGTGGTCCTTGGATAAGAGGTGTGCAAGCGAAGGACAGGAGGGGGAGGAAAAATTGTTGCTACAGGGAGATGTCCCTCTGTGCCTGTACTGTCAGCCTTTGGCCTCTCTGATAAGAGAGATGTCTTCTTCTTCCCAATCAATAAGGCTGAAAAACACAGCAGTTCTCAGGGAAAGCAAAAGTCCTTTACTTTCCTTGGCACAAGAATGCTTGAACTCAGCATCCTTCCCGAATTGTGATGTATCCTCAGTTGTTCTTTGGATATATTGAGCAAAATACATGTGCACCACCAGCAGCTGCAGGACTCCACCCCAGAGATGGCTCCATTTCAGTGGTGAAATCACACTGGAATGTGCTTCTCATCCAAACATTAACCCCACTTAACCTAAAAAAAAACCCAAACAAACCACACCAAGTTTGTCCTGTTTGAGAACAATTTACTAGCCTGCTTTTCTGTAACAGAGGGACTTGAGTGTTCTGTTTATGTCCCTGCTGACCCACTGTGGCTCTTTTTCAGAGACCTAGAAGTCTTGGCCATGTTATGTTCATATTGGTTTGGGGGAAAAGGCATCTAAGTGGAAGAGAGAGAGACAACTTACTTCCTCTTTTTGAAAGTCCACTTCTAAAAAGGTTACTGAAGGCGTGTACTTTGTGTTGTTGACCCTTTGGTCATGCAAACAGCCTGATGTCTTTCATAGGCCTGTTCCATGGCCTTTGCAACTTCAGCAGAGTTCTTGCAGTGGGGTCTCCTTTCCCTTGGTCTCCTCTGCTTCCTGTTCACTTTTAAGCTTATATAACTTGTATATCTCTTCACAAGAGCCCTGGAAAGCCTGGCTCCTACTCAGACATATTCCTACTTAAACTGGTTGCAGTGCTCTGCAGAGTTGGTATCTGGAGCACAACTGCAAGAAGTGTCACCTTTAGTGACTTCGATGTGTTAATGACTGGTACCGCAAGACTTTGGTAATGTTTTCATATTGTGACACTGTGAGTAAGAAGTTGGCACATGGTTTATGATACCCTAAAAAGCTCCTGGCAAGGAACTTCATCCCTCTGAGTTTCTCTGGGGAACAAATGCAATGTGGCCAGATGCATCTCAGGGCTTGGTCACACAGGATATTGGGGCATAAGTATTTCACTGGTGAAAGTGATGTGAGTTACCAGATGGGGTTGCTTCATAGTTATATCACCAGGGAAGAATATTGGAGATCATTCCCAAGAAGCTCTCCATCCCAAAAGGCTCAGAATGTTTCAGTCCAGATTGTCACCTCTCCTATGGGTTTCTTCTACTTCCTACTAAAATCACTGCAAACTGTGAATTGCTGGGTCAGCACATTGCTGATTTTAAAAAGTAAATGAATAGTCTTTCAGTGAGTGCATCAGTTTCTCCACCTGGCTTGACTTGAGTTGCATTTTCCATCACCTGCAGTAGTGACAAAGCACTGATGCTGCTGATGGCTTTGGGACACATCAGGAAAATTTAAGTCCTTGCCAGTGAATAACTTCAGAAATCTTTATTGCTTCTTTGCTCATTTTATTTGGATTTTTTTTCTGTCACTGTTATTCTGGAAAAACGAGCTGTTAGGCATGTTGATGAAACTTTCATTCCAAATTTACATCTAATTTGGGAAAGGGCTTGAGCCAAAGCTGAGGGACACCGAGATTCTTGGTATGGCCACAAACATTTGATAGTATTCAAAAACGCACAAGGGATGTTGGTGACATGCTAAGTTTTCAGATTTCTCAAAAGAAAGAAAAACAAGGAGACCCTGGTAAGAATATGAAGAAAGAGGAAGAAGGGAAAAAAAAAATTAAATGGGAGCTTGAATTGATGGCATAAATTTTTCCAGTGAGCTGTTCAATTTTTTGTTAACAAACTAGACTTGAGTCATAAGCAGGTTACATAGTTTAACCGAAACACTGTGGAATTCAGATACTTCAACACAGGAAAGCCAATGTCATATTAAAATGCACCATCTGATTAGGTGACAACTGCAATTTATTCCCAGGGAAATCCATTTAATTAGTTGGAAGGAGTCAGGATGTTTGATCTTCCAAGAAAAAGACACTTCCAAGGGCTGGTAAATATGAATTCAGGAGAGGGATTTTGTGAGGGGTTCACAATGCATCTGTTCACTGAAACTTGTAAAAAATCATTACAACGTTCAATTCTCTTGTGAGTCTTTGAATGTAATGAGTGCTCATTCCAGCAAGAGCTTTAGGTTTACATTTCATCTGCAGTCAGCCCATTTTTCCTATCCAGCTCCTTCAGTTGCCAGAGAACTTGGAAAGATGACCCAGAATTGGTTCAGAAATGCCACGGCTGAGTGGAGAACCTGCACGTGGGCTGTTGTCCATTGTAATCTGGTGACACCGTGATCGCAGACTCTGTGCAGTGCGATTTCAAAGGAGGACGTTCCCTCTTCCTCTAATGATGCTGGTGGGTTTGGGGATCCATTTCCACAGCTGCAGCTGGTGTTTAGCTCCTGTGGAGATGGACGATTTGGCACTTTACCCAAATCCCCCTCCTGTCTGTGCCCAGCCCAGCTCCCCTCTATTTTGCCTCTATATTGCCAGAGCAGCCAGTGCTAAGTCTACATTTCCATCTGTGTTCTGCACTGTATGGAAGCATGGGGTTGGATCCATAGCCCAAAGGCAGTATGGGATCTCCACATACACATCCATGTACAGACATGACACAAAACCGGGTTTTGAGAAGCCTGGGAAAATGGTTGTGCTTAGGAATGTTTTGCCATTTGTAAGCAACTACCTTTAGGCCACCTTTCCTGCTCTCCTTTACAGTGCTTTAATGAGCAAGATGTAGGAATGTATCTACCTTTTTAACTTGTTTTATTGGAACTTTGATTCAGTATCAGTGTTTTAGTAATTACTTCATCCTGTGGTATTTGAAGAGGGTAAACTCTCCCACTGCATATTTCATGGGCACTGAGTAATAGATTTTAGTGTCATTGTGTCATAACCAAACCAAACCCCACCAGTGTATGTATCCAGGGCACTGTTATATGCAGAAACCTCTGCATGAATGGGCAGAAGATGAGATTATTTTGGAGTATCTAGTGCACTGCTAGTCTGCCTGCCACCAAGTGATCTGAATTGTCCCTGCTTTCTTTTTTATAAAGATCCAGCCCTTTACCCATGTCTTCCCTTTGTTAAGTATTCTCCCTTTGACTGGGTAGTAGCTCTGTGAGGCTTTCTAGGAGGAAGGAAGGGACAGCTAATAACAGCATTAAACCTGACCTTCTGTGTGTGCCTGAGCCTGCTTTCCCCAAAGCCGTGCATAAATTAACATTCTGGCAATAAAACTGAGCCTGTTTAATTTTCTGTTTGACGAGAAACATTGAGAAAATGTCATGATATTTGATTTCATCTTTGTCTATTTTTTGCCCCTGCTGAATGAAGCTCATTGGACTCTCGAGACCCAAGCGCACACGGCGTGTCTGGGAGCACATAAAGGGGCACTGTCCCTCAGGCATGTGCTCCTCAGCCACGCAGGAAGTATTGGGTTTTATGTTTGAAGCCTGGCTGAGGTTCCCTAATGGCTGTTAATCCTCTGGTTTCTTTGACTACATCCTGTGCCAGACCTGGTCCCACCTCAGCAGGCTTGAGGTTTCTGCTTGCTTCACATAAATGTCCAAAAATGTGTAGGAGGAGGCTCCATACCGGACTGTGTGTGTGAGAGTGGGCTAGATTGAAGGAGCAGCTACAACAGCTAAATTTTCCTTGCTGAAACATGGAAAAGTTGAATGTACTTTCAAGGGACAAGCCACTTTGAAGGAAGAGGAGCTCTAGCCCAAAGGGGCTTTAGGTGAGAGGCAGCAGAGGAAGTTAAGAGAAGTTTAAGGGTGAGCTTAGCAGAACTGCTGCTGGGAGTTGTTGTAGCTTCACTGAAAGCTGTGGGAATTCTTGCTAGATGGAGACATGGCCTTGAGCATTGCTGATATAAGGAACCATTTCCCAGGAGAAAGGATAAAAAAATTTAACCTGGAGAGATGGCCTGACACATTGCTATGGTAATGAATCCTAAAAATAAAAAGTTTTGGAAGGAAATGAACCCTTTGATCACAGTCATCCTTCCTTTTCCTCAAGGTTTGTAAAGAGCGTTGTTCCCCTGAGTCCAGTGCTGCTCCAGTGGCTGCAATTCCATGGGAAATCTGTCCCAACAAGGCATTTTTCCTTTATCTGTTCTTACAGTCTTGACACTATTCTCTCAATGCTCACCTCTTACATTCCCTTTCCCCATGGCTTCAGCTAGTCTTGTTTGCTCTGATGGGACTGATCAGAAATCATTAATCTCAAGTAAGAGCTATACCAAAGAGGAAAATCAGTAAGTGAATTGCTGAGTAAATGGGGGAAATTGTTCTCAGCTCCCAAACCTTGATGCTGTGGCTGATGGCCAACATGTGCCTGTAGATTCCCGTGCCCACACTGGGGAAAGCCCTGTTAGTCTTCACTTGTTTGCAGCCACTATAAAACTGTAGTAGCCAAGACCTCTGAGTTTCTGAAGAGAAGCTGACTGAAAGGGGGGTGTGTGTGTGTGTCTTAGAGGCACATTTCCCTGATGCTGGCTCTAGAAGCTGTCCCAAAGTTTCCCTCGTTGTCCCCCAAAAGATACAGTCAGGTGTTATGATCCCACCCAAAATGTCTGTTCAAGCTATTTTAACAAAGCCATGGTTTCCTCAGAGCCAGGGACCTCTTGTGTGCTCTGGCAGTGACTGGCTCACTGACTGATAGCTGGGGTTTGGGATGCCCTGGGAATGGCTGGGAAATGAGGTACAGCACCTTGCTGTGTGTCAGACTTGTCTGGCCTTTGGAGGTTTGTTGAAGCCATAGGGCTGGTTAAATGCATTTGTTTGACCAGGATTTTGAAGTCAAATGCCTGTAATAATGTGTAAAAAATATATTGTTCTTGTGCCAACATGAAACTTGCTGAGGACTTTTAAGCAAAATCTGTGACTATTCTCCTGGGTAGCGGGAACATGGACGTTTGTAAATCAAGAGACTTGAGATTAGCAGCATCTCCAAAAAGTTGTTTTAGAAGCTGTGATTCCTTTCAGTGTTTTATTAACACATCCAAACTCTTCCTCATACTGTTTCATTCCTGCCAAGGAAACACAGGTGTGGTTGATGAGGGGGTACAAGGGTGTGTCTGCTTTTGTGTCTCTGTCTACACATGTAGATGCTCATCAGGATTTGTGTTCTGAGACTGGCCATCCAGGATGGGCAGAGCCCATCAGGGAAAGATAGCCCTGCTCCAAGGGGCTTGTCTTACCAGGGAAGAAGACAGCCATGGGACAAGGATTTTTTTCTTTTTCTCTTCAACAGGAACACTGATTGTGTGGCTGGTGCGGAGCACACAACAGGACTGTCAGCACGAAAGTGGAAGAGCAACCTGAGTCTCCCAAGTACCAGACTGGCAGCCTCTCCAGGGATTGCTGATTTTCCTCTGGTTGCTGTGTGATGCTCAACTCTTCTGTTTGTGAAGTGGGCTGGGGCTCAGCTGATGGAGAAAACCCCCACGTTTTGGAGGTGAGCTGCTCAGGCATACTCTCTTCTCAGTGTTTCCTTATAGAAAGCTCTGAATATTTGGGATTTTGTCTGTGAGATTGAATTTCAGTTTTAAAAGATTATTTGAAATAATCTATATTTTTATTTTATACATTACCTGTGAATCCATTTTTACAATTAGACAAGGGAATTACTGACTACTGCAAATAACAGTCAGAACATGACTGAAATTCTGACATTTTCCATAGCTCTGTGTGCAAAGTTGGTGGTAAATTGACCTGGTAGTTAAACCATGTCGACCTCAGGAAGAGAATGTGAATTCACCTCGATCATTTTATTTTTTGATGGGTCTCAATTTTGTCTGACCCTCTGGTCTGGTTTAACATCAAGCCTGAGGTGTGTTGCTCCTTAGCCCTTGCTGCAAGGTGTATTTGGGACATGCAGTGTGTGGGTCTGTGAGGGTCTGGGGATCTGTCTAGGGGCAAGAAATCCACTCCATGTTTGGCAGTGCAATATCACAGGGTTTGGTTGGAGTGTGGTTGGAGGAATTCAGTAATAATGGAAACACAGAAAACAAAGGTAGGAAGGAGCCTCTGCAGATCTGTGTTAGTGATGATGGTAAGGACCTCTTACTGCTCAGGACTGATGCTGCTGAGAAGACTGTGGGGTCTGGGAGCAAGGTCAGAGGTTCTGTGTGAGGGGGAAGAGCATGTCTCTAAGTCTGGGTATTGTGTTTTTTACTGAGTATCAACAAACTGGGCTTGAAGAGCCCACAGCAGCCAGTGAGAGGGAGCAGCGGGCTGGGAAGGTCTTACCTGGCAATACATCTCTGGGGCTCTATTGTGCCCTTGGTGTTCCTTGGTGATCCGCATGCCAAGGACTTCACCTTGTGCAAAGGACCTGAGGGTCTCTCACCAGCCCCTTGCCCAGAACAAGCTGGCTCACAAACACTCCTCATCACCTGCTGAAGTAGCAGGCAGCAGGGAAATGGAGGAGGAGATGCTGGTAGGAGTTCCTACACATCAACTAGGACTATCAGGATTATGCGCCTGGGATGCCCTGACATGGTGTTTGGGTAGTGCCCAGCCCCATGGAGATGTGATCCACATCCAGAGCTCCTCGAGTGATGCACGTAAACAGCAGTGGTTTAACGGGGAGTTACCGCACTGAGCGATCCAAGGGCCCCTTGTCACTGCACATGAATAGAGCCTCACGGATGACAATTCATGAATTCTGAGTTATTAACTGCATGCAACCTGCCCCCAGCAGTAAATCTTATTTTCATTTACCTGAAGTTAATTTCTTTTTAGAAACAATGGCGTTGCCCGTGAGCCTTTCTGAAGATGTATCAGTTTGTGAACTCATGGCTAATGGATGGTTTGGATGGGTGCCAAAACATCAGGAAATCGGTTGTGCCCATTCTGGCTGAGCTTGAAAAAGAAGTCAGTGTTTAGCAATGCTGTCCAAAGGCAAGTAGAAAGATGAGGCTACAGACAAGCAAGAAGAAAATACCCTCTCTCACTCTGGTGTGGCTGACGTCATTGACCCAGAGAGGTGCTGTGCAGGAAGTCGGAGAGGTTATTGTGTAAAGCAGGACACCCTCCAGCAAGGTGTAGTGAATTGGGAAAACAAATGGGACAAATCAGTTTGGTACTTCCATGACACAAGTCAGGAAGGGGTTAGAGACTTCAGGCTCAAGGACTCCGAAGTGTATTTTGCATGAAGAAGTTGTATCTGTAGAAAAACATCTTCCTTGGTTACCAGACTGCTTTGCTCCAGTTAAAATCAAGGGCTGTATTCCTGTGGACTGCAGTAGGAAAGGGCAATAACTTCTATATGCAAATAATTTTATCTGTAAACTGAATGTATAAAGAGATTTAAAAATTTAAAGGCCTTGTTCTTTGGTCTTTTACACCAATAAATTGCCATGTAACAAAAGCAAGGCTGTACCTGTGATGCCTACAGATTGCAGGCAAGCATTTCTTTAAACTCTGTTCTCTGAAATAATACACTTTGCAAGATCTGTCTCGTTCTGTATGGGAAAAGCAGTTTGTTGCAAGCACGGCCACTTTGCTTTAAGGAGCTGAAGGGGCTGAGTGTTGCTGTCCGCCTGATGCACTCCAGGCATAACCGGGTCTGCTGACAATGGCAGGAGATAAGAGAAGAAAGGCAAACCACTTGTGCTCTCTACCCCTGTGGATAAGCAGGACACGGTGAACTCATTTTGTCCTCACCAGAAATGCAGACTTCAAGCAAATTGCTTGGTGTGTGTTTTCCTTCTTTTTTTTCTAAAAGCAAAGCTTCAGTGTTTCACTGCTCAGGTGTTTATCGTCTTATTTTCAGTAGTTGCACTGCAACCTCTTTGTTTCAAGTGTAACTAAGCGTGAATTAACACCCAGAAGCACATGAATAGACCCTGTATCTAGAAAGATACGATTTTTGATACACCACAAGCAGCAAAGTAGACTTCTGTCAGTGGAGTTCCTTGTAATACAACTCATGGCTCCCAGACAGACCTAAGAGGATCAAAACCCAAATTAGG
This sequence comes from Cephalopterus ornatus, assembly GCA_013396775.1. Lineage (NCBI taxonomy): Eukaryota > Metazoa > Chordata > Aves > Passeriformes > Cotingidae > Cephalopterus > Cephalopterus ornatus. The sequence goes on from VZRE01002008.1 coordinate 371,381, forward strand.
TAGATATTAAGGGTTTTAACAGAAATACTGAGGGTACAGTGAGGCACGAAGTATGAATGATCTTCTCCAACCCTACCTAGAAACCCTGCTAGTTTGAGCTGTTGAGCAGCGTGTCGTGTCCTGTACAGTGGAATTCCTTGTCTAGCTTGGAGATGTAGCTGAAAGGACAAACCTGACCAAGTATCACTGTTCAAACTTATACAGCCTCTCCTCTCTCCTGGGAAAATTAAATTGACTCCTAAGGAGTGGCTGAGCCTGAGCTTGTGCACCCTGCTTGGGTCCTACCACCTTGGAGGCACAAACTGGGGGTCTGCTCAGCCTCCCTGCTCTGCTAGAGGAGAGAATTGCCACGGCGCAGCCTTGCCCACGGGATTTCCTGCTGTCAAGCAGTACAAATGCATTTCCCCTCAGCCCACCATTTCTGAGGATTCAGCAGTGAAGTCGTTAGAGGGGGTTTCACCGCTTTTCGTGTGGCTTTGCAGTCATTGTTTCAAACGAGCTCAGCCCTGAGTTATGTAGGATTTCTTCAGAGTGCTTGTGTCCCGGTGACCTGGCAGGCATGGGGGTGTTGTTTTGGGGATGGTGCAATGAAACTCTTTCCATGCTCCTGCTGCTGTGTGTACTACAGTTGTGTCCTGAGGCCACAAACTCAGTGGAGACCCACTTCATTGCAGGCACTGTCCCAGCAAGTGGTAAATTAGTTGGTTTTTTTTTTTCCAGAAGTGATTATAATAAGGAAGGATAAGACAAAGGAGAATGTGTAATTTCCCTGATATAGGTGGAAAAACGAGGAGAATGCCTCTCTTGTTACAACTGTCTTAGTGAAAATAATTCTTATATTGATGGCATGGGTTGCACTGATAGAAAGTGTTTGTAGCACTTCAGCTTGTTCCCCTTACAGGGCAAGAAAAGGCGCAGCAGCAGAGAGACTATAAATGCAGGTGAGGGTTGTGCTGAATGAGATGAACCTCTGTTGAACAAGTGCACTTTATCATCTGATCTGAAGAGATGACCTTAAAGCCCTTTCCCAACCCACACAGAAAGGTCTTCTAACCCACTTTTTCCTTCCCCTGCTAGCTGACAAGTTTCACTGGGCTCAGTTGTTACACCGAAGTAAATTAAAGCTAAAGAAAACACAACAGCAGGGAAAAGTCCCGTCATCTCACAGCACGTCTCCCCTGCAGAGAGATATTTTCGACAATTCTGCTTCTTTTTTTTCCTAATTAGAAGTAATGATGTGTTTTTCAGGTCAAGAAGACCTCCTTTGCTGTGAAATATTAGGCTGATTTTGACAGTGTAGCTAAAAATAGGCGTGTGCACACACGTGTGTCTGCATGCACATGCACCAGCGGGAATAAACATGTAGTGCTTTTCCCTTAATTATAAACATACTTTCCTCTGGGGGTGGGGGAGTGCCTTTGCCTCCAGTTAATTGTTTTTCAAGTAAATAGAGAAAAAGAGTTTTCTGAAGAACAGATGGGCTGGAATGAGGAATAGAAATATTTTCAGTCAGAGAGGGGCCAGATGATGTCATAAGCCACAGGAACAAAGTTCAGTTATTTTATGCTCTCATCCAGACCTCAGAGTGAAAATGCCTCTGTTGGTGATTTCAGATTCATCTGCTTTTGAAGGCTGGCTCTGGCTTTGGATGCTATTATAATATACACGGAGCTAAACTGAGCAAACAGCAACTGAGCAATGATGGAAGAATATATTTGTCAGCGCTGGAAGCACTGCAGCTGATAGGCCAGAGATGCATTTGGTTATTCTGCAGGGAAAAGGGTGTACGTTGAATAACCTTAACGGACATCCTCAAAATTTGCCTCTGCCTGGCTGAAGTGGGGGTGGCTTTTGACAGCTCGGTAGCTGCTTACAAACACTTCTGCAAGTCTGGCTAGCTCTTACACTGTGACTAAACTCTCTCCTGCTCCACTTACCTGCATAGCTCCTACTGTGGGGGCTCATAGGTGTGTGTGTGTCCACCTTGTCATGTTGGTGATTATCATTGTCCCCTCTGAGAGAACTGCTAATGAAGTGCTTGCTGTTATCTGGAGTCATAGACCCTTCATTCAAGGTTGAGTGTCAGCAGATTTGAATTGCATTCCACCAGGCAGAAAAGAGTCTTGTGCAAGGCCAAGACAGGAGAAAGAGGAGGAGCAGAGTTCGATGGAGAGCCTGCACAGGAACCCAGTGCAATTTGATACCTCCAATGATGAAGAATGACTATGAAAGTTAAAATTATGGTCATTGGAGCTGTAGGTGATGATGACTTTGCACCAAGCTGGCCCAGCAGCAGCTCCTGAGGGAGCTGAAGCAGGTTTCACTTTTTAATTCGGGGCTGGGATGTGACTCTGTGAAAGTGCTGCTGTCCCAGAGCGGGCTCGGAGGAGCACAGTAGCAATGTTTCAATGGAAAGATGCTGTAGGAAGTGCAGAAACCTGTGCAGTTGGTCCAAACATTGAGGTTTTGCTAGCTGTGTGTGCAGAGAAAGGTGGGGAAAGTGAGTGTGAAAATCACCTGGTGGCTCTGACAAGCTGGGGAACAAAACGGGGATTGGAAATGCTGCAAGAAATAATAGGGAAGGCTGTGTATGAAATGAGGGCCTTGGAGGTGGTCACATACCTGTGGAAATGTTCTCCCTGCCTCTACAAAGCTACTTTTCAGGAGTCAATTAACTTCTCTGTCAGCGGGAATGAAACTCTTGCTGTTTGTTTCAGTATTGATCAAATTGGTCCCAATTTGCAGCACCATGCGCTAGTCCCGGTTACGTTCTGGTGAACTCCCCTCAGATATACCAGTGATGCCCATGAATCAAGCAGAACAATTTATTCACCAAGAGGACCCTAATGGATGGTTTGGACAGCCTCCAAAAGTGCAGCTCTCCTTGCCCGAACAGCATGAAACGTTTCAGCACTTGAGAACAAAATCCAGAGACGGGCATGGCTGAGAGCCGCACACAGAACTGATGGACAGAGATTGCTGTTTCCTCTCTCTGCTTCCTTGGTCTCTCAGGGAGACTTGACTCCTAGGAGGGAAGGGTTTGGGAATCCAAATCCAGTCCAAATGCCATTGCCCCAAATGCACGGCTTTACCTTCTATGTGTCAAAGGTTGAGCTTCAGAAAGCTTCCAAAAACTATTATGATGCCTTACGGGTGTCCCAGGTCTCTGCATGGCTTTAATTAGTGTTAATTTGAATGAGTCTATCCTAAAGTCTGAAGTGAGAATGAAATCTGAAAAAAATCAGAATGCAGGACAATTTGAGACACAGCTAAAGGAATGTTTCATACTTTTGAGGGGTTTAGGGACAGAAAGTTTCTTCTGTGTCTACTCTGTGCCACAACCACTGATCTGTGAGTTAGTGCTGGCTGGGGGGGAGTCTCTCATCTTAGAGACTGTCATAATTGGATGCTTATGTGCACTTCTTGCACAGTTCTGTTAGGAAAATGCCAAATGGGGGGACCAAGTGCTTCCAAACCAGTAAATAGCAGTGATGGTTGTGTGACACTGCAGTGGGGACAATGTGCTGAAGTGGAGAAATCTTTACCCAGACATTGTAAAGGCTCCTTTAGAAGCCAAGGTGTGTCTGTTGCTCCATCCTTTGGCTGCTGACAGAAGGGACCCTCATGTGCTAAGTGCAAATTCCACAGATGGAGACAGATAACATCAGCAGAAGTGCACACAAGCAGAAAATACAGGAGAAAAGGCAGGTATGTGGTATGAAGTCTTGAACAGCTGCCAAGGAGCCAATGTATGCATTTAATCACTCGGAGGAGTCCCAGAGCCTGTGTGGTACAGTGAGGGTCCCTCGAGATGGAGGCATTACTGCCTGTAAGTAATGTTCCTGTTTACTCCCACTGATGCTTTATGTAACAATCCTCCTCTGCCCGTGACTGCCTGTCAGATCTGAAATAACTTTCCTTCTGATGGATGTCTTCATGCTGAAGGGGAATTGTTGGGGTTTTCAGTATGAAATGGCTAGCAGCAGGAACAATTACTCTCTCGGTGCTGTCTTCTAGAGGAGCATGGATGCTTGAAGGTGGATGATAAAGATCCAGCCACAGAGCACTACTTTTATTTTTCCTGGATGTTTCTTTACCTGAAGTAGAATCATGTAAACAAGAATCTTTTCCTTTGGGAGACTGAGATCAGTCAGATGTTTCCAGGGGTTTTTGCATTTAAAATACAAGTAGAAATCCTATCATAATAATAATCTTGGCTGTTCTCTTTACATGGTGTTTTCCAACTTCTTTGCTGTGTTGTTTTTCCATTAAGCTGTCAAAGAAAAGCCTGTTTGTGGTAGGAAGATGATGCAAAGTCAAATGTCCAAGTGTGTCCATTGTATTGAGGAATTGATGATTATACTCCAGCCCCTACCCTACAACCTCAAATCAACCACTTGTGTAGCAGCATCAAATGGAGGGATATTTAAATTGCCTTGAATCTTTTAAAAAATAATCGCCCTTTCAGTCCCTATCTGCAGATAATGCTGTAAATTTTCCCCTTTTTGTGAGAAGTGGAAGAGGCAGCACTTTCAGTGATCCAGGGGACCCACCGTGTTGTGGAAAAGGATATGAAGATTCCAGCAGCATCTTAAAACAGTTCAAGGTGTCAGCAACTAAGTTCCCATCAGGAAAGCTACTTTGAGGATGCAGCAAACTAATCTGTCAGGACTTGCTGAGTTCATGGCTCAGCTCACATTTAATGTACAGCAAAGTTTGTGGTAAACACATAGGCTCTGAATATTTTCAAATTTTCTACCTTGCTCTGAGATTTACCTGCACAAAACTCTCCCTGAATTATTTTGAGCCATCTCCTTTGACTGTTAAGTAGGGGAAGAGAAGCAGCAGGTAAAACTTGACCTTACTTAGAAGAACTCTAATTATTTACCTCCTTTTTATGGACTGCTGCTGCCAACCGCTTTTGCTCACTTTGCGGTTGTGGGCCACAGTGCCTGCTGCTGCTGTGTGCTCAGCTGGGCTAATACCACATGCCATATTCCACGAATATATTCCCTTGATCAGAAATCTGGATTTCTTTCAGCTGTGTTTATTTCTCTCTTCATCTGCACTGTCTCCATCCATTCACCAAACCCCCAGTAAGACCTAGTACTTGCTTTTTCTCGAGACTAACATGGTTTGAAAATGCAGTTGCTTTTCATTTTATGCATGTGAGCAGACCTCTGAAAATCTTCACTGTTTTCATCCCCCTTCTTGTGTCTTCCCAGTAAGCTGTTTTGAGATGTGTCAAGGGATAATTCTGAGTTGCATTCATCCCTTCCAGAAAGTGTGAGGTCTTGGCTATACCATGAACACCTGCCCAGAATAGAACACCAAAGATTGCTACACCCAACAAATGCTTCCACATCTGGACATAGATGTGCTTTGTACTGGCAGAATGTAAAGGAAAAAAATATACCTTTTTGCAGACACAGACATACAGCACAACACAAGTCATTTTTGTTTAAAAAAAAAAAAGTGAGGGGGGTATTTTACTGATTTAGCCATATCTACTCAGATCACACCTCTTCATATCCCTCCCTGCCTTGCAGAACTGTGCTGGCAGAACGCTTGTACGTACCTCACCAGTTGTTGCCTGATTTTTCTCTTTCAAAGGACTCTGCTGATGGGAAACAGGGAGAGCGAGAGCCCTGGTGTGAATTCCTCTGCTTCACCCACGGAATAGCCCCCGTGGGAGAGGAGAGACTAACAAATGGGGTGTGAGTTTGAGATACTGGTCCCCTGACAAAAACACGCATCGGCTGAAACGGTGTGAATCCAGGCTGCTCTTGTCTCCCCAGTATTGTCTCAGTTACACGATTCTCCTTACAGCTGGAGCACAGCCACACATGTTTGATGCTCAGTGGGAAAAGGGAGATGTTGTGTGGTCCCAGCTCTCTAGGTCAGTCCTGAACTTCATCCTTGCTTCAAGGCTACATTGGCTGCTTCAGGCTTGCTGGTGGCCCACCTGGCTTTCTTGAATTCAGCAGAATCAAAGAAATCACCTGCAAGATCACTCAGGGACACAGTTCCCTGTGGAAAAGTTGCCTTGGTTTAAGCTTGTTTTGGATACACATTAATTTGGCATATACTCTTTTAATATATTTATGGTCATGCTGAGGTTATCTTACACCATGTGTAGGATGAGGCCCCCTCCTGCCCCATATGGCTCAGTCAGGAACAACACTCAGTGGATCATTGATGTAGGATTGAAAGTATTAGCAAAGTAGTCCGGTTTTCCAGCATTCTTCACCACACAGACAAATTTATGGTGTTTCCAAAGTCCCTCTTACCTCTTTCACATCCTACCTCCTACATGGGCCGTTTCCTTTACAGTGGGTGAGCTGGGAGATGGTTGCCCATGCCATCTTCAAAGGAGACATTTTCCTGCTGGCATCTCCCAGGTTTAGCCCCTGAGCACCAAGGTCACTTATTCCCTGACGCATCTTATCATCACCCACACAAATAGATAAACCTTTTCTTTGATTCTGCCAGGATCGTGATGCCAGAGAAGCTTTGTTGCAGCCATTTCTGTAATTAGAGAATGCACCCCATGTAAAGCCATTTTAGCTGGTTTCTTTGACACATCAAAATGTTCCCCAAAACCTCCTGTTCTCAACTGGTCAAATGCTGTGTAAGGTCAGTGTACTCAATTTGTATCTCAAGTTTCATTGCACAAGCTTTGTATTCAATTAACTGCAGTTTGGATGCCTGTAAAATTCCCAATATGCAAATGTCCTAAATTTGGCAAAATTGGACTGGAAATCTCATTAGAGCAGGCTTTTATGTGCTGTGTCCCTGACTTCCCTTCCAAATAAGCTGTCTTCAAAATACTTTATAGTAGTTCTCTTGGGGTTTTTGATTTCCTATTCTTGCCTTTTCCCCAGAACAGCAGACAAAAAAAAAAGAAAGAATATCCTGAAAAATTACAAATGATAAAATAATTTGCATATGTGAATTTTTTTCTAAGCTCTTGCGCAAGGTTTGCTTCAGATCAAAGTTCAGGTCATTCCCCCCGGCCTGAGGTTTTTTATTTTCCATGGTTACAGCACAGAGTATGATGGAACTAATATGAAGTGATGCCAGTGCCTGTTTGGACAATACTTGGATCCATAAAAATGTGCTCAGTGTTTTCCGAGTATAAAAAGCCAAAAGAAACCACCTTGAGGTACCATGTGATGTTATTTGCTTTGACTCAAGATAGCTAAAATGAAAGGCCTCTCTGAACACAGGGTGTTCAAAACCATCCCACTTTTTTGCATGTGTGTGTGAGGAAGGAAATGTGGTGTTTACAGGGGCAAGCTGAGCTCCAGCTCCTGTGTTTGCCTCTGTGTGTCCAGACGAAATTTCCCGAGTGAAATGGGCTTGATTGCTCTAGTCCAGCTTTTAAAGGTGGGCAAACAGAGAGCTCTTCTTCCAAATTACACAAATGGAACCTTTTGTTGGAAATGTCAGTAAGCAGGGCAAAGGCTGGGAGGCTCTTCCAGACAGGCTCACGCATCCAGAAAAGTCTCCTAGGTTAAGTTTGGGGGGAAAAAGGGGCTGTCACAGCCCTGTGAGGTGCTGCTGCAGCTGATTGTTTAACCACAGTGCGTGTACTTTGAATATAAAAATCAAATGGAGCTGCTGTTATTTCTAACTTTTCATGGGAATGTTCTTGTGTGCAAGGCTCCTGAGCACCTCTGCAGCTTGGGACAGTTAGAGGCCAGATCACAGGTATGAGTACTGATGAGCAGAGCTCAGCTGCACAGAAACTCACAGCTGCTATGCATTTTATCTTACCTAAAATAGGGATAAATCTACTTTTTTTTCTACCTGCTTTCCTTGGGTCGGTGCTGTGAGATCTGTGAATGGTGAGCACTTGGAATCAGCACTTTGTGCAAATACCCAGTTGATATGCTGGGGGGCTGTTAGCTGGTGGACAGCCACTGAAAATTAGATATTCCTGCTCATCCTCTGTGCAGCCTGGGAGCTCAAATCTCAGTATGAGTGCAACTTTCACCTTTGGTGTGTAAGAACAAACTCTGTTCTTGTTGCACTGGCTTTCTGACCTCACCAACTGCCATCAGAGCCTCTCTTGGCTCTGCCTTAACTCATCTGCACATTTCAGTGTTATGCAGATACCTACAAATTGCAGGTGGACACCTGTGTACAGAAGAATATCCCTATCTGTCCAGGTTGTCCTAATCCTAGTCTCAAATGAAAGACTATTCTTCCAGTTTAAATTCCATCACCTGTCCCTTGCCTAGCCAGAGGAGGAACATCTCTCCTCCTTGCAGGAATCGTTTACAGGGTTGCTGACCCTCTCCCACCCTCGATGCTGGGTGTAACCTGGCCTTGCTTGAACAGCCTGTTTTTCTCATACAGGTGGCTGTTCTTGGGCAGGAGACAAGGCCTGAACTCTTCCATCATTTCCAAGTGTGCACATGTAACTCATTCCGTGTTCAGGGGTGCTCGCTGTACCTGTCACTGAAAATTGATCCAATCCCAGCTTTGGCCTGGTGTAAAGAAAGGTGTCTAATGTATTTGCTGCTCCCTGATGCTGGAATTACTCATCCTTGGTGTGCTGGGACTCGCATCTGGTTATGTTTTCCCTGTTTAATCAAGGGAATGTTATCCCTGCCATGGGAGGGGCTTCCAGGCAGCCATCTATGCACTGCCTGCCTTGACATTGTCTCTCCCCTTGCGTCCCCTTGTGACTCAATGAAATAGGGGGCATTTAAATGCAAGAGGAATACGGCTGTGGAATGGTAGGTCACTCTTAGAGCAGTGAAGAGGTTTAGCTGGGCTCAGTTTTCATCATTTAAATGAAAGAGGCATTAGGTTGTTTGGTACAGAAGCCATTAATTACCGATTGATTAGTGGCTCACTGGCCCAAACTCAAGGCTTTGCTGTCTGGTTTTGTACACCCTGAATCAAATACCTTGATATGCACCAGAAGGATAAGCCGTTGGCATTAAATTTAATTTAATTTTATTTTATATTATTTCATTCTTTTTATCCCAAGATATGAGAGGTTCTGGTTTTAGACCTGGAGGGACCTTATTTGCAGTTGCTACTTGTAGTGCAGAGAACAGTCCCCAGGGCTGCCCATGCCACCTCCATGGGTTAATAGCTAAATCCAACCAGTGTCCTCTGTTGTCTGTGCACCAGGGTGTACTCTCAAGTGTTCATAGCTTTATTTTACAACCACAATTTCTTCTAAACTTAGCAGTGCATACACTTTGTCAGGAACTGTTACCGTGCCAAGTTTCAGGTTTCAAAGTATTGCCATTTTTGAGCTATTCCCTGCTTCTTTCCTTCTGTGTGTCTCTCTCGCATTGCACACAAAACTTTCTTTTTAATGTAGAAAATGATATTTTTTCCACCCATTCGTAACTTGAAACATCTGAAGGGGTTTTGCTCCAAGTTTATATTTAAAAGAAATAATGAAAGCCAACACTGGCAGAGAAAGCAGTGTGAAAAGTTGCAGCTCAGAAAATTCAGGAACATTATGGGCATTTGCCGAGGAGGAGGAAAATGGAAGTCCTTGCAGCCTGTCTTAGCAGGAGTCATGTGTGCTATTGAATAGGATTAAAGCTGCTGTAGCACAGAGTAGTACTGTTTGGGCAAATTAATGTGCTTTATAAAGTGATGGGAATTACTTGCTGGCAGTCCATTCAGTTGTTGTGATCCAGCATCTTCAAAAGCACTGTGAAGGCTGAGCATTTATATATTTGAAGATCTAGCTGGGAGGGCTGTGCTGTGAGTTTCTGGCCAATGAACAGTTACAAACATCTGGGCTTTCTTTGTACTAAAATCATCAAGGCAGAAGCCTTTTGGACAACTCCATCTCGCCTGGCAGAATCTTCCACCATTCCCTTCCATCATGGGGTTTATTTACTGGCTGTTCCCCCTGAAGAAAACTGGTGTAATTTAAGCTGGGCCTAGGTTATTTAGAGACTGGTAGGCTCAATTTAAACCTGTTTTACGGAGGACTACTCTTAATTTATGTCTAGATGTAGCATAAATGCTCCCATGTCTTTGCTCTAGTTGAGGCATGGCGTTAGGTTTTGGTGACCTGATGTGGCTGCTGGTCAAGGCATCAAGCTAGACTTTGATTTTCATCAGGAAATGAAGTTCCTCCACTTCAATATCCCATGAGCCAGATGCTGCCATCTCCTGCAGATTCTCCTCCCCTCCCACCCTGTCATCTTAAGGCCCACAGCAGTTGTGTTCTGAGTAATGACACTTGTGGGTTTCAAACTGTGCACGTCTTTTATGGATTTTGCTGGGCTCTAGAAAAAATTTGTTCTTTCAGCCATCACACAGTTGGTTATGTGGCAGAAAGCATGGTATCTGTAAGACAGGACTAGGAAGTAGGTTTTGGACTAGGACATGTAACACCTGTTTGCTCTTTATGTAACAGGAAGGGTTTTCAACTGTAATCCATAATTCTGGGACCAGGGTGACAACCTGTCTCCACAGCAGGACCCAGTATCTCACAGATGTAATGCTCCTGTGTGTTCCCAGTTTGTTTGACTCTGGAGATCCCAAACTTTTCAAATGACGTTCTTTAGTGCTCTTAGGGCTTGTAATTCAGAGTTACAGATTCTTTTGCAGGTGCTGCACAGTTAATCCTGGCTGTGATGCCAACTACAATGAGATGTGGCTGTGGATCAAAGCCAAAAAATGGCCAGCCTCCTCTTCGGGTACATTCTTGCCTGTTTCCAGATCCAAATGTTATGTCTGACTTGAAATTTTGTGATCAGGTAAATAAAAGTCTTAAGTCTGAACAGTGTTAGGAATTTGTAAAAATGTAGAACTAGAGTAGGATCTAAACAGGCCAAGTTGAAACTTATCCTTTTTTTTAAACAAAGCTTCAACTGGGAAAGAGGTAGACCTTGTGGGACCAAATTGTAGGTTCAATGCCCTGAAAGGGATGATTCAACATTTCAACTTTAGGCCTGGCATGATTCGTTTGGGTGCAACCCATCTATTATGCATGAGCATGAAAGAGCCTGTGTAGTTTCCATAAAAATCGTCTTTAACTTGGGACTGTGTCAGGCTTTTGGCCATGGAAGTATTTGGGAATTTAAGAACAATCTGCTGATTTTCTTTAAACCAGCCTTGTTTGGTGTGTTTCTCAGTTTCGTGCTGCTCTGAGTTGTGCGTAGGCACTGTATTCAGAGAAAAAAAAAGAAGGGGGGAAAAATCCAATGATATTATTGTTATCACTGAAGACAAATTCCTAGAAACGGTGCCATGGTGTAGTAAACCCTGTGTAAACCCAGAGTAACAGAATGTTCTTTCATTTGCCACCTACCACAACTCAAAGCTGCATTTTCAGGTGTGAGTGCTGTCGTGCACCATACACAGCGTGCTGCTCCTGCGGCAGCCTGATGAAACGCTGCACCGTGTTATTCCCGAGCTTGTGTCCCTGGGACACGCCGGGTTAGGCACAGGAGGTGTCTTTGTGGCTTGGTGTCCGCAAATGGCCCCGTTTGCTTTGGCCTGGCCGCCGATGGACATCTGCCTCTTGCTAATTATGCTCAGATTAAAAGGTGATCACCCGGCTACTTATCTTTGCAGCCCAGGTGGTGGAGCCAGGCGGTGTGTGTTTAACATGCCCCAGAGCCAGGAGCCTCTCATCCCACACCAGTCACCCTCGGTCACCATGCCCACCACGCAGCTCTATTTCTACTCATTAAATAGACTTAATAAATAAATAGCACCTTCTAAACGTGTAGGCGGGTTGTCTAGCACAGCGCTGGCCCTTCCAAACGCTCTCTGAAGCCAAAACTGTCTGTTCAGCGGGGCCAGGATTTATCATTAGGGCCGTAAGGGCTAGAAAGCGTGTTTGCGGCTGGCGTGCCAGCCTGCCTGAATAGCCCGCAGTGTAATCTCCCTCCTTCCTTGGTGGGAGGAGCTGCCAAAAATAGCAAGCCAAGAATTCGTCCATGTTATTTCTGGGATTGCACCAGGAATTGACATCAGGAGGAGGAGAGGAGAGAGAAAGCTAGCAGTGTGAGAAGTTTGGGGTCCATGGTTATTTGGGTTTGCAGGCTGCCTTGGGAAGAGTCTGTCTGGTAGCCACCTCCTGTGTGCGCCCACTCCCATGTGCGTGACTGTCCCCAGGCCCTGAGTGGCTTGAGCAAGGTGACTTGAGCCTCTGCTCTCTGTTAGGACAAACCTGCTTGGCCCAAAGCATTGGGCTGAGACAGGGAGTCTGTTTTGTGGTCCCATGGAGCAGTAATGGCCCTCCAACAGTCCCAGGGCAGGGGAAGGAGTGAAGTGTTAGTTCCTGTGGCTGAAGAGGCATGAATGAGCCCCAGCTGAATAAGCCTTCACAAAAGCCTATGAATCGAGCAGTGACTTCTCTGTGGAAAAGGCTGTTTGTGCTATAGGAGATATCACTACCCTGGACAGCTGGGTGGGATCCCAGGGGCGGGGATGGAGATGCTCATCATGCCTCTGCCACTGCTGCCCTATCTAGACCCCATTGGCCTTTGCACCATGGGGTTAATTCTCAGACCAGCTTGAAAAACCCTCCCAGCAGAAAATTTTTGCTTATTGCTAGCCAGCAAAAGAAAGAGTGAAAGTAATGCTGTGTTGGTCCTACCTGATATTTTCTGTGCTATCTGTCCCTTCCTTTCTCCTCTCCTCTTTGCTTTCAGCGTGTACCCCTTGGCAGTGACATCAGTTAGCATCCTAGTCTTTGCCCACAGCAGCTCCTGTCAGCAGGGCAGTGGCTCTGCACCAGCCCTGGCACATGCCACTGCTTTCTTGGGAAAAGAGTAGGTGATGTATAGAAAGCTGAGGTTACCCTGTGCTGGACGACAGCACACAGGGAAAAGTAAGGTGTTCTTGTTGGAGAGAGAACTGAAAGATGGTCATGACAAGGAGGGAGGAATTTGGGCAGTGGTGTTGACAGTGTAGGAACGTGGTCTGCAAATGAGAGTGGTAGATCAGGCTGTGTTAGTGTTGCTGCTGAAATACCCACTTTGTCAGCCCAAATGGAGTCACACTAGTGTGTCATATGCATCACACAGGGGATCAGAGCCGCCTCTGTGCACTAACCAGAGATCTGTCTCCCTCCAACACAGGCTGTGAGCCAACTCTCTGGCCCGTGATGGAGCTAATTGGGCATCCGAGTCCTGGGTTCAGTGGCACTGGCCTCATAAGGGCCCATTTAGCTGCCTGACTTATATCCAAATAGCTGTTTGTTCACTGCCTATGGTTGCATTCACCATTATCTTTACTTAATAGTGCATCATGCTACGATGAAGAGGCTACTGAGTGTAAATCCTAGGGAATGAATAAATTTCTGTGTTGTCTGTTATGAGGCAGAAGGAGAAAGGGTTCAGTTGCAGCTCTGGTCTACCTTTGCTTCCCCAGAATTTGTCACACACTCAAAGCTGGTCCATGTGCTGTATCAGTGGCAAGTTTGAACACCCTGGGGGGAGGCACCAAGGTTTACAAATGCAGAGAAAATCAGAAATGTTTGTTCCCATTTGACTGTAGTGATTAATGACGTTATACTGACATCCATTTTGCGAAAGGTCATCTTTGAAACTCAATACTGCTGCTGCCATGATGGGAAATCCATCCTGCTTTGCAGAGCTTAGAGTCTAACAGTGAAGCCAGGCAAAGAATGGTGGTGACGGAGAAAGGACAAAAGGTGAATGTAAAGATTCCAAGAGGTAAAAGCACCTTCTCCAAGTCCTGTGTAAGTCAGCAAGCAAGGCTGGCAGTATAAAATAGTTGGCCTTGTTTAGAGTTCTAGGTGAAAATATTCTAGCCAAAACCTATCCTACCTACCCAGAGAGGTTGTAGGTGTCCAACAGGCCAGGCTGGATGGGTCCCTGAGCAATCTGGGGGGGTGTTGGAACAAGATGGTCCTTAAGGTCCCTTCCAACTAAAACCATTTAATGATTCTTTGATGTTCTGGATAATGCCAGTTCCTCCTGAATTTTGTATTTTGTCATAGTTAGTCTTGTTAGAATCAGACAAAGCAGCTTCAGAGGGGAACAGCCCTGACTGTAATTAAGGAGATCAGCTTCTGACACTAATCCAGCAAAAGTCAGTGCAGGCTGCAGCAGGTGACAGGAGCTGGGCATGAAGGTTTGGCCTGAAATCTTCTCCCTGAAGAAGTCACTTTTACCTGCCATCCCCTTTTCTTTCCTCTACGAAGCAGAACTTGCGAAAGAAAACATTGAATACTTTTAATCTGAGGTAACATTGCAGGTCAAAATGTACGTGATCTTTATTTTACACTGTTTAGAATGGCTTGAGCAAAGTATTTAATCCAAGAGGAAATTTTTTTTTTGGAAGAGAACAGTCCTGGTACAGCTCTACTGATTATTTGATCCTTTTTAAGTTCTCCTGAAAATTACAGTCTGCCTTTTCCACATTAAGAAAGGGATGTCTTCAAGGCGCCAACCAGCTCATTCAGTGGGAATACTGTTGCTTGGTTTTAACTCCTCCTCTGGTGCGGTATTTAAGGGATCACGTAGAGATGCAGGACATTTCAACATCTTGAAAACAATGCAGCAGGCTTTAAAAATTCCCAGAATTAATTACTGCAGTGAAAAAAAAAAATCATCACCATAAACCTATAACTGGGTCATCCCCCAGTTACTGGAATAAAAGAATTGCAAGGCAGAACACGCCCCACACAGTAAGCTCAGCAGGATTGTTTGATTAACGTATTGCTGCCATTCCCATTACTGGCACACAACGGAAGCTGCTGTAGGTGGCCCAGCAAAATGTTTTCATACTTTTTAGATTCATGGGAACTTTTTTGTCTAAACTACACAATGGAACAGCTGCACTGTACAAAAAAACCAGCATCTCATCTAGGCACAGCCTTGGAAAGCCGTACTGGTTTTCCCTGGGGCAGAAAATGCCAGCCAGTCATTCCATAGCTTGACAGATGCGGGTGATCCACCAGTGTGCAGGATCCCAAACTCTAAAGCCAGGGGGAGAGGAGAGAATGTGGAGAGCTGTGGGCAGGGAGGGAATTTGGCTGCACAACTTTCTGGGATGCTTAAACTGGTGTGAGTGAACAGGACTTGTCAGCCAACAGAGATGTGCTTCCAAACCACTTTTATTGACAAAGGCATTTAAAGCCTGGATTCATAGGATGGCAGAGTGCTGAAAATACGGATCAGGGATGTTTAGTCAAGCACAAAAAGTGATTTACAAGCAGTTAAAGCAAGGGACTACCTTATGCAGCAAGGTTTGAGGTGACCAGTTAAACCACTGTGTTCATCGTGTTGACTCTGTATTCTTTTGGTTCAGTTTCCTTATTATGCCTCCATGTGAAATCCCCTACAAGTAAATAGGTAACAACAGCTTGTGAAACTGCTAGCCTGCCTGCCATAAAGGATTTCAGCCATGGCCTGGAAAGGTAAATATTGTTGTAGTTAGGTTTTTTTCACAGTTTCAGATCCTCTTCCTAAAGGATGTCAGGGTGTTAGCCAGCTGTAGCACTTTTAACATAGCAGATGTAGGGAGATCTCTCTACAGAACATCATCAGAGCTGGGGTTCAGACCTGCTTTTCCACTTTGTGTGATTCAGATGTGAGCTTGTTACATCCTTTAGTTAAAATCCCATTGAACCCCTCTGAGATTCACAAGTGTAAGTTGCTGTCCACTGTTGGCCACCTGTAACACAAGCACTGCAGCTCAGCAATCTTTTGGGCCTTCAAAAAAGCATCTGCAGTGGAAATTCTGTACAAAGTGAACGGGCACAGTCAGTAATAATGAAATAAATACCCTCAGTGCTGGCATTTGGGCTTGAAAGTACTTCTTGGGATGGTTTTCCTCATCAGAGCTCTGTTTTTCCAGCACAAGCCAGAATCTGCTTCTCTGTCCAGGCAGTGTGGCTAATAGGGAGATGCGAGCATCCTTATTTTACTGTGCTTCTAAGTCTGGCTATTTTACAGGTAGTTCTTGTGTTGGAAACCCAAGGTGGATGGTTCAATCCATAAGGACAGAAGGGAAACCCTGTGTCTATTCTGTTCCTCCAGGGCTAGTGTTTTAGGAGGTGGCAGGGGAGGGCTTTTATCTGAACAGGCCAGGGCTGATTTTGTTCTAAAAAGTTAAAACGGGGCCTCTGGAGAGGAAGATAAAACTCTTTGTGCTTAGGCAAGGAGCTGCCAGAGGATTTTCTGGCTGAGGGCTCTCATCTTTCAACACATCCTCACCCAGGCAAGGTAATCAGGAGATCAAGGACCACACAAGCCAACATTACTTCCACATCTGATCCGTTTCAGTTCTGGATGAGTGTGGCCAGTTTGCCGTGTTGTGACTTCTTTAACAGGTTCTCTGTAAGGCCCCTAAATTTTGTCCCTTCCCTGTAGGGCCAAGCTCATTCATCTAAAAAATCCACACAAACCAAACCAAAACTTTCATCTCTTCCCTGGACTTTCCCCCCTTTCCCCATGTCCCCAGGTGATGTCAGAGGTTGAAACCTTTCCTCCTTGCACGAAGCCCTCGCCCAGGACAAACTCTCGCTGTCAGTGCGAGTTTCCCAGAGTAAGAGCTGAATCAGGACAGGGTGATGCAGTGACGACAGGAGCCATAGCCTGTTTATTTTAGCCAGTATTTAGACTGTGACTGAAGTGGGAAGCAGCGTGAGCTGCTGCAAGCCAACGCTCACATTTCTCACAGTGCGTTGGTGATGGCATCGGTTCAAGGTGTGGCTGGTGCTGGTGGAAGCCTTCGGAGTTGATGTTAGAGGGGAACAGACACGTAGAGCATCACGTAAACTCCTCGTTGTACGTGAAGACATGATGAGGGATGTTAGAGATTAACCACACTGACGTATGCTCATAGGAAGCAATGGGCCTGGCACTCTTTCCTCTGTACCGATAAAGGAGCAGATAAAGACTTTGTGCCAGACACGGCCTCCGTTAGAGGAAGAGCTTTCAGGCTGGTAAAGTCATTGAAGTATATCAGATTGAAACACTTATCCTCCTTCCTATTCTACTGCCATTCAGGATAGCCTCACTTTGTTTGAGTCCCATTACTGGAGTAACTGGGGAGAGTTCACGTGTGTGTTGCTCACACCATTTTCCTGTTTGCTCTTTGAGAGAGAGAATTGGAAGTTAAGAACCTTCTGCACTCCCGTTACTGTGGCTGAGAGTTTCTAAGTGTAAGGCAATATTTGTTTCGCTGAGATAATAAGTAACTAAGAAGCTAAGTTTTTCCTAATTACCTTTTTTCTTTTTTTTAATTCTGTTTTGTTGGTTTTTCTAAGAAAAAAAAAGGAAACAGATTGGAAGGGAAGAACAGATTTCACACACACACACAATTTTTTTTCATTCTGATTTTTGACATTGTGACTCTTGCCCAGAACCTCTAAACATGAACCAGCTCTCAGGTGTGGGTGTTGCCCTGCCTAGGGAGGCTGAGGGCTGATGCTCTTGTTCATCATTAACAGCAGTTGTGACACTGCATACCACACAGCTCTCATGAATTTGAGACCAAACCCACCACATGTCCCAGCAGAAGCAGCAAGCTGCTAGAGAAAAGCAGTAAACAAGAGGACAAAACCAGGTGTATTCAGCAGCAGTGCAGATCATGCAGGGAGATTGCAGTCATGCAGATATCTTGCAGTGTAAATGCTGCCCGATCTCAGGGTAGCTGCAGTGGGAAAAGCAGCTCTGGAACTACAGTGTAGAAGTTCCAATGTAAAGTCAGTGAATGCTGCAGCGAAGCCCCCATGGTCTTGCCCCTCTGGGTAGCATTCCTTCATGTGGGGGGCTCTACATGAGCAGTCATTTCAGGACCCCCTCTCTGACCTTCCTTGCAGTTATGTTTATCTCCTCTCTAAACACTCCCTCTGTTACCGAGTGTATCTTTGATGATTGTCCAAAGTTCATATCCGCTCTTGTGTTTAACCTTCGCGTCCAGTGGTGGAGCTTGGTGAGCCAATTCCGCATGCACCAGCTTCTGAGCACGTAGACCAGCTCCTTTGCTTTTTACTGGGTGACTGATTAGCAGCAGTGGGACAGCCCATAAAGGAGGGGGCAGTCAGTGCCAAGGAGTCAGCAGGGTTTGTGCTTGCACCTTGCGATATGCACTGGAGGGTCGGTGAGCAAGAGCAAGTGCTGAGCTCAGCCCGCTGCAGTTTCCACAGGCTGATGTACAGAAAAAATGCTGTGTAGCTGATGGAAAACGTTTTCAAGGTGTTGTTATCAGGCATGATCCCATATCTTATCTTGTGATATGGCCCAGCTTTGCCACTCTTATGGAAGTGAAAGGTTGGCAGATTCCCAGCCTCAAGGAAGAAGTCCTTAAGGAAATAATACCACAGTCTGTGGGATAGGCCCTCAGTGGTGTGATGTCTGTGTGTGTGGACACACTGCAGCTTTGCTGCATCACAAGGTGTTCCAGTGGAAAGACAAAGTGAGCTGTCGTGCTGTGCGGAGTGGTTGAGCTGTTCATGGTATGTGTGATCTGTACCTGCAAATAGTTTTAAGGCTCAAGAGGCCTCAGCTTTGCAGCACTAAACTGGAAGGATCTGGAGTCACAGGAAGCTGTAACCCTAAAATTCTCTGTGGTTTCCCTCTAGTAGTACATGAGTAGGGAACACGGCGGTCAGCATGTGGGGACACCTAAGTGGACCAATGATGAAGGCTTCAGAAAAGGGTATGTGCTAAGTTCTCCTCTTCATCAGGCCTAAAGCATCCAATGTCCATAGCAGAGGTCAGTTTGTAGATGTCTGACACAAAACATGGAGACTTTTAAAACAGTCCATGGACTGCCTGTCTATGGCTACAGACCGTGCCCAAGAGGTCCACAATGCCAGGAAGTGGGACTCTCCTGGAAAGCCCCATTTCCCTCTCTGCAGAGGCCACCCCAGCCCCAGGGCATGATACTCTCCCCTGCACTGTCATGCAGCCTCGTGAAGCTTTTGGTTTTATTTGGGGTTTTGGTTTTTTTCTTCTTAAATACCTAAAAAAAAAATAAATTAAAAAAAATTAGCTTGGATTGCTAGTGGACTGTTATGTACACCAAAACTAGGATTTTTTTCCCCAGAGTTTACAGATCTAGGTGTCTTTAGTGCCCACTGAAACTTTGGGAAATGGAGCTTTACACATAGATTTCAAACTCTCTGTCTCCATGCTTTACATGGATATTTTGCTATATGCTAATACTTCTCAGACACTAAATATTGTACTAATGAGCTCCAATACTTAAAAGGAGCAGGACGGAACTGAATAAAGTGCCAAAGGAATAATTATTCTCACACTTGAGCAGCAGACTGACAGGGACAAGTCCTGCTCAATGTAACAAGCTCCTGGAGCAGGAGGGGTTCTAGTGTGTTACTGTGAGAAGCCAAGCTCCAAGAGGTTCAGAGTGTATTTGTATTTCTGAGCTTCCTAGAGACTGACACCTACTTGAAATGTAAAGCAGAAGGAAGCAGGAAAGCATTAGCAAATCAAAGTGTGTTCTTCACTTGGGATAGCTTCTGCCTTCAGGGACATCTTAATTTTGGGCACCACTTTGGTGCAATATGATTTTTTTTTTCTTTCTCCACCATTGGGAAAGAAAATAAAGTTAATGCTTCAGTTGAGCAGAGAAACCTTGCCTGGCTCAAACAGAAAAATACACCTTTTGCTGTTAGCATGTAACACTGTGAATATTTGCTTTGGCTAATAAACATGGAGATGCTGTTACATGATTTATCTGCTCTGTGTACTGAGCATTTGTTGCTAAGCTCTTCAGTATTTAAACACCTATCTCTCCAGCATGCAGCTTTCTGCTGAGCTGGACTTGGAGGTTCCATACAGTGTTTCCCACCAACCTTTTTTGGTGGAAGGTGGAACTGGGTTTGTAAAACATCCCAGCGGTGAGGACAGGCTCATGGACCACCAGCGCTGCTCTGTTGAGCCCTCAGTGGGAACTGCATGTGGGCCATCACTGGGTTTGGCTGAACAGCGTTCCCAAGGGACTGCTGGTACCACTGGGAATATGCTGCCTGCAGGAAGCAGAGGGTGCCTTTGGGGAGGCAATTTGTTATGTTTGTAGTCTAATTTTGGATTTTTTTATTTTGTTTTTGCAAACAGCGTTGGACTACCAATAAATTGCTGGGCTTTGCTCATGGATCTTAATAGCAACTTGTGGGCAAGAGAAAACTGTTTTTAAATTTATTTGTCCTAAAAAGAACGAGCAAGTGAACAAAAATCCAGACAGTTGTCATCTGAGGATTCAGGGTGTGAGTTTCTTTTACAAAGCTCTTGCTTGGGCTTTGGTGAACTTTGGGGTCTTTGCCTTGCCTTGGCAGGGTGGCCTGAGAGCTGGATGTGTGAGCTTGGCTGCTCTGAATCACTGTCTCCAGTACAGGTTATGGTATTGGTATGATAGGGGTTGCTCCTGAGTTTTCAGGCTCTGAGGATTCATATATAACCAGAGGTACCTCCTGAGGCTCCACAGAGGTGGGGTAGTCACAGCCCCAGAGTGCTCTCACAGCAGCAGGACAGAGGTGGTATCTTCACCACTGGCCGAATTCTTCCCTGCAGTGCCAAGGGCCACGTGGTATCCAATGTGTCCACGTGGACTTCTCCCCCAAGCTCCTGTCGACACTCCAGTGCCAGCCTGAGAACCAGGCTGGCCCTGTCGGCGTGGACTCCTTTTCTAGGGCAAAATTGTCACTGTTGAAGTGGGTATCTGTGTTAGCAGCAGGAATCTGTCCATGGAAGTCTGTAATCTGCAGATCTTATGCTTATTATGGATGGACAAACAGGCTCCCTAGATAGCTGGTTTGCTGGCTGGAGCTTAGAGCATTATTTTTATCTTTTTCCACTGTTTTTAGCCATGCAGTGATCCAGTAACAGCTATTCCAGCCAAATACCTGATGTCTGTAGGATACATGGGCACGTGCAGTGCTCAACTGTGCATACAGGAATCCACTGCATATCATGCTTCAAGGGTTTACCAAATGAGAGGTAGAAAATTTAAATAACCTTTATTCTCCATGTTTAAAAGTGGGAAGGGTTTGATTTGGTTTTAAGTTCTGTGCACCTGCAGGATGATGTTTTTTACCCCAGTAGGGACTTGCTAGTGAGTTGAATTTTGTACTTGTATTCCAAATCAAACTATCTGTTGATGTCATTAAAAGTATTCTTTAAGCTTTGTCAAACCCTCAAAAATGTAACTAATTTCCTCTGTTCACTCAACACCCATTACTCAGTAAACTGGGGCCGGAAACCAAGTGGCAAACCAGCTTGTGACTATTTTTGCTTTTTGTATGAATGTTCTGTTTGAATGTTTTTTGGGTTGGGCTCTTGGGGTTTTTCACCTTTTCGGCAGTCTTTTTTTATCTTTCTGTGATCATTCCAACAGGAGTGTTTCTGCTACATGATTTTCTCTCAGCAAACAAAATGTGTTTGCACAAATTATCTCTGAACATCAGCTCTGTGTCGCATGTGCTGCTGGTACATAGCCACTAAAACAGGGAACACGTGCAGTACTGGGGCTTCTGTAATTATTCAATGTGAACAAGTTTCTAAATTTGACCATAAACTATCTGAAATTCACTGTTTGCAAGGCACTCCTTGAAACAGGCTTGTACAATGCAGCAGCATTTCAAGAAACAAATTCATCCAAAGATTTGGTGAATACATTTGAGCATTCAGTGGGAGAAATACAACTCATCTGGTAGCTTCCTGGTAGAAAATAATCCATGTTTTAGTTTTTGTGGCGTCTCACTCCTTTGCAGGGGAATATGTATTGAATATGCCAATTTTAGTCCTCTGGTAGTGTATGTGGAATGTTATTTTAGACCACTTTGAGATAAATAGTTGTGTGTGCCTTTTTTACAAGGATCTCTACAAACTTTACAAATACTGATTACGGCTTATGTTTTCTCTTCCACCTGGGAGGCACGTGTAAGTGATTGGGTTCACATTTTGTAATGAAAGGTTTGTGATCATAAATGGCATCTATCTGCCTGACATCATGTGCCGTGTCTCAAGGACAAGCCAGACTTCAGGTATCCTCACCTGGTACTCTCTCTCCTAATGTTATCCATGACCTCATGTTTTCTTCATGTGGGAACATGTTTGTGTGTCCCATGTTTGCCAGTGGAAAGGGTTTCTAACATCTGTGGAAATGATGGATAGGCATTGGTTTGAGATGGGTTCAGTGGGAACTGGGACTCTGATCTTATTCAAGGCTTGTGAAAGGTGAAAGGTTACAGCGAGGTTTGCAAACATCTGATCGTCTCTTTTGTCCTCAATTTTGGCTGGGCCCCGATAAGCCGCAATGGCATCACAGAGGGCTCAAATTTTGTGTTCAGGCAAGGTCAGGAGGTGTATTGGGGCTAAGCCCCTGTTTTGGGCTGCTTTAGGCCTCTGCCAGATTGGCCAGGCACTCAGATCAGTCTGGCCACACCTTACAAATTACAGAGGTCTTTGGTCTCCAGGGCTGTCAAAGACAACAACTGTCATCAGTACCACATTAATATTTCATAAGCAAACAGAATTGGCAGAGATGGCTCTGCAAGCCATGGTGGCTCCTTGGAGGACAATTTTTCAGGTCCTTTGCTTACCATAAGATTTGCCTAATGTAGTAATTCTCAGAAGAGCTCAAAAGGAATTTTAATGTGCAAATGCTGGAAGAGAAGTGACCATCTCATGGTAGGATTTGCCTTTCCTCTTTGGCCTCTGGATCACTCTATGCTCCCTTTGGGTTTTGAATGTGTTCCCAGAGAAACACACTTTGTCCCCCACGGGAGCATCACACTTCAATGTTTCCTTCTTGCATTCTCAAGCTGCAAAAAGAGCTTTGCAGCTTTGAAATACATGTTCATTAGCTGTAATTAAATCTTTAAATTCTCCTTCAGGCTTGGATAAGGCACAAGCTCTGCTTATACCCAAAGTTTTTCTCCTCTTTTGGCTTTTTTTTATATATTTTATTAGTCTCATGCTTTGCTAATTACTGAATGCAATGATGTTTCCAAAGCAGCCACAAATAAAAGTATTTACTATTCAGTGAGGCATGTGTTAATCTGGCAAACTATTATATTGGCTACAAAGTCTCTTATTTAATATGAATCACTCTGTAAAGTGCCTCAACTGCACAGCTTCTTATTCATTATTGCTTAATTTCATGATATCTGAGATGTGGGATTTCAGTTAACGGATAATTGAGATCATAAATCAAAATATTTTCAACGAGATTACATGAAACACAAGATGTTCAGGTTCGGAGCCTGAAGTTCTCGGCAGCTCCCAGCAAGGATGGGTGAGGTCTGCAGGCACATCCCACTTTCCACCTTACCTCCAGCGTAGGATTGTCTGAGAGGGGGCAAGTTGTCCAGTTTCTGTCTGTCTGATACACTTACGTTGTCTCTATCAGTGCAGGATTCCCAAGTGATGTCTCTCTGCTCCTGAGACATCCATAGGATGAGAAGATTTCCTATCCCCACTTCACCAGTAGGAATATGGAGCCAGTCACAGCACAATCCCTGGCAGTATCTGGACACCCGGTGATGTGTACAGGACTTGGCTGTGTTTTCAGGTTCTCTGTCAACTTGCCAGAAACATCCTCCAAGTGTCCTCAGGGTTGCACAGGAAATCTGGGAAGGAGCAGAGATGTTGTAGACAGGTGGTCTCAACCACTGACCCATTTTTCTTACTCCTTTTCTTGGCAGATACCGAAAATCAACTTACACAGGATGACTAATTTCTTCTAGCAATCCTAATGATTGCTTTTGTTACTGAAAAGAACTCACAGATATAATAGCAGTGACTCGTGGAGCAAGTATGTTGGAAGAGACAAGTTATTAGATGTACTGACAGGCACCTCCATTCTCTCTTCCCCATTTGGCCCTAGTGACCTCCATAAGCCCTGGATCAATCATATTAGCAACTTTTTAACAAAAAAATTACCTTTTTGATTCTTTGTTTTGAAAAACCAGGTGAGTAAGCTTCCCCTAAAGATCACAAGGAGTACAGCAACCCTCTTTGTGGGGAACAAAGATGTTGTAAAACAAGAACGTCCAGTTCTAAATTTTTCTACTGGAGATGAAACCTGCCCCGTAATTTATATATTTTTTAAGGGAAAGTATATGAGGGGTAGATTCCTTCTATTTCTTCTCTTTCTTGGCTCATTTGTAGCAGCCCTGAAAATAGTAGTTTCATATGGAAATGCTGATGTAGCACTTGGCGGCATAGCAGCAATCCGTATCTCCTCTGGTGTATTTTAGGCTGCCTGGGTTACTGCTGGCCTCCTCTTACCAGGCAAAATTATTGCTTTTTTATAAGGTCAAATGTGTAGCTTCTTCCTACTGGAAAGCCTGAGGAAGGACAATGAATGATTCATTGTAGGCACTCCAGCAGCACACAGACCCCTCGTGTGCGTGGTGTGGGAATACATTAGTACACAGATTTCCTGTTCATACAGGCCAAGTTATGTAGAAAATGCTTTTTCTCCATGGTTGGAGGACAGAATGGGCTGTTTGTGACCAGCTTTCTCTTGTTTCTTACTCTTTTTTGCTCTCCCCCTTTCAGGGTGTTGTTTAACTTTGCTCTTCACCCAAGGGGTTGAGCTGGAAGGTTCACCCAAGTCATGGACCATGTGGATTTAGAGCAGCTGAAGCATTTAACCCAGGGGTGGAACGCATTGTGGCTGTTACAGAGCCTCCTGTGGCTCTGTAACCGAGAGCCCCAGGATGCTCCATATATCCAGTTACTCAAACCAGGCAAATACACTCTCACTGCTAATCGCATTTACTAACCCCATACTCTGTACGTCCAGGTATATGGACAAAAAGCAGAAGGACAGAAAGGCTACAGGATGGGAGAAGATAAGCCCTGGTAGGTCAGGGGTGGAGGGTGTTGAGAGAGAAGAACGTCTTGGGCAAATATTTCCTGGTGCTGTTGGACCCTTCAAACCCACAGGTCCTCACACCTCTCAGATGGGATGGGGCCACCATTTTATTTTAGGGAACACAGTCATTTTTCTGAGAGCTGAAAAAGTTACTTGAGGCCTCCAAAGCAGTAGTGGTCTGGTGCCAAAGTAATTTTGTGGATCCGGATATGAGTGGTTTTCCCCAGGCTGTGGCCAGCTGGAGGCGTAGCTTGCAATTTAACACAGGGCTCCTCAGTCCGTGGGTGCCTGTGGTTCTGCCCCATCATCCAAACCACCTTCATTTTCTGCCTGTAGTCAAAAATTAGAAAGTGCCATTTTTCATTCCTGAAAGCTTCCAGGCTGCCTCATAGCTGCTTTATTTTTGGTCAGTGTTAGCTAAAGGCCTTGTAAAGAAGTTCATCCTTAGGTAAGAGTGTATAAAGAGTTTAGGCAAAGTAGTTTTAGGCCCTTTTCATCACCTGCCCAGATCACAAGACCCAGGGAGCTTCACACTTCTTGAACTCTCACTGAATCCTTTCCTTCTCTCTCTTCCTCTCTCTCCCTCTCTCTCCCTCTCTCTCCCTCTCTCTCCCT
>VZRE01002008.1:397070-412808 GCA_013396775.1 Cephalopterus ornatus
CCTCTCCTCCTTTCCTTCCTTCTTTTCTTCTTTCATTAAAATAGTTTTTAATATCATCATTTGCTCAAAGTGTAGAAGTAGAATGAAAATGCATTCCCCCACTGAACCAAAAAATATTCAGGTCTCATGTCATTATTTTTTAACCAGGTCTGCATTGAAAGTTTTATGAGCTGCTCCAGTTTCGGAAGGTTTCCCGTAAATGAACTTTCCACCACTCTGTGACAGCAGTGTGTTGCCAACACATGGATAATATGGAAAATGAAAGAGGAAAAAAAAAGCCCTTTCCCCCCCCACCACTTTCCTCCATCTGTTACAATACAGGACTGTGGCAGGAAACGAGGTTTTGCAGTTTTATATGAGCAGAAGTGTGTTGTGTGGTTTTTTGGTAGTTTTTTTTTTCTTTTAAGCTGTGGAGTGTGTCATTTCAGAGCTCTCTCCAGCAATCTGGAAGCAACCAACTTAAGGCATGGAAAAGACATTATGTAATTGCAAAAGACAAAAAAGCCTCCCAGTGCTGAGGCCTTGTGGCAGAAGCCAGTCTCTGACCTCACCCTTCTCAGGATCTCTGGAGAACACTGTGTTCCCCTGGCCCCTCGCGAAAAATAGCCTCTGCCAGATTTCAGCAAACAATTCCGGCATTTCCTTCCCCTGCCTCTGGTCTGTGGGTGTTTTGGAGTCTCTCGCATGTGTGGGCAGGGATTCATTAGCTAAAATAAAAACCGTACTACAGAGCTGCGTTGGAGAAAAAGAAAAAGAAAGTTAAGGGGGAAAAAAATGCAAGCAAGTGTAATAAGCCTGTGGCTTCAGCTTGTTTGGACTCGATTCCAGTTTTGGAATTAATGAAGAGTAAGCCAGAAATAAAGGGGGTCTCACGGGTCCTGTTGTCTCCCCTGCTGTTGCTGGTTGTGGTCCCTGGTGCCCTGTCTTGCCCGGCAGCAGCCGAACCTCTGCCTTCGCAGCTCCTGCCAAAGCTGAGCACGGGCCCAGCATCTGAAAGATCAAGGTCTTTGTTCTTTTTTAGCTTGTCTCAGTACAATCCCTACAGGGATGTAATCGTTTGGTGTTGTTTCTCCTCTGAATTCTCTTTAATTTCCTGCCTGTGGTTTTGGGGGTTTTGTGAGGTTTTATGGTTGTGGAGAAATTTTCTCTGTTTGCAGTGGCTGTCCTACATGCTCTAAAAACAGCATCTCATTTCTTCTAAGAAAAGCCTTTTTATGTCCTAATTTACGTTGCTGGCTCATCATTATTGCTACTGCAGTACTCTTAAGGGAACCCAAATAAATATCCCTCCCTGTGGACATCCTGCCTTCACACTGGTTTTGGGTCTCTGGGCACAGGAGAACCCCATTCATCTTCAGGCTGCAGGTTGAAGACCCAAAATTCCACTGCTGGTGTATCCAAGAGGAAGGGAGAGCCACTCTGTTTCCCAAGCAGAGAAGCCAGCCGTGTTGCCCTCAGCTTTCCCTACAAATTGTACTTGAGCTGGCGTGGTGTCTGCCAGCTGGAGCTCAGTACCTTCTTTACAAGCCTCTGCTTTCTGCAGGCAGACTGCCAGGGGAGCCAAGGATAGGCTGTCAATTGCTGCCATGTTTATTTAAGATCTTTGAACCTCAGAAGGCTCACAGAAGCAAACAGGAGCTTTGGTTGGCCTTGTAGGGAACCCTACATCTGCCTGCCTGGGCTCTGCAACCATAGTTGTAGCATTAAGAAACATTTGTCTTGCGTGTTCTTCAGCTTAACAATTTGGCTGTTGCGGTGCAGGAAGGAGTTTTGCCCTGTCCATGTCGGCAGCGAGGCTTTACTTGCTCCTAATGCCCCACATTAAGGAACAGGTTGGAGGTGGGAACAAGAAGGAGTCTGGCCGTGGTCAGGATGCCACATTGCATGTGCTCCAGTTCTGCACTGATCAGAGCTCCCTGGCACCTGCCTGATGCCTGCGGAGTGATCTGAGTGCTGGCCCTGCACTTTCCTCACTACAGGCAGAAGCTGCTGCTTGTCGGCAGCTTTTCCTTTTCCCTGGTGGAAGAAACTGTAAATCCTTTACCTAAACGACTCTGCAGCTCTTCTACCAAGGGAGCCAGGCTGCAACAACCCAGAGTCGTTGAGGGAATAATTCCTATTCCCTCCTCCCTCCCCAGCAGCAGCAGAGCGTTCAGAAGCCCTGTGGTCTGGTGGATTGAACATGAGACCCTGGCAGCCTGTTTTCTAAGCCCTGCAGTGGTGCTGCTGCCTCATTGACTTGGTTCTGGGAAAGTATCTGACATCTTGATGCTGTGGGTTTGCCCCTCCATTGCACCAGAATAAACCTAAAGGAATAAATATTCCATTATTAATATATTTATACTATTAACTGTATTATTTATTTGTTTATCATGTATTATATGAATGTATAATTAATACTATAATATCTTGAGCAAATATAATATGCCTCCCTTGTAAACAGCTCTGAAATGTGACAGGTTCATGTAGCACTGTGGAAAATGAAGTGGGAAAGGGCAGTGAACTAATGGTGAAGGTGTTGGTGGTCACCAGGGTCCTTCAGGGCACTTTGAAAAACCTCTGCTGAAGTTTGGTAGAAACTGAGTGATGAACAGATAGAGAGGATGAGCTGGCTTGGAGGGTCAACACTGGCAGCCCTGTCCCAAGTGGCTTCTTGCGGTGTTTTATCTTGGTTAGGGGACTCAAACTCGCTCTTGATAAGAGCTTTTGAGTTTCTTGAGGAATGTCCATCATGTTTGTCAGGGTGAGGAGCTGGGGACGGTGTTGAGCATCTCCAAACCTTATGGCAAGGTGGCTGGGAAAGCAGCAGAAACACAGCCGGGAAAGGGTGCAGCAAGAGCTGGATTTGGTCATTAGGTATGGGGGGTAAGAATGTGAATAATTCCTGCTGACAGCAAAGCTGCTGATGTCCTGGGGACCTGCTTCCATGACTGCCGAGGCTGGCAAGTCTGGAATGATCACACAGACATCAGGGAGCATTCATGAACCTGATCTCAACCTGGCCACGCTTTGCTGGGGTTTCCACTGGGAGGATGCTGGCTCTGTACACCCAACTCCTCCTCTGAGGATCTCAGTCCCTTCTTGAACACCTGCCTGATTTCTCAGGTAATTTTCCGTTTGCACAAAGTAAATTGATTTTGGAGAGGAGAGAGGGCACAGAAAGCACTGCTGTTAGCTGTTCCCCCTGACAAATGTGTGAAGAGAGCCTTGAAATTCCAGCCCTGAGCCCTTCCTCTCAATGCAGTGGGGTTTAAGTCATATCCCTGAGGAGATACCAGCACAAGCAGCACATCTTCCTCTCTGGAAGGGGATTTGCCTTGTTGTTTTATAATGTTCTTCATGATAATTTGCCAGCAATTTCTCCAGTGTTTTTCTCTATCAACTTCAGATTTGTCATTCAGTTTCTGGGCTGAAATAGTGCATGTGTGTCTGAGCAATCCCGAAGGCACATGGTTTAGGGAAAATAAAGATGTGCTTTCTGCCGGATTGACTT
Organism: Cephalopterus ornatus; assembly: GCA_013396775.1. Lineage (NCBI taxonomy): Eukaryota > Metazoa > Chordata > Aves > Passeriformes > Cotingidae > Cephalopterus > Cephalopterus ornatus. The sequence goes on from VZRE01002008.1 coordinate 400,564, forward strand.
ACCTGTGCAGCCCAAACCTGTAATCATCCTTAAATGCTACATATTATCTGTAGCTGCCACAAGGGTGGCATTGGTGCCTTGTGATTAATGAGGACTTTGCTCCAACCCTGGATTGGGATGTTTTTTGGGCTCGACTGATGCCATTCCTTCCCCATGTAGCTGATTCAGTAGCTCTCCCACTTGCTCTGCCTCCATTTCCCATGCATGCTGTCAGTATTTTAGCTTTTAGTCTAGAAAGTGCAATTTAAAGTAGCTGATGGATGCCTTGTTATTACCAGGGAAGGAGAGGTAGAGTGATTGTAAAATTGAGTTTTTCCTGCTGCACAGCATTTTTCTTCCCAGTGCTTTTCTTCTCACTTTCCCTGCAGTAAACCAGCTGTAGCTCAGGCTATGCTCTCCATCATTCTCTGTACCCATCCAGTCACTGCACAAATTCATTTTGCTTTGGTGTGTCTGAGCACTTGTTCTTCATTTGTGCCTTTTTGAAATTCGGGACTGCAGCTGCAACACCATCGAAAGTATCCAATTAGCATTAGGGTGGTTTCAGACTAAGGGCAAGACTGTAGCCAGCTCCTAGTTTCGGCTCAGAAGGGCAGAATTGTGACTTTGTAGGTATTTGGGGGTTTTTACCTGTGTTTTGCCAGCTTTGAAGTCTGGTTCATGTGTCAACCCAGTTCTCTGTCTAACCCTCTTCTCCATCTGAATCAGGAAAAGAAGAACTTTTTAAAAAGGAAAGTAAGAGTTGTCCTGGTCCTTCTTTTACATCTCTTCAACCCAAAACAGGAATGCCATGCTTGGAAAAAATAGAAAGGGACATTGAGCTGGAACTGAGAAGTTCCTGAAAGGAGCAAGATGGGTGTTGGTCTCTTCTCCCAAGTAACAAGTGATAGGACAAGAGGAAATGTCCTCAAGCTGTGCCGGTGGAGGTTTAGGTTGGACATTAGGAAAAATTTCTTCACCCAAAGGGTTGTCAAGCATTGGAACAGGCTGCCCAGGGGAAGTTGTGGAGTCACCATCCCTGGAGGGATTTAAAAGATGTGTAGATGTGGCCCCTGGGGACACGGTTTATTAGTGGACCTGGCAGTGTTGGGTCAGTGGTTGAATGATCTTAGAGGCCTTTGCCAGACTTAACAATTCTGTGATTCTATGTTTACCACTACAGCACATCAAGGTGTTCTCTCCACTTTTTGAGCAATAAATAGCTTTTGTCAAAAACAAAAATATATTATTTTCTGAAAACAGATTTTTGTTTTGAAAGAAAAATGCAAAAAGCATCTCGGACAGGCAACAGGAGTGGAAAGTAAAATCCTACTGAATTTCTTTTCTTCCTTCTCATCTATATCCAGCCCAGTCCGTCAATATCTCCCATACCTAATTATAGCACAGCCAGTCTGGAGTTATTAAGGGAATTTCTTGCTTCTGGATTGCCAGTAACACTGAACTGAAGATGATCTGGATTGGAAGGAACAATCCTAATGCCTTTAAGCTTAGACAAAAAAAATGGACTACTGTTTTAGGTTGGATTATTTGAAAGGGTTGAAACTACTCAAAATAATTTGCTTCTTTCAATAAGCATCACTTATGGTGGAAAGATCATAACTTATGTGTCTTATCTTTTTATCACCAGTAAGTTTTTAATATATTACCATTTATCTCTGGGTTAGTTGAAAAGTTCATCGCTATGCCTTTCCTGTTCAAATTAACATAAATTAATTACAATTCCCAGAAATGACTGTGGAGAGAATAAAAATGCCTTTTGGTAACTGGTCAGACTTGGACAAAAACCCAGAAGTGAGTGTAGCTTTAAATGCAGAGAGAAGAGACAAAGCAGCCCCCAGTATTAGATGCCAAACAATAAAGCCTTTAACATGTCTTTGGGATTTCGAGGGGACTGTACTGCTGACCTCTCATTCCTGCATATTTTCTACTGGCAGCATGGCAGCCTTTTCTCTCTACCCATCCCATGAAACAGCAACAGGAGGACCAAAGTAGGCACTGAACTGGTGGCTCTGCCTGGGAGGGTGGATGAAGCTCCAAGCTGGCGCCCCGAGGGTAAAAATGGTCCAAGGCCCCTAAGGCCATGGGCAGATATCCAGTTCCTGATCTGTGTGGGCTGGCTGGAAACTGCTGTCGCACACCAGGAGTGATTTCTATGGCTCTCCTGGAAGAGAGGTTGTAAAGACCTGGTGTGGCTGCTTCCTTCCCTGTAGGCTGGTTTGGCTGGTAGCCAATGGGGCAGCTCTGGCATGGCCATGGCAGTAAACATTTAGGAAGCTAGACTGGCTTTGCCTGGCCACTGTTTGTAAAAGAAACACTTTATTCACAGCCTAAATCCAACTGCAGGCCACCAGCTGGCTGCTGCAGGTAGCTCCTGAAGGTGTTCAGGCTTGTGGAGAGGTTCTGGTGATGTGGTTCTGCTGGGCTCTCTTGATGAGGGTGGGTGTGCAGAGGCTCCTTTTCTCTCCAGCATGGACAGTGGTTGTCACACACACACAGAGCTGCCACTGTGCTGTATCTGTGTCACGTTGAAGGCACCACTCATGGTGTGAAGTGCTCAGAGCAGGAAGTGCATCTCAAGCAAGAGTCCCCGCTCTGGAGGCACAAGGCTTGGGCAGAGGAGGGGAGCCTCCATCTCCTGGCAGTCACATTGCTTCTGTATGAGCTTGACTATGACTTGGATACAGAAGCCTTACCCCTGTGGGAGGAGGAGGAGGAGGCATTTAGAGCTGACTCCTGGGGGTATCAGCACCCTCCTTGCACGGTGGCTTGAGTGCAGAGGACCTGCTGGCTGCAGGCACGAGGCATGGCCAATAGGTAATGGTGGGGTGGCTGACTTTGTGTATTAACAGAAGGGACACCTGATTAGTGAAATGGTAATTACCCTTGGATCTAATAAGCGTAATTATTGAGTAATCCACCAGAGCATATAATGAGGTGGGAATATTTTTAGCTTGCGAGTGAGTTGTTTGCAGTCCCCCAGTGCCATACTCCCAGTAAAGAGCACTTAGGCAGCACTGATGGCCTGTAGCTTTTAAGAAATTACAGTGATGCATCTTTAAAACTGGCAGCTTTATTAAAAAGGGAGGTGGGGGCATGTTATTATCTTTACATAGCTGGGTTAAGAGAGAGTGTGCATTTCTGAAGGGCCCCAGTGCGCTGTGAGGCTTGGAGGCTTGAGAGCCTGAGGTACAGCTGAAAGCCAGAGATGCTGAGAAATTTGTCTGGGCCATTTTGAGCCGAAAGCACTGCTGTTCCCTGACCCTGGTGGTGGGGCCGGGCTCATCCAGTGCTGATGTGGGCAGTGCCTGGCTATTCTGTGTGTAGTAAGAGCAGGACAAAGAGTTTTTGTTGAATGCTCAGAGGATGCTACAGCACAGAAACCAGTTGAGCTGGACCAGTGCTTTAGCTCCACTTTTGATGCTCAGATGAGAGTGAGAAAAGGGAGAGGAAATTGTAATTTTTTGATGGAAGAGATTTAAAAAAAAAAAAAAAAAAAGCCAAACACAAAGTCCAGGAAATCCTATTCTTGTTTTCTATGTGGCCAGGGTATGTTATTGAAGAGCCATCACAGAGCAAGCAACTCAGCAATCATGTTCAAGCACCATTGCCAAGCACCTGGTGCAGTGTCCCAGAGCAGACTAAGCCCTGGGAAAGCAGAGTCTTTGGGCCTGTGTCAGCACAAGCACCTCCTTATCATCCTTTCTTTTAATACCTCTGCATAACAAAAACCAATTAATATTATTTATGAGGGACAAACTGGGATAACACTGGCACCCTGTGATTGGATGATTTCAAGCTACAGTTTGTTACTTACATGACAAATACTATTTTTTGCTCCTACTGAAAACTACCCGTCACAAGGTTGCCCATCCCCAACCAAGTTTGCACTTTGGAGAACATTTCTGTGAATTCAGGTGAGGATTTTCAGAGCCAAGTGGCTGTAGGTCTCCTGCACCAACCATGCAAATCCTACCCTTATCAGTGCCTTTGTGATAGAGTGGGATGCTGATGGGCTGGGTACTTGTGTGCTTCCTGTTGTTATTGCAGGGCAGTGGAGCTGGCCCTGCCTCCATTGATGACAGAATCAAAATCACAGAATCAATTAGGCTGGAAAAGACCTCCAAGACTGAGTCCCACCTTTGACTGAACAACCAACTGGTCAACTAGACCATGGCACTGAGTGCCACCTCCAGTCAATTTTTTGAACACCTGCAGGGATGGTGACTCCCCCACCTCCTCGGGCAGTTCACTCCAATATTTAACAACCCTTTCTGTGAAGAAATTCCTCCTGATGTCCAACCTGTTTCCATTGCAAATGCCTCTTTATCAGCAGAGGGAGTATGTAGATGTTCACAGTGAAAGATGTGCACTCCCCAAGCAGTCTGGGGGAGGGAAAGGTGTAAAAATCACTTAGCAGGATTAATTTCCATATTTGCAGAAATTTCTGTGGAAAAGCCTTTTGCAGCATTTGGCAAGCCCATGCCATGAATTAGCAGACCCCTTTGCCTGCTCCCAGCCTGCAAAGCGCTGGTGTGCTGCCTCCTTCTTTCTTTCTGAGCGGACATTTCAAAAGTCAGGATCTTACTCCAGCCTCTTTAGACTGGAGTGGGAATGCAGACCCCCAAACACCTGCTTCCCACACCGACAGCGCTGAATAGCTGAGGAGCACACGGCTGCTGAGCCTTTGTTTTGGGGCTTTCTTTTAACTACAAGGAGCAACCGTAGTTGGCTCTTAAATAAATGAATTTGGTTGGAAGATCAGCCTGGACACCTGAGGTCTTGCATTCCCGGCAGAGCTGGCGAGCTCCAAAGCGCTTTTTCAACAGGCATCACTGGAAAGTCGCTATTATGTGTGAGCTTTACACTCAAACACCTTTGGACAATGAAGGCACCAGAGGACACTGCTGCTCCCGATTGTCGGCAGCAGAATAAATCCCTGCTTCCTGCAGCGTTTCCCTTCGCCGGCCGCGGGGCCAATGCAGAGCTGGGAGCTTTGCAGAGGCACAAAAGGTCTCTCAATAGAGCAGGGGTCAAACTGTGGGTTCCTCCTTTCAAAACAGCCCCTGATCTCTGATGCAGAGAGCCCTGCAAGACTCCCTTTCGGAAGCAGAGAAAGAGCGACACTGTGTTGCTGAAGGGAAGGAGAGAGGGAGGAGGAGGGAATCCCAAGCCCCGCTCCTGAAATGAACCTGGGCTGATGTTTTCAGAGCTTCCATGGCAAAATTTTAAGTCCCCAGCTCCCAACAGGACTGATGGGAGCCCTTGCCTTAAATCTGTCTGCCAGTCCTGGCTGTGGGACATCTCTGGGAGGGAGATACAAATATCTGCAGCTGACTGTGGGTCCTGCTAACTGGGCACCCCATTTGGTCCCCATGTATGTCAGGGGGGTTTGCTGGCCCTGAGGTTGTAAGGAGACAGTGAGATGTGTTTCGGTACCGAAGGACACCTGCAAGTGCAGTAATTTGGGTGGACTGATGCTGGATGTGTCAGCACAAAGGGGCTGGGCTGTGGGGTACACGTGTGCTCTTTGCAGAGCTGTCCACAGTCTTTGCCAGGAGGCTGGTGAGGACCAGCAGAAATCTTTGGGATGACTACACTGTGGTGGCAGGAGCATGCTTGCTCTTTCCTCCAGTGGCGATTGGCTATGTGTGGATTTGTTTCTGCAAAGCAGATGGAGGTTGCACCATCTGACCTCAGCGTTGCTGGGCTCCCTGCAGAGCCAATGTGTGCCCTTGAAACATGAAGTAGAGTGCCCTTAAAAACAGGCCTGTAGTCCTACAGCTGTCTTCACTCACAATTCTGTCCTGTGGCAGTCACTAAAGGCAGCTTATTCTGTACAGTGGGCTCAGATGGACGTGGCACCCCAGGATGGGTAACGGAGGGTGCGCCAAGCAACCTCGCTGTAGCTTGGGTGGCATCTGCATGAACAGAGACAACAGTGCCACAGGGATGGATCTGGATAGCAAAATATTTCTTGAAGGACTTGATGTTCACACTGTATATATGTTTTGAGGTTTTCTTGGATTAATTCCGGTCAGATCTTGGACTAATTCCAGTCAGGTCTTGGACTTGTTAGCTGAAGGGACATACTTTTTATTTGTACCTGTAAGGAACCCTGTTCTCACAGCTTTAGCCCTCTGTGTGGGAGGAATAAAAGTTGCAGAAAGTGAAGAAGCTCAGGACTTCTCCATCCACACTTCTGATCCAGATCAAATACTTCTGATCCAGATCAAATACTTCTGATCCAGATCAAACACTTCTGAGGACACTTTGATGGACTCTCCGCCAGCAGCAATGCTGAGGGTAGCAGTGACGCTCTGGCACCATGTTCCTGCCAATGTGTGCAGGGTGGCAAGTCTGGAAGGGCTAATGGGATGTGCAGACCTCCTTCTCTCCTGTACAAAAGTACAGGCACCAGGCTGGGTCTGACAGCAGCAGCCAGAGGGGCCCAGGCATCCAGCCCTCACCGAATTTGCCTCGCTGCCTCCAGTGGCAGCTTTGTTCTCCAGGCCTTCAAGGCCTGGCAAGCCAAGAGCCACTGTTGGCCAGTGTATAAAATGGATACAGCATCTGCATTTTCAGTCTTTTACTACCTTTTTTAAGGTGAACATATTCCCCCTGAGGTTTCTGAACTCTTTGAATAGTGCAGAAATATGACGATGCACAAAGTACCCTTCCTGTCCAAGCCCTGCAAAATCCCTGGCTGCATTGCCCTGGCATAGGTGTGGTCTTCAATGCTCTGGACCCCCCAGTTACTGTCATTTCTCCATGCAGTCGAGGCAACTTTTGCACATCTTCCCCCTCCTATTTTTCTACCCGCAGAAAGGACCGGGCAGCCCGGTTCTGACAAACTAACCCAGGGGAGCCTGAATTTGGCCACTGCCTTCCCCATCTGTTAAGCACATCCACACAATGATATTTCAGTACGTGTCTCAAAACAATGTTTTCCTTTTCTCTCATTGTTTCAAGCCCTTTGGATTCCTCGTGCAGATTAAGGAGTGTCCCTGTAGAGTTGAAACATAGCGACAGAGCTTCTTGGGTAAATCGGATCCTGTCTCCCTGCAGAGCACCAGCAGTGGAAGAATAGCGCTGCGCTGGCATTGCATATTTGCTTTGCAGCCAGGAGCCTGGGGAAAGAAAGGATCCAGCTTGTCCATATTGCATGGGCGCAGCCACCACATTGTGAGGGGTGGAAGAAGGGAAGGGGAGACCCACCAGAAGCTCATTGAAAACCGCCACCCATCCACAGCTTTTCTTTCTGAGCAGTGAACTCCTCCGATTTCTGCTGTGCAGAAAGCAGCATGTGGGGAATTCTGGTGCCAGCAACACTTTTTACTGGAAACCAGGATGTTTCTGTAATGAAGAAAGAAACGTTCTTGAGCATGAAGTTATCAAACAACTTGACAAATTCAGATGTGCTAAATCACCCAGTGTAAACATCTGTCTGGCCTGGTTTTATGTGCCTACAGCGAGGGCGGCTTACCCAATTCTTGGCGAGATGTGATCTCTGTCCTCTGGTGCTATTTTTAGCTTGTATTTATTTGGAGGAGGCTGTTTCAATAATCTAATCAGGGCTCACTTGCCTTTAATTCCTCTTAAGACCGTTTTGGGGAGGTGGGCAGTTAAAACACTGCTGTGGCTAAAGCTCTTGTGGTGCGCTATGATGTGAAAGCCTCGTGTATGGTTCCCTCTCATCACTGAAGCTGCTGGACCCTGGATTGTTGGTACTTGTCTTGGCTGCATTAGTGACTTGCTTTCTGATGTTGTGGCAAATGGCTTCGCTGCTCTATGTCCTGTTACCTTTTTTCCTCCTAGACAAAGCACTTCTGCAGCAAAATTGGCTGTTAGTGATTTTTCCTGGCCCTTGTCATGGGGTGTAGGGGGCAGAGACATGGCTGGGAGCTGTTAGAAAGCAGCTATATTCAAGCATAATCCCATTGACCTCTCTGGGACTACTCACATGTTTTAAATTAAGTGCATCCTTGAACATTTTCAGGAATTGGAGCTGGGTTAGTTTAGGCTTGAATACATGAAGGAATGCATATGCATTTGGGACCAGAACGGAACCTGAAAGTTTTATACCCATTAAATGCAAAAGTACAAGATTGTGTGTTGCCTTAAGAGCTGGGAAGCCAATTTTGAAGTCAGTGTTCCTCTTGCTGAAAGGAACCCAGTGCAGTGGCTGCATGGTAGCATGGGAGCGGAGCAGAGCTCCCAGGAAAAAGGCAGCCCTTCATCCCTTCATCCCTTCATCCAAGCAAATCTGGGCACGAAGAAGTGCTTGGTGCAAACTCTCTGGTGACCAGTGATAGGACTCAAGTGGACAGTATGAAGCTGCGTCAGGGGAGTCTTAGGCTGGGTATTAGGAAAACGTTCTTCACCCAGAGGGTGGTTGGGTACTGGAACTGGCTCTCCAGGGAAGTAGTCACAGCCCTAAGCCTGACAGAGTTCAAGAAGTGCTTTGGCCAACACTCTCGGGCACACGGTGGTATTGTCCTGTGGGGTGTCCTGCGCAGGGCTAAGAGTTGGACTCGATGATCCTTGTGGGTCCCTTCCAACTCAGGATGTTCTATGATTCAAATGTGCTTGCTTTGTGTTTCACCTCTCTGTGTCACAGTGCACTGCTTAGGAAGGTGGTCCCACCCATGGGAACTGCACCTTTATAGTTTCCATGCTCCACACCATTGGACAGCATCACGGAAATGGATTTGTAGTTTATACTAAAGGAAGACCTAAAGGCAGAAAAGGCAGAAAATTTTTGTCAGAAAATTGTCCCCACCAGGATTTTTACCTACATATTTTTCCATTGAGGAATCTCTGTTTTGTGAAAGGATACTTTATTTGGGGAAAAACCTTTGGCTATTTCTTTTGTTTGGCATCAAAGCCAGCTTAGAGGAGACTTTTTTTCTTTAATAGCAGCCAGCTGCATCAGCAGTCTTGAACCATGTTCTTCCTTCTGCTTTGAATATAAAGCCTATAGCAAGGGAACATTAGTTTTTCTTCTTGGCAACAAACAGTGTCTTCAGCTGCCAGTAGTGGAACTTGCCCGTTTACTTGCATGAGAAAGTAAAAATCAGCACTAATGAAGAAGAAAAACAAATCCAGCATTTCAGGTCTGTGTTCCCTGTTCCCTATGAATAGACATACACTGCTTGGAGCAGTTACGGTGATGGACTGGAAATCCATTGGGTGTTGCTTGTGCAGGTATAAGTCTTGCTGGCTGTGAGCCACTTTTCTCTTACCAGGTTTTCTGCTGCAGTGAAATGGCTTAAAATTCACATCTGGGTCCTGAGGCAACACTTGTGTCCTTGCTTTGGCTTTTGCATGTAACAGCAGAGCATATTTTGGTGCTTTTCCCCCTTTTTTAGGAGGAAAAAAAAAAAAGTCAGGGAGAAGAAGAAGAGAAAGAAGAAAAAAAGATATTTAATTTGTTCCAGGAAGGATTTCCTACAAACCTGAATGGAGTGTAATAAATGCCACTCGGCTCTTCCACCATAAGAGAAAGCTTGTCCATTTGACAGAGCTAATGCCTATTTCAGGGGCTAATTCTGCATGAGCTCTTCAGTGCCCATGACCAATATCCCAGAGGCCAGGGAGCCTCTCTCTGAGCCAGCTAGTGCTGGGAAGTGGGTGACTCCCTTGGGATTTGCTCTCTTGCCTGAGCTCTTCATGGCCCCTGGTCACACATCACAGTGCTTTTGGGTTTTGGCTGGTTCTTAAACAATGTCCCGGTCAGGCTGAGCAGACACAGAGTCTGTGGTTTTCTCTCTTCCTGAGTTCAAGTTCTGTAAAGTGGGAGTGCAGGAAAGAAATCAGCCTTTGTGAACTTTTAGTTCACAACTGCTGCTGGGTCTTGTATCTGTCCGCTCATCCCAGTGCCTGTCATCACACAGATGCCACAACCCTCTATTTATCTGGTTCCTTTTCTTTCTCCCTCAGTTCATGGGGTTTTTATCCCCCCGTAGTATTCCTTGCTGCTGATTTCTGCTCCTTTTTTCTTTCCCCTTTGGTCTCTCCTTGTCTCTGTACTTCTTTTTTCTCGCCTGTACATTTGTTCACCACCTGTGTTCGCCCAGGCTTGCAGCAAGAGCAGCTCCCTCCCTTGGAACATCCCAGGGGCATTCCCATCATCTGCAGGAGAGAAGCAAGCCATAGGACAAAAATGAACCTCACTTCTGTGATTAGAGCATGGAGACATAACTCAAAGGTCTATTTAGAAAACAAAAGTCAAGCTCATCTTTCCTTTGAGTTTTACTTTACCCAGGTGGAGATCCAGCAGTGCTGGATACTCTGGGAGTTCCCACAGAGCAGGTCTGGGTGCATCGGGAGCCCAGTTGGGGGTTGTGGATGGATGATGGGCACAGTGACACCTCCAGCTTCAGGTGGAATCTTGGCACGCAGTCCTGCCTTGGGTGCATAGACTTGGAGTAGATGATCTACTTCTCTGCCCTTTATTTCAGAGAGCTACTCTGTCAAACTGTGATACACCTACAAAGCGCCCTGCCTGACACAGCCTGGCAAGCTCAGGAGGGATTGGGAGCATCCATTTCTGCCTGAGTTCTGTGCCTGCTTGGTTAGGTCTTGCACAGGTCTTGCATGAAGGAAGGAACATAAAACCACCTTCTCAGATACTTTCCTGCGTCCTCACCTCCCTACTTAGTGTTTCCAAACATATCTTTGCATCTGCTCACAGACCATCTCAGGAGTGATTTTTGGAGATGAACAGGCTTTGCTGCTTCTACATCAGCTTTAGTTTTCCCTGTGGCATCCTGGATTTGTTTAAACCTGAAGTTCCAGAAGGGCAAAACTGTGGCACAAGGCTGTTGAAACATGTACAAACTGGCAAGGAAAATATACTGCATCTTACTGAGAAGGCCAAAGGTTCCCTATGTCTTAGAACTATCCTGCACTTATTTAAGGGCTTGAGTGCAAGCTCAGAACCCGCCTTTAGTAATTCACGTCTCTTAGTTATTTTATTTATAAAGAACAAAAGTTCTTCTGTGTCCTGCTAAATAACTTTTTAACTGGAAAGGTGGGAGGTAAGGTGCAATATGGTTCTGTAGTTACAGTACTGCACTTGGGATCGAGCTTTGAATTTTTTCAGATATTCGGGTATCAAAGCTTTTGCCCTGAATATGTGCTGTTTGTAGGAAGATTTGCAAAACAAGGCAATATCCAATTCTAAGTGGGTATTTGGTCAGAAAGCAGCCCTACCATTCCCCTTCAAGTATGGATGAGTTGTGGCTTTTGTAGAGTTATGGAAAATTAGTTCTGATTGTAAGCTGAAATTTTTATCTAAAAAATGAGAATTTTATTAGAATCTGGAATCTTGGGTCGCAATTTGCTACATTGCCAAAAGCAATGTAATAGCACCACCATTCCTCTCTATGTCTCACATTCACTAGCCAATGGCTACTCAAGAATGAGAAAGCTTGGAAGAGAACTGCTGAAGGCAAGGCAGTAGTCTTCCTCATCTTCCTCATCCTGCTGCCTCCCACCTTTGCAGAGTAGAGCTGCCTGCAGAGCTGCCACTGTCTCTGACAGGCAACATAAATTTTTCTCTCAGCAGAAATGTTTTGATAGCCAACAGCTTCTAGGGTTTCCCATGCCAAACCCTAATTGGTTGTCTTAATCAAATGCCTCTTCTTTTTTGGCTTTGTGCAGTTGCTTGTTAAATATAAGAATCCACCAGTGATGTGACATGATCTTTGGAGATGAGAATACATATTTTTATGCATATATGTATACACATATATCTATATAAACACACAAATACATATGCTGCTTGGTGTCTTTTTCTGTCTCAAAAGTCTTGCATTGAGATGCGCAGTGTAAAGAGGCATTAAAAACACCCATAGACATATCTTGTTTATTATTTTAGCAACATATCTGATTCACATTACGCTGAGCCTCCTCCAAAAGGACTAATGCAAAATGTCAATAGTACAAACCACTAATGCTCCTCAGCTCTTGCAGGGACTTTAATGAGACAAAGGACCTTCTTTTCCACGTATCATTTTTGCTTTAGCTGTATGTTTCCTATTAAACATATGTAGTGTATTCCCAACATATGGGTGTTAAAAGAGAAGAAATTACCCTCAACGCCACCTTATGAACATCATTGTGACTTTTTACAAGGGGCTGTAGTGACAGGACAAGGGGAAATGGCTTTAAACAACGTGGTCTAGTGGAATGTTCCCTGCCCAGAACAGGGAGTTGGAATGAGATGATCTTGAAGGTGCCTT